>CM077148.1:109543731-109995944 GCA_039583875.1 Platanthera guangdongensis | reverse complement strand
GATGCAGCCCCAATGGCAGCAGCCGCCGAGGTGGGGGCACCAGGAGCCGACCGTCGGCTGGGCTGGAGGCCTGAGTGGCAGGGCAGGGGCCACATAGGGGGAACTTCGGAAGGGGTCACTATCAGAGGGAATACAGGACCAGTTCCCCCCCCGGGCTGGAGGCAGGGTCAGAGGCCCCGGCTCCCCGATCAGGAGGAGGCCATGGCCATAGCTCTGGGCGCCAGGAGGGGGATCATGAGAAGGAGGAGAAGGGAGTTCAGGGTGGAGCTGCCCTACTGCGACTTCCATCAAGAAGAGGGGCACGCAACAGCCACGTGCCCGGAGTTCCTGGAGATGGGGGGAACAGGTGGCGGCAGCAGCAGAGGAGGAGGCGCGCAGGAAGTGAGGATCGAGGAGGTCCTGCCTCGGGCGGAGGAGGATCGCTGCGAAGACCGTGTGAATGTGGGACCCGAGGAGGGATCGGAGTGATCCACGGGGGAGTGGGATCGAGGCTTCCCGCAAGGCAAGCTCCACACCATGTACCGGCGGAGCGTCGCCTCTACGTCCCAAAACCCCGCCGCCAGAGGAGAGGATCACCTTCTCCAGAAGTGATATGCCAGATCACGAGGATCCGTTCTGTGATGCGCTGGTCATCAAGGCCGCCATCGAGAACTTCACCGTCTCTCGGATCCTCGTGGACAATGGAAGCTCCGTGAACGTCGTCTTCAAAAAGGCGTTTGACGCGATGCAAGTGGAAGCTAAGAGGGTGCTGGCCTCGGACGGCCCTTGTTCGGATTCTCGGGAGAAAGGATGGAGGTAGAGGGAGGAGTTGGCCTCCACGTCACCCTGGGGGGGCAGTCCCGAACTGTAAGTTCGTCATTGTGGACGCCCCCAGCAGCTACAGCGCAATCTTCGGGAGGCCCCTGATCAGCGCCTTCCGCTGCGTCCCCTCATCTTTCCATCAGTGCCTGAAGTTCAACACTGAAGGGGTGCAGGTTAGGGTTAGGGGAGACCCAAAGGTGGCGCGGGAGTGCTACGTCACCGCGGTAAACCCATCTCTTGGCAGGAAGGAGCCGAGGAGATGGGGCGGAGAATGGAGGAGGACGAGCAGGAAGCCGGAGAGGTGGAGCTGGGGGTGAAGGCTGCGCAGAGAAGGCGGAAGGAGGGGATTTGGAGGAAGTGGTCGAAGTAAGGGCCGTGAGAGGGGAGATGGAGGTAGAGGTCCCCGTTCTGGAGGAAGGAGACGCCGAAGGATGGGGGGAGCAGTCCAGGCTGGAGGGCCGCAGAGGAGGTGGTGGAGCTGGAAGTGCTCACCCGCGGAGGCAGGTGGAGAAGATCCGCGTCAGCGGGGGGCTGACCCCGGAGGACCAGGGCAGGATGCTGGAGTGCATCCAGAAGAACATGGACATCTTCGCCTGGACGGCCGCGGAGATGCCGGGGGTTTGACGCGGACGTGGCTTGCCACCGCCTCAACCTGGACCCGGGAACACGCCCCGTCCAAGCAGAAGAAGAGGTCCACGGCGGACAAGCTGGCGGAACCCATCAGGGAGGAGGTGGCGAAGCTTCTCAAAGCTGGCTTCGTGTCCGAAATTCAGTACCCCGGCTGGGTCTCCAACGTTGTGATGGTCAAAAAAGGAGACGGCCGCTGGCGGTTGTGTATCGATTTTTTCCCTTCTTAATAAAGCTTGTCCTAAGGACTGTTACCCTTTGCCTCGGATCGACGCGCTGGTTGATTCAGCCGTCGGCTTTTCTGTAATGAGTTTTTTAGATGCCTTTTCAGGTTACCATCAGATCAGGATGCACCCCCCGGACATCAAGGATGTCTCATTCATCACAGGGGACGGTTACTACTGCTACAAGATGATGTCGTTCGGGTTGAAGAACGTCGGGGCACCTACCAAAAGATGATGGATAGGGTCTTTAAGGAGCAGAAGGGAAGGAACTTGGAGGTGTACGTGGACGACCTCATGATCAAGAGCCGGGATGTGGATTCCCACCTCCGGGACCTGGAGTAGACGTTCGCCACCCTGCGCAGATATAAAATGCGGCTGAATCCCCTTAAGTGTGTTTTCGGGGCTAGCCGGGGGAAGTTCTTGGGGCACCTCCTCACCCCCGCGGGGGTCGAGCCGAATCCAGACAAGGTCAAGGCTATCCTGGAGCTGGGGTCCCCGCGGAATGCAAAGGAGGTCCAACGATTGACAGGGAAGCTAGCAGGACTGAGCCGCTTCCTTTCTCGGGCAGGGGAGAAGTGCTCCCCCTTCTTCAAAACGCTGAGGGGAGGCCAGAGGTTCGAATGGAGTAAGGAATGCGAGGAGGCGTTCCAGGCCCTCAAGGCGCAGCTAACACAGGCCCCGCTGCTCCAGGGGCTGAAGGAGGGTGAAGACTTGTTCTTATATCTCGGGGTCGGGGCAGAGGCCTTGAGCTCCGTCTTAGTACGTGAAGAGGGGAAGAGGCAGCTCCCCATTTATTATGTCAGCCGGGTCCCGAGGAAGGCCGAACTCCGGTATCCGATCCTGGAGAAGCTTGCATTCGCATTAATCGTCTCGGCCCGGAGGCTACGTCTTACTTCCAGGCACACTCGATCCGAGTGGTGACCGACCATCCTCTCCGCAACATCTTCGAGGGGGTGGAGCACTCAGGCCGGCTGGCCAAGTGGTCGGTGGAGCTAAGCGAGTTCGATGTCTCCTTCGTTCCGCGGCTCTCGATCAAAGCTCAGGCGATGGCCGACTTCCTGGCCGACTACGTGGTAGAAGTAGCAGAGGAGGAGCTCACTTGCCCAACTCCTTGGAAGGTGAGGGTGGATGGAGCCTCAGGAAGGCATTCTCTCGGGATAGGAGTGGTTCTGGAGAGCCCTCAAGGGACTTAGATTGAGCAGACGGTGGTGGTGCATTTCCCCATTACCAACAACCAGGCCGAGTACGAAGCAGTGATAGCGGGGCTGCGCCTGGCCAGAGAACTGGGGGTGCTGGATGTGGAGGTCCTAACCGACTCCATGGTGGTGGCTTCCCAGATCAATGGGGAGTTCGAAGCAAGGGAGCCCACTTTGCAATTATACTTGGCCAAAGCGAAGGGGGTCATAGGGACCTTCCAGACCTTCTCCATCCGACACGTGCCAAGGGGAGAGAATGAACAGGCCGACCAACTGGCGAAGCACGGCCCCCGAGCAGGGGCACCATCACCGACCTGTTCCGCCCCTCCATCGAAGAAGGAGAGCTCATGGAGATCGATCAGCAGCCTTCGTGGATGGACCCAGTAGTAGTTTTCCTCTCCACGGGAGAATATCCGGAGGGGGTAGACAGGAAGAAGCTAAGGCACAAGTCAGCTTACTACCTCCTTAAGGACGGGCAACTGTACCGGAAGACCCTCTCCGGGATGTTGGCTCGCTGCGTAGCCGAGGGTGAAGCACAGAGGATCCTAGAAGAAGTCCACTCCGGGGAGTGCGGGAGTCGTTCCGGGAGCCGGACCTTGGAAGGAAGGATAGTCAGACAAGGGTATTTCTGGCCCACCCTGGGCCGGGACGCCGCAGAGTTCGCAAGGAGATGCCATAAGTGCCAGCTATTCGCCCCCCTCCAGCTACAGCCGGCCCAACAACTCAAGAGTATCACGGCCCCTTGGACCTTTGCAATCTGGGGAATGGATTTGGTTGGACCGTTCCCCCAGGCCAGCGGTCAGCGAAGGTTCCTCCTAGTGATGATCGACTACTTCTCAAAGTGGATAGAGGTGAAGGCGTTGGCCAAGGTGACCTCCCAAGTGATCAGGAACTTCGTCTGGGGGGAGATCATCTGTCGCCACGGGATGCCGCAAGCCATCGTCACCGATAACGGACCCCAGTTCGCCAGTGCCGAGTTCACCAGCTTCTGCGAGCAGCTTGGAATCGACCTCAGGTTCGCCTCGGTCCATCACCCCAGGAGCAACGGGCAGGTGGAGGCGGCGAACAAGATCATCGTCAATCTCCTCAAGAAGAAGGTGGAAAACTTGAGGGGGAGCTGGGTGGAGCAGCTCCCCGCCGTTCTTTGGGCCCTTAGAACCACCCCAAACACGGCCACGGGGGAGACCCCCTTCAAGCTCTCCCATGGGTGCGAGGCGGTGCTCCCCATAGAATTTGAGGTCCAAACGCCGCGAGTCGGAACGGCCAGGGAGGGCCGAGAGGAATGGCAAGCCGAGAACGGTGAGGGGCTGAGACTCTCCCTTGACATGGTAGAAGAGTTGAGGGATCTTTCGGCCATCCGACAGGAGGAGGTCAAAAGGAGGATGGCAAAATACTTTGACAAGCATGTCAGGGTCAGGCAGTTCGCGGAAGGGGACCTGGTGCTGAAGAAGGTGGACGCGGCAGGGAGATCAGCATCCGTAGGGAAACTCAACCCCAGCTGGGAGGGGCCATTCATTGTGAAGGAAGCTTTGAGGTCAGGGGGCTATCGGCTCCAAAATGTAGAGGGCGAGGCCCTGAGTCTCACCTAGAGTGGAGACGACTTGAAGAGGTTTTTTCCCTAAGCTCCTGTAAGCGGCGCGATTTGTTATAATGAAGTCTTTCTTCTCTTCCCCCCCAGGATTGTCATTTCTAGCTTGCTCAGAGAATTGGAATATGCTTGGACCCCGAGAAGATCCCGCTGCCAGGCTCCCACCTAGCTGGCAGGGCCGGAAGTCACTCGGTGTCATCCCTAGCCTCGAGAAGATCCCGCTGCCAGGTTTCCACCTAGCTGGCTAGGCCGGAAGTCACTCGATGGAATGTGCTTGGACCCCGAGAAGATCCCACTGCCAGGCTCCCACCTAGCTGGCAGGGTCGGAAGTCACTCGGTGTCATCCCTAGCCTCGAGAAGATCCCGCTGCCAGGCTTCCACCTAGCTGGCAGGGCCGGAAGTCACTCGATGGAATGTGCTTGGACCCCGAGAAGATCCCGCTGCCAGGCTCCCACCTAGCTGGCAGGGCCGGAAGTCACTCGGTGTCATCCCTAGCCTCGAGAAGATCCCGCTGCCAGGCTTCCACCTAGCTGGCAGGGCCGGAAGTCACTCGATGGAATGTGTTTGGACGCCGAGAAGATCCCGCTGCTAGGCTCCCACCTAGCTGGTAGGTCCGGAAGTCACTCGGTGTCATCCCTAGCCTCGAGAAGATCCCGCTGCCAGGCTCCCACCTAGCTGGCAGGGCCGGAAGTCACTCGACGGAATGGCTTCGTAGGCGATAACCTGCAACCCAGAACAAATCACGTTGCCGGACTCCCACCTAGCCGGCGAGGCCGGGAATTACTCGGAAGGCATGAGCAGCAGGTCAGAATCACAAGAGTAAGTCAGAAAAAAGGGAGAAAGGGCCTAGCATATCCTCACCCTCAAGCCCCAGGAAAGGCGGCCGAGTAAAAGCAAAAGCCTGGGCGAGAGCCCTCAGGGAAATAGGCATACGGCCGAGGGACGAGCCGGCTCGCATCGCTCGAGGGACGAACCGGCTCGCCTCGCTCGGCGGACGGGCAGCCGCCTCGTCCGAACCAGGCCGCGGGGGGCAGGTCGCGCCATCCGGCAATAACGGCGTTGGAAAAGTAAGCGGGCGAGAGAGCACTTATAAAAAGAGCAATGGCTAAAAAACACGAAGTATAGGCGCAACCCGCGCATACATCTCAAAACAGACAGATATACATAATAATGTTCATCTGAAAAGTAAATTACAAAAGGCAGGGAAGACGCGGGATCTGGGTCGAGAAATCCTAAATGGGCTGGAAGTCTTTGTCGCCAGGCTCCGGCACAGGGAGAAATAGCGCCGGCACCACGTCTTCCGCCGAGAGTCCCGCTGCCTCGCTCGTAAGCAGATCCGCGCGCCGTAGCGTTTGCATCGTGTATTTCGCTGCACTGGCCGCGTTCTTTTGCATTAGCACTTCCAGGTCATAGTCGGAGAGGTGCTCGCGCGGGCAGACCCTGCTGTCTGGAGGAGGGACAGCGGCGGCGGCCTCCAGGTCGCGTACCCGCGCCTCCAACGCCGCCTTCTCTTGGCCAAGGGTGGCGATCTCGGCACCCATCCGGCTCGCCGTCGCCGCGTCCTGGGGAAAGGAATAAGAATAATCGTGATCTGTGCCCGCGAAAAGGGGGAAGGGTAATTCAGGTTGAGCACGTACCACCCCGCCCATGTACTGCGCGAGGGTCTCCTCGGCAGCGTCGGCTCGCCCCTTGTGAAGGTCCGCATCCGCCTGAGCGAGCTTTCGGGCCACTTCCTTCTCATCCGCCATCTTTTGGATGGACGCGGCGTTCTGCTCCACCTGGGTGCAGCGCCTCCCCACCATGTGAGCCAGCTCCAGACCGCGCAGCTTGGCCCGCGCGCTCTCATGAATCAGCACTCGCGTCTCCTCCTTGTCATAAATGGCGGCGTCTTCGCGCGAGTACAGGCCGAAGGAGAAGTTGTACGCCTCCCCGCCGATGGTATCCTGCTCCATCCAGCTCGGCAGCAGGGTCGAGATCATCGCGCGGTTCTACTCCTTATCCCACGCCAGGAGCGGGATGCCTAGCTCGTCCTGGTACCTCTCGCCGTAGCCGACGTTGCGATGCCCTCTCGGCACCGGCTCCGCCGTAGCTTGAGACCCGCCCGGCGACGCGGAGGTGCCCGCCGCCCTGACCGGGGAGTCGCCGGTCGAAGCAACCAGCGGGGGCGAGGTGCCCTCAGTCGGCAGGACTGCGGGGGCCTTGCCCTTTCTTTGGCTCGCGGTGAGTTGTTGATCCACGGTCTTCGCCACCTTCGGCGGAGGGGCTGGTGGTGGCGTCGACGGCCCCCAAGTTGACGACGGCCGCCAAATTGATGACGACCCCCAAGTTGACGACGGCCCCCAAGTGGTTGATGACGGCACTCTAACGGAAGACCCTCCTTCGTCTCCAACAAAGGACTCGCGTCGCCGAGGTGTTCGTATGGAGCGGCGCTACAATTTCCGCCCTCGGCGCAAGACAAATATATAATTAAATTTATCTTTAGATTTATCTTATTTTTCTTTATGCTATTTGGGATATTGTATTGTGGGCTGCATGTAGCCATGTGGTGTGTTGTTTTTTATTTTTATTTTGGGCTGCATATAGCCTAGACTTATTTTTAAGCCTATATATAGGCATGTATGTTTGGTTTAAGTTAAGTTGAATGAGAAAGAAAAAAACCCTAGTCTTTTCCCCTCTAAACATTCTCTCCCTCTCTCTCTACATATCCTAGCCGCCACCCTCACTCCCCCTCTCTCTCTCTCTAAAAGTTCGGCCAGCACTTTCCCTTCCCCTCTCTTCAACAAGCTGCCACCCTCATCTCTCACTCTCCCTCTAAAAGTTTCGGCCAGCCCACACATCTCCATCTTCCAAGCCCCACCTCCTCTCACCACCCACAACCCGGCCTCCACCTTCTCCAAAACCGACCGGCCACCCATCTCCTCGTGAAGCTTTGTCCGGAAAGGTCTCCTTCTACGGCGAGAAATCTGGACTTTGGTGTGAAGCGGCCAAGGCGGACGATCTATCTCTCCATCCGGCGCGACTCCGGCGGAACCGTGGAAGAGCGACCCTTCAAGGGTAGTCGGAATCATCTATTCCGACTTGGGTAACGATCCTCTCCACTCACGTGTGATTCCCTCTTGATATTCTAGTGGACGGAAAAATTTTTGCGTTAGATTTGAATCGTTAGATTCTTCGTGGGTTTTTCTTTGGATTTTTGCATAGAGCTTAACCGCGTTATTTCCGAACAAGGGTTTGGCGAACCCCGTTTTTTTTGTTGGGAGAGATCTACCATTTTTCGATCGCATTTTGGGTAGATCTCTTTTGGTACAACCTTCGCTCGGTCGGACCCAATATTGGTCCTTTTAGCTTGGGAGAACGTCGGCCTATCGCCGTTCGCTCGACCTTCCCGCGGAGTGGCTACCGTACGTTGGTGAACTGTGATAATACGCTTGCGAGTGCGCTGCGATTAAATCTAGTGCGTGAGAGATTGTGGGTTGAGCGTGGCGTTCGTTTCTTCCCCTTACCCGTCTAGCGTCCGCGGTAGTGGCCTACATCAAATTTTGGTATCAAAGCGAGGTTCTTGTCAATTTTTTAATTGGCACCCTCCCCTCTTTTAGCACGTTAACCTGCACTGGTGTTTGCGCGTTAGTTGTCACAAAAAAAAAATCTCAAAAAAAAATTTATCTTTGGTCTGCCAATAGCGGTGTAGTTTTCTTATTTTTCAGCCAAAAAAATCAAAATAAATTTTTTAATAATCCTCTTTTTATTTCCTGCAAGAAAATCAAAAAAAAATTTATTTTCCTATAGTCATTAAGCGGGATTAATTCCTTCTTCGTTCTGTCTGAAATCTGTTGTCTTCCTTTTGCATGCGTACTAGGCTCGGTACGGAATATCCTCCATCGTCGTCTAATATGGATGATGACCGGGGTGAGGGTCGTCCCCTCACGGAGATTGAGGAGCTCCGTCAGGATTTCACGGAGCAGTTGACGGCCATTAGGGAAGCACTTCACGGATTGGGGTTACCACACGGGGCACCCCGTAATCAACCCGGTCACCCACGGGTGGGCGAGCATCACAACCCTTACCCCCACCCTCCTAATGAGAACGCCCCACGAGCACCGTACGAGTTTGACCTTACTCGGGCCGTCCGAGTCAAGCCACCATCCTACGATGGTTTAGGAGATCCCCAAGTCTTCCAGGACTGGATCATGGAGATCGAATGTTATTTCGAGTGGTACACCCTGAACGACGCGGATAAGGTGCGAGTAGCGAGAATGAAGTTGCTAGGGCGCGCTAAAATATTTTGGCTGAATGAGGAGCGGAGTATGAGGGCCGAGAACGGAGCGTTGCCCATAGGTTGGGATGTAATGAAGGCTAGGCTAACGGAACAGTACGTCCCTACTTACCATCGAACACAAATGTTCGATGATTTAGCCACCCTTAAGCAAGGGACTAGGTCGGTGTCTGAGTATATGAGTTTGCTGAAGGACATGATGGTTAGGTGTGACGTGAAAGAGATACCCGAGGTCACCCTCTCCAGGTTCCGTAAGGGACTAAACCCCGACATCCAAGGAAAGCTTCTGCGTTATGGTCACACCGATTTGCACACCACTTTCAACGCTGCCTTAGATATTGAGCAGCACAACGCGCTTAAGGGCAAGTCTCGCTCGTTCCAAAAGGGGAAGTCCATTTTAGGACCGCCTCCCACCGCCACCTATAAGGCTAAAGGAAAGTATCAGTCCCCCGACTCGACCTCCATAGTCGTAACGGCTAGGAATGATAGAAACCCCTCGGGTGAGAGAGTCCCGGTGGGTCGGGTCAACAGAACGAATGTCACATGTTACGCTTGCGGGGTCCAAGGGCACTATGCTAGTGATTGTCCTACTACACCCAGACCATTAGCCCTGTTAGATTCCGCCGGTGGGGCCGACGACATTACTTACGAGGCGGGCGAAGAGAGCGAGTCGGACGGAGTGCCTAGTGATATGGAGGACGACCCCCGTATGATGGTTATGAGGTGTATCCTGGCGACCCCTCGAGCGTTAGACGATTGGAATAGGACGAACATTTTTACGTTGAATTTTAAGAGTGGTGAAAAATGGTGTAGGTTGATCATCGATAGCGGTAGTTGCATGAACGTAATTTCTGAAGCCGCGGTGAGACGGATGTCCTTGTTGCCGAGCCACACCCTCACCCTTATAAAGTGGCATGGGTAGACAAGTCGTCCCTCCCTGTGACGAAGCGATGCTTGGTACCCCTTACCATCAAAGCTTATTCTGAGCAGATTTGGTGTGACGTCATCCCTATGGATGCGTGCCACGTCTTGTTGGGTCGCCCTTGGTTGTACGATCATGACGTCACCCACTTTGGTCGGGCCAACACTTACGAGTTTAAATTTAATGGCCGAACCATCCTCTTAAAACCCGCCCCGCCGAAGGATCCTTCGGCCCCCTCGAAGGATACGGTCGTCCCGGTCGAGAAGAAGACGTTGAGCCTGATAGGAAGGAAAGAATTGAAGCGTACTACCTTTGTCGATGGGGTCCTCTATGCCTTAGTGTGCCTACAAGTTAAGGAAGACGCAGCCCCCTTTGAGAACTTGCCGTCGGCGTTGAGAAAACTCCTAGAAGAGTTTGTGGACGTGTACCCGGAAGAGCTACCGGCTGAATTACCCCCGTTGCGGGAAATCCAACACGCCATTGATTTCATTCCGGGCTCTTCATTGCCCAACCTCCCACATTATCGGCTAAACCCCTCCGCGCACTTAGAGTTGCAAACCCAGATCTCGGATTTATTGCAAAAGGGTTTTATCCGCCACAGCAAGAGCCCGTGTGCCGTGCCCGCCTTACTTGCCCCCAAGAAGGACGGCTCTTGGAGGATGTGTGTGGATAGTAGAGCCATTAATAAAATCTCTATTAAATATCGCTTTCCCATCCCTCGCTTGGATGATTTATTGGACATGTTAGCCGGTGCCACGATTTTTTCGAAATTGGATCTTAGGAGTGGCTACCATCAGATCCGAATTAGGGAAGGTGACGAGTGGAAAACCGCCTTTAAATCTAAGGAAGGGCTCTACGAGTGGTTAGTTATGCCGTTTGGACTTTCCAATGCGCCGAGCACGTTTTCGAGGATGATGACCCACGTCTTCCAACCCTATATGGGAAAATTCATCGTGGTATATTTTGACGATATTTTGGTATTTAGCACCTCCACGATTGATCATGAGTCACATTTAAGAACCATCCTTACCACGCTGAGATCAGAAAAATTATTCGTGAACATTAAGAAGTGTACCTTCCATGTGACATCGGTTGAGTTCCTCGGTTATATTGTGAGTTCGAAGGGGATCCACGTAGACCCCAAGAAAGTGCAAGCCATTAGAGATTGGCCCGAGCCCGCCAACATACGGGATGTTAGGAGTTTTCACGGGCTCGCTACATTTTATCGGCGATTTATTAAGGATTTTAGTAGTATTATGGCCCCTATAACCGAGTGCATGAAAAAGGGTGAATTTACATGGACGAACTCAGCCGCTGCGGCGTTCCAATTAATTAAATCGCGCATGTCGGAAGCCCCCCTTTTGCGGCTACCAGATTTTACCAAGGTTTTCGAGTTGTCATGTGATGCGTCTGGAGTGGGAATTGGTGGAGTGTTGAGTCAGGAAGGCCATCCTGTGGGGTATTTCAGTGAGAAACTAGCAGGTCCAAAATTGAATTATTCTAATTATGATCGGGAGTTTTACGCGGTCATTCGATGCCTCCAACATTGGCGGCATTACTTACTTCCTAAGGAGTTTGTCATCTTATCCGATCATGAAGCGCTAAGGTTTCTTAACTCTCAAACTAAGGTTAGTCCTAGACATGCCAAATGGGTCTCCTATCTACAGGAGTATACTTTCATTATCAAACACCTCAAGGGGACTCTCAACCGCGTAGCCGACGCCCTTAGTCGTGTTTCGTTATTGCTCTCCACGCTAGAGGTAAAGGTGATTGGCTTCGATAGGATTAAGGACGAGTACGTCCACTGCCCAGATTTTAAGGATATCTACTTCGCCACCCAAGATGACTCGCCGACAACCATTACTTCTTTTTACATTCGGGACGGCTACTTGTTTAACCATTCGAAGCTTTGCATCCCCCGTTCCTCCCTACGCCACTTCATAGTGTGGGAATTGCATGGTGGAGGGTTAGGGGGACACTTTGGTCGTGACAAGACGATCACGTTAGTTGAAGACAAGTTTTATTGGCCCGGTCTTAAGGCCATGGTTAGTAAGATCGTGGGTAGTTGCCGAGCGTGCCAACTGGCTAAGGGGAACAAAACTAACGCGGGGCTTTATACCCCTCTTCCGATTCCGTCTATTCCTTGGGAAGACGTTAGCATGGACTTCATTCTCGGCCTCCCAATCACATTTCGACGTCACGACTCTATCTTAGTTGTTGTAGATCGATTTTCTAAAATGGCTTATTTTATCGCGTGCAATAAAACCAACGATGCGTCACACGTCGCACAATTATATTTTAAAGAGGTGGTAGGCCATCGAGGAGTTCCGAAGTCTATAGTTACTGATAGGGATGTGAAATTTACTAGTTATTTTTGGAAGACCCTGTGGAGGATTATGGGCACCAAACTTCTATTCTCTTCCGCGTACCATCCACAGACGGATGGGCAAACAGAAGTTGTGAACAGAAGTTTAGGTAGTTTGCTTCGATGCCTTGTGGGAGACCACAAGGGTACATGGGACCTTATCCTCCCTCATGCTCAGCTGGCATATAATAATTCCAAAAATAGGTCCACGGGCTTGTCCCCGAATGAGATCGTGCACGGTTATAAAGCTCACGTGCCCCTTGACTTGCTTCCGTTACCGCCATCGTTTAAGTCAAGTCAATTTGCACAGGACTTTGCCTCTCACATCCATGATCTTCACAAACGCATAAATGAAACGCTTACCACTCAATACGCGTCTTATCAAGTTCATGCCAACGCCCATAAGAGAGTGTCTCCCTTGAAAGTGGGCGATTTAGTAATGGTACGTCTCATCCCTGAACGGTTGCCTACAGGCACCTTACAAAAGTTAGCGGATCGGCGAGCTGGACCTTTTCGGATTTTAAAACGGTTGGGAGACAATGCTTTTCTTTTGGAATTGCCCACTGATTGGGGTATTTCCCCTGTTTTTAATGTTTCGGATTTAACGCCATATATTGCTCCGCCACTAGAACTATCTTCCTCTCCGTTTAGTTCCACTATAGATTCTCATGGGTATGGGGTTGAGGGGGGTAAGGGCTCGCTCTCTCCGTCGGTCTCCAACGGAGGTACGCTACATGTTGATGATATAGATTTTCCCCCTTTGCTGCCTAATGCTTTTCCCAGGTTTGCCAGGACCGCATTTTTGCCCGACAGGATTCTCCAGGATGACGTGTTTCCCACTGCTGATGGCGATGTGCGCCGCTACTTGATCCGCTGGCGTGATCGCCCCGCCTCTGATGACTCTTGGCTCCCGGAGGCGGACATGGCTCTCTTGGATGGTGTTCTTCTCCGACGGTATCTTCAGGACAACTCATCGGTGATGAGTCCTTTCAAGCGGGGGAGGATTGGTGGCGTCGACGGCCCCCAAGTTGACGACGGCCGCCAAATTGATGACGACCCCCAAGTTGACGACGGCCCCCAAGTGGTTGATGACGGCACTCTAACGGAAGACCCTCCTTCGTCTCCAACAAAGGACTCGCGTCGCCGAGGTGTTCGTATGGAGCGGCGCTACAATTTCCGCCCTCGGCGCAAGACAAATATATAATTAAATTTATCTTTAGATTTATCTTATTTTTCTTTATGCTATTTGGGATATTGTATTGTGGGCTGCATGTAGCCATGTGGTGTGTTGTTTTTTATTTTTATTTTGGGCTGCATATAGCCTAGACTTATTTTTAAGCCTATATATAGGCATGTATGTTTGGTTTAAGTTAAGTTGAATGAGAAAGAAAAAAACCCTAGTCTTTTCCCCTCTAAACATTCTCTCCCTCTCTCTCTACATATCCTAGCCGCCACCCTCACTCCCCTCTCTCTCTCTCTAAAAGTTCGGCCAGCACTTTCCCTTCCCCTCTCTTCAACAAGCTGCCACCCTCATCTCTCACTCTCCCTCTAAAAGTTTCGGCCAGCCCACACATCTCCATCTTCCAAGCCCCACCTCCTCTCACCACCCACAACCCGGCCTCCACCTTCTCCAAAACCGACCGGCCACCCATCTCCTCGTGAAGCTTTGTCCGGAAAGGTCTCCTTCTACGGCGAGAAATCTGGACTTTGGTGTGAAGCGGCCAAGGCGGACGATCTATCTCTCCATCCGGCGCGACTCCGGCGGAACCGTGGAAGAGCGACCCTTCAAGGGTAGTCGGAATCATCTATTCCGACTTGGGTAACGATCCTCTCCACTCACGTGTGATTCCCTCTTGATATTCTAGTGGACGGAAAAATTTTTGCGTTAGATTTGAATCGTTAGATTCTTCGTGGGTTTTTCTTTGGATTTTTGCATAGAGCTTAACCGCGTTATTTCCGAACAAGGGTTTGGCGAACCCCGTTTTTTTTGTTGGGAGAGATCTACCATTTTTCGATCGCATTTTGGGTAGATCTCTTTTGGTACAACCTTCGCTCGGTCGGACCCAATATTGGTCCTTTTAGCTTGGGAGAACGTCGGCCTATCGCCGTTCGCTCGACCTTCCCGCGGAGTGGCTACCGTACGTTGGTGAACTGTGATAATACGCTTGCGAGTGCGCTGCGATTAAATCTAGTGCGTGAGAGATTGTGGGTTGAGCGTGGCGTTCGTTTCTTCCCCTTACCCGTCTAGCGTCCGCGGTAGTGGCCTACATCAGCTGGATGTCCGCCACCCGGCCGCTTCTTGGCCGGGGCCGAGGGGATGTCGCGCTGGGCGGCATCCGCGGCCTGCGCACGGGCGAGAACCCCGGGGGGAATGCGAGCGCTGTCGTAAGGAGGGTGAAGAGGGATGTCGCGCTCGCCTGACAGAAGGAAGGGGTGAGATAAAGGAAGAAAGGGACTAAGGTATAACAGCGACGAGTGACAAACCTCCCCCCGGCGGAACAGCGGCGAGGTCGTCGAGATGGCGGCGCAGGAACGTAACCTCAAAATTCTTCCCAGCGAAGAACGCGCACAGGTCAGCTTCGTGGCCGCCTAGGCTGGGGGGCCGGTAGCTCGCCTCGCTAAGTTGCACCGGCGAGAAGGGGACGTTGCCGAAGTCCCCTTTGACGAACAGGAATCTCTTGAGCCAATTGTGACTCTTGTTTACTGTCTCCCGCACCTTGAGGTGGGCTCTGGAGAAGTAGGCCGTCCCGTCTCGATTCGCCCGGAAGGAGAACAGCTTCCGGAACACGGCGAGGCTGAACTCCACTCGCTCCTCTCGCAGGAAGCAGGTGAACGCCACCATGACGGCGATGGAGTTCGGGGTCATCTGGCCCAGGATAACCCCGAAGTACTTCAACACCTGTCGCACCTCGGGCCAGAGGGGAAGTCGCAGGCCCACCTTAAAGTGAGCGAGAGGGATGGCGAGCTCGTCCCTAGACAGGTCGTTGATCTTCTCCCCATCCCCGGGCCGCCTTGCGGAAAAGCCCGGCGGAACGTGGTCGCCAAGGGCATCCAGGTACTCGCGCTCGGAGAGGACGGCGCGAGGAAAATCGTGCTCGGAGAAGGTCCAAGCGCACTTGCTTCGGCCGTCCACGTCGCCGCCGCCTCCGCCCATTCCCATCGAGTCGCCGCCGAACGCGAGAAGAAGAGACAGAAGGCGAGCACAGACGGTACTCCGCGCGGAACTGGAAGCAGGAGCGTTTGGAATCGGTGGAGAAATAAGGGCCAGCAAGGCCTATTTATAGGGAAAGAGAGAGGGCGGGAAACTTCCCGCCGAAAGATGGGGCGCGGATAGCAAAAATCAGTCTGACGGTTCGACTTCCCGCACGCGACCGCACCTCAAAGGTCGATCCGGCACGGTTCTTGCCCGACTGCAACCGCGGAAGACCAGTGCGGGCGAGCCTCAACCCGCACCCGCACGCTGTTCCGCGCGAGATGAGAGACTCCCGTCTGGCGAGCTCCTCGGCTCTCCCTCGCCCCGATCAACGTAAGAGGAAGAACGGACCTTTCCCATAACCCGCCCACAGAAAACAATAAAAACAGCATGATATTTCCAAATAAACCTCAACAGTAATAAGTTAGGCCCATAGGCGGGCTAAAAGAGTCGCTAGCGATTACGAATATAAGATAACTCCGAAATGACAACAACCCCGCAGTATCCCACAAGCGAGGGGCAGACAACTGGGTCAGTACTCGACCCACTTCCACCTATGCCGCCTCTTCGTTCCCGATCGCGGCGGCACGCGAGGATCGTGGTAATCGCGAACCGCCACCAGTTCCCGCTGAGCCATGCCGACCTGCTCTGTGGCGCTCCTAAGATGTCCCTCGGCCCGCGTTATATGCACGCCCGGCGAGGTGACGTCGTCGTCTTCCGCTTCACGCGGAGGGACCTCCAAGGCCGCGAGCCGGGCCTCAGTCTCGGCCTTGTCTTCATCGACCCTCCTCATGATCTCCTGCAGTAGTAGTGTGTGTTTCTGGAACAGCCGCGTCACCTTCCTCTTCATCCCGACCGCATCGGTCGGGTCGCCCAGGTAGTCAGAAACGCTGTCCACGTCGGGCGGGGGCGAATATCCTTCGCTCATCTCGGTTTCAGAGGAGGCCCTTTTATAGCCTGCAAACGAGGCGAGTCAAAAGGAGCGAGCAAGAGACGAAGCCCAACGGTAAATACCAGCTCACCAGGGGTTGGCACGTCGCCCGCACCGGCGGATAGGCGAGAAGAGCCCGGCCGACCCCGAAAGGTTTCCCCCTCGAGGGTCTCGGGGGATTTTCCCAGTCCGTGGGAAGCCGGCGGGTGGGGGGTCTCCGGAGGTGGGCGGTCCAGACCTGGAGAACTCGCGACCCTCTCAGGCGACGGAGGAGGGGGACGATCCTCTCCCCGGTTCTCCACCTCCTCACAGTGGATTACCTGCAAAATAGAAAATCAGAGAGACAGCGATAATCCGCGGAAGGCCACATACCCCAGGGACGACCTCAGCACCCGCCGCCGAGCTGGAGGCCGGGCAGTCACCCGCCAGAGAACGCCTAACAATCTTTCCCTTCGCCGGCCTGAAGAGAGGGTCGGGAGACCCGCGTACTAGCCATGGGGCGGCCTCGAGGGCCTCCTCCTGAGTCTGCAGGACCGCTGCCGCCAGGCGAGCTCGCACCTCTTCGCTAACCGGCATCGAGAAAAAAAAGTCTGCTCAGAGAAAATAAAGGGATCTGGGGAGCCTCCTACAGGGGTCAGCGGTATGTATTTATAGCCGGACAGTGGGGGCCCACCAAAAGATTCCCTGCCAGCTCAGCACAGTGCTCGCCGAACACGCGGGTTGGATGGTTCTTTCCGAGCTTGATTCAAGCTCAAAAAGAGCGGGGATTGTGTACAACCCCGTGTCCGGCGAGCGGGCCCCGCCGGAGAGGTTGAGCGGAGCGGCAGAAGGGCTGGCCCGCTCCCGCCCATTTCAGGCGAGCGAGCCGGCAGGCGAGCAAGTGGGTCGCGCAAGGAATCCCTGGCCAAATCAGATAAGCCCGGCGACCCATGATTGGCGAGTCGATCAAGGTCGCGACGATCACCGGCCAACCCGCACGTGACCTGGCTGCCGGTCCGCCCGGCAGAGGACGGACAGCTCGCCCATATCGTCTCGCGCTCGCCCAGGGAGGATAGGCGAGCCGCGAGGCCAGGCCGCGCCCGCCTCCTGCGGGAGAGTTGAAGGCGAGCTGACCCCCCCAGGGGTGTGAATAGCTACTCAGAACAACGGAACCTCGCTGTTGGCAGACCAGATTAGACTGCGCATAGCTATTTAGAACAGCAGAGTTTGGCTGTTGGCAGACCCAACCAGGGGCTTTTTGGTATTTCCAGGTCAGTTCTTTTGGTTATTGGCAGTTCAGATTCTGAAAATCTATAAATAAGACCCAAGGGGTACCTCAGAGGGGACGCTTTTCAGTGCATCCTTACTCTCATTTTTAAGCGTTCTCTGAGGGTACCTTAGCTCGGTTCTTGGCTAAGGAGGGGAAGAGCTCAGAGATCTTCCGGGTTTGTGGTCGGACCTCCCTGCCGAGCCCTTGGGTCTGTTTTCTCTTGTCTCTCTCGTTGTTTTTCTTGCAGGGGCGAAGTAGGCGCGAGACCACCCCTTCCCCAAGGGTCGAACTCCACAAGAGACCGGATTCCGGTTTCAACACTACTATTTCCTGAAGGTTGACAGAAGTGGTGCTCTTTGCCCTTGCCAAGCTTCTTTCATTTATGTTTGTTTTCAATTTTTCCTGGAAGTAGAAGCTAGGCTGCTGCAGCCTCTATCCCGAGATGGGTTTGCTAGATTTCAATATTTTTCTCCTCTTTCTCCAGGTTGCTGGTCTTGTGTCTAGGTAGTGGCTGGAGGTAGAGTTGTAGTTTGCTAATTAGCCTAGATTGTGGGATAGTTGTAGCCGGGTAGAAGGGGTAGAAAGAACAATTAGAATTTTATTTTCTCTAAGCCTTCTGGCTTAGTGTAGAGAGGGACTCGACACCTTGTGCTGAGTGTCGAGAGGTACTCGATACATTCTGGCTTAGTGTCGAGAGGGACTCGACACCTTGCTCTGAGTGTCGAGAGGGACTGCACATTCTGGCTTAGTGTCGAGAGGGACTCGACACCTTGTGCTGAGTGTCGAGAGGGACTCGAAACCTACTAGCTTAGTGTCGAGAGGGACTCGACACCTTGTGCTGAGTGTCGAGAGGGACTCGACACCTTCTGGCTTAGTGTCGAGAGGGACTCGACACCTTGTGCTTAGTGTCCAGAGGGACTCGACACCTTCTGGCTTAGTGTCGAGAGGGACTCGACACCTTGTGCTGAGTATCGAGAGGGACTCGACACCTTATGCTGAGTATCGAGAGGGACTCGGTACCTTATGCTGAGTGTCGAGAGGGACTCGACACCTTCTGGCTTAGTGTTGAGAGGGACTTGACGCCTTGTGCTTAGTGTCGAGAGGGACAAAACACCTTCCGACTTGGTGTCGAGTGGACTCGACGCCTTTCTCCTTAGGCTGGTGATTTCTCCTGAGTTGGTTAGGATGGGTTATTTCGGGTTGTTGATGTTTCTCGACTGGTTTTGAAGGCCGAGTGGTGAATTATGGCAGGTGGTTTTGTTTGATGGCTCTATGAGGGGTGGAGTGGTATAGAGCCTTGACCACCACCATTTTGGCACCGGGTTGGGCTGTTTTTTTGGTGTGTTGCCACCATTTTGGCCCCGGGATGGGCTGGTTGTTTTGGTGTATTGTCATCATTTTGGCCCCGGTTTGGGCTGTTTGTGTTGGTGTGTTGGACATTAGGGCTGCCACCGTTGAACCCTTGAGTAATTTTGGGTCTTGTTGTTTGGATGAGGACTGGTTTTAGTCACCAACCCAAACCCATGGCTTTATCACTGCAAATGATTCACAAGTTAGGACTGTTAGTTCCTTTTTGTAAAGTTGTTATTTTGGCATATGCTTGTCTTGTTGCTACTGCAGGTTTTAAGCAGGGCATGTTGTTTATTTCTCGCACTTGGTGCGTTTTGATATTTCCTTGGGCTGTGTTTTACCCTTGTTGTATTATTCATTTTACCGTCGCTCATTTGATAGCACTTGTTGTGGGGTTGGTAAGCCCCTCTTTTATTACTTATGAATCTAATGCTCCACTTCTTTTCATTCTATTCTTGCTGAGGTATTATTTCTTTGAATTCTATTCTATTCAAGATTTTTACTGATCATAAGAGCTTAAAGTACGTCTTCACCCATAAGGAATTGAATCTGCGCCAGCGGCGATGGTTGGAGTATGTTGTCGATTACGATGTTGAGATACAGTACCATCCGGGCAAGGCTAATGTGGTGGCCGATGCCCTAAGTCGGAAGACGAGGAAGATGTTTAATCTCTCTGCCGAGCTATTAGTGGAAGAATTTCTCTTGATGGATATTTCTGTGGGGCGATGCGACTTGCAGAGTAGTTTGGTAGTAGCAGAGCCTTCTTGGATTGCACTTACACGGCTGCATCAGAAAGATGATCCAGATCTGCTGCATTTATATCTTAGAGCTGAGAAAGGGGAGTTACCAGATTTCTTGATTGATGATGCGGGTACTTTGAAGTACCGTGACAGATTTTGTATCCCCGCCATTATGGATATCCGAGTTATGTTTTGCAAAGAAACGCATGGTTCGAGCATTGCATACCATCCAGTATCTACCAAGATATATCATGACTTAAAGCAAATTGCCTGGTGGAATGGGATGAAGAGAGACGTAGCCAGTTTTGTCTCTGAGTGCTATACTTGCAAGCATGTTAAGGCCGATCATGGTAGTACTGGTGGCAAGTTGACTCCGTTGGAGATTCCGACTTGGAAGTGAAAAAGAATTTCAATGGATTTCATCACAAGTTTACCGAGATCTCCTAGGGGATATGATTCAGTTTGGGTGATTGTGGACAGATTAACGAAGTGTGCTCACTTCGTACCTTTTAAGATCGACTATCCGATGAAGAAAATAGCTGAGCTGTATTTGAATGAAGTTATCCAATTACATAGTGTTCCAGTCAGTATTATTTCAGACCAAGACTCACGGTTTACATCTCGCTTCTGAAAGAGTTTGCAAGAAGGTTTGTGAATGGATTTGAGATATTCTACCGCTTACACCCGCAAACAAATGGTCAGATAGAGCGAGTTAATCAGATAGTGGAGGATATGATCAGATGCTAAATTTTAGACCACGGAGGAGCGTGGGATGAGCGTTTGCAGCTTATGGAGTTTGCTTATAATAACAGTTATGACGAAAGTTTGTAAATGGCCCCTTTTGAAGCTATGTATGGGAGACGCTGCAGAACTCCCCTATTTTGGACTGAGGTTGGCGAGAGATCTTTGTTGGGTCCGGGTGCTCTTGAAGAAATGGAAGTTGCTGTGAAGCTTATGCGGGAGAAGCTTTTGATAACTCAAGAGCGATATGAGAAGAACGACAATCGGCGTAGATCTGATTTGGAGATTGCTGTGGGGGACTTTGTTTTTCTTAAAGTCTCCCCGATGGTTGGAATCCAGAGGTTTGGTAAAAACCAGAAGTTGGATCCAAGATTTATGGGACCGTTTAAGATTGTTGAGCGGATTGGTGTGGCAGCTTATAGGCTGGATTTGCCCGCAAAGTTTCCGGGTGTGCACGATGTTTTTCATGTTAGCCAGCTGTGGAAGTGTGTACTAAGCGACAGGAATGTTTTGGATTCTGTGCCTCAGTTAGAGCCAAATCTTTGTTATGTGGAGATGTCTGTCTGCATTTTGGATTCGAAAGATCGTGTGTTGCGGAAGAAGACCATTCCAATGGTTAAAGTTTTATGGAGAAACCAGGATGTGGAAAGTGCGACTTGGGAATTGGAGTCGGCTATGAGGGAGGCTCACCCTGATATTTTTTTCCTAACTTTTGCCTTGTATGTTTTGCATTTTCTAATATAGCACTTTCTTCGCTATTTATTTCTCCTTCTTGATAGGAGTGTTGTGTGTAAAGTTTCGGGGAAAAACTTTCTTTTAGGGGGGAGTGACTGTAACGCCCCCGATTTTCCTATGATTGTTTAATCATTGTTTGGTGTTACATTGGTGCATTTCCGGCCTTTTCCGTTGTTAGAGCATCATCTTGGCTTGTTTTGTAGCCTGTTTGGAAGGTTCCCCATCTAGCTGGAGTCTGTTTTGGTGACTCGACAGAGCCTCTCAGGGAATGCTTGTGTTTTGTCTTTGGGAGATGTTAGCCCGAGTTTTGACCGTCGGATGTTATTCTCGACTTCGCTGTTGTTTTCTTAGCATGAGTGTTTAGCTACGGTGCGAGTTTCGTCGCATTCCGAGATCGTTTTTTTTTTCGTGTCAGTGGCCGGTTTTGCTTGGCTTAATATGTATATATATATATATATATATATATATATATATATATATATATATATATATATATATATATATATATATATATTAGTTTGATTTTTAGCTTGAGATTTAGCTTGATTTACCTATATATATATATGTTTAAGCTTGAGTGTTGGAGCTCAAATGGTTGATTATATATGATAAGTTTTAGCTAAGTGGCCGACTATACTTATATAATATTAGTGGCTTATATTATATTATATGCTTTGTTGCTAGTGGCCGGTTATTTTATCATAGTTTAGAGAGTGCTGTTATGATAATACTATTATAATAATATAGTGGGTGAGTATTATTTTAGCTTATCCCTATTCCTCTTCCCCAAACGGGACGGGAAGATTCCAGCGGAAGGAATCAAGGAAGGAATCAGGCGGCGGAGGTGCTGGAGCTCCGGTCGGCTATTTCTGGAGGTTTAGAGTCCGAATTTCTTGGGTAAAGGCAGATCTGAGCCGCTCTCACCAAGATCTTCCTCCTTAGCATTAGGTTTGATGTTTTTGCAGCCGATCTTGCCGCTGATGCTGAAGTTTGGAAGGAATCCTACTGTTTCCTGAAGGTTGACAGAAGTGGTGCTCTTTGCCCTTGCCAAGCTTCTTTCATTTATGTTTGTTTTCAATTTTTCCTGGAAGTAGAAGCTAGGCTGCTGCAGCCTTAATCCCGAGATGGGTTTGCTAGATTTCAATATTTTTCTCCTCTTTCTCCAGGTTGCTGGTCTTGTGTCTAGGTAGTGGCTGGAGGTAGAGTTGTAGTTTGCTAATTAGCCTAGATTGTGGGATAGTTGTAGCCGGGTAGAAGGGGTAGAAAGAACAATTAGAATTTTATTTTCTCTAAGCCTTCTGGCTTAGTGTAGAGAGGGACTCGACACCTTGTGCTGAGTGTCGAGAGGTACTCGATACATTCTGGCTTAGTGTCGAGAGGGACTCGACACCTTGCTCTGAGTGTCGAGAGGGACTGCACATTCTGGCTTAGTGTCGAGAGGGACTCGACACCTTGTGCTGAGTGTCGAGAGGGACTCGAAACCTTCTAGCTTAGTGTCAAGAGGGACTCGACACCTTGTGCTGAGTGTCGAGAGGGACTCGACACCTTCTGGCTTAGTGTCGAGAGGGACTCGACACCTTGTGCTTAGTGTCCATAGGGACTCGACACCTTCTGGCTTAGTGTCGAGAGGGACTCGACACCTTGTGCTGAGTATCGAGAGGGACTCGACACCTTGTGCTGAGTATCGAGAGGGACTCGGTACCTTATGCTGAGTGTCGAGAGGGACTCGACACCTTCTGGCTTAGTGTTGAGAGGGACTCGACTCCTTGTGCTTAGTGTCGAGAGGGACACAACACCTTCCGGCTTGGTGTCGAGTGGACTCGACGCCTTTCTCCTTAGGCTGGTGTTTTCTCCTGAGTTGGTTAGGATGGGTTATTTCGGGTTGTTGATGTTTCTCGACTGGTTTTGAACGCCGAGTGGTGAATTATGGCAGGTGGTTTTGTTTGATGGCTCTATGAGGGGTGGAGTGGTATAGAGCCTTGGCCACCACCATTTTGGCACCGGGTTGGGCTGTTTTTTTGGTGTGTTGCCACCATTTTGGCCCCGAGATGGGTGGTTGTTTTGGTGTATTGTCATCATTTTGGCCCCGGTTTGGGCTGTTTGTGTTGGTGTGTTGGACATTAGGGCTGCCACCGTTGAACCCTTGAGTAATTTTGGGTCTTGTTGTTTGGATGAGGACTGGTTTTAGTCACCAACCCAAACCCATGTCTTTATCACTGCAAATGATTCACAAGTTAGGACTGTTAGTTCCTTTTTGTAAAGTTGTTATTTTGGCATATGCTTGTCTTGTTGCTACTGCAGGTTTTAAGCAGGGCATGTTGTTTATTTCTCGCACTTGGTGCGTTTTGATATTTCCTTGGGCTGTGTTTTACCCTTGTTGTATTATTCATTTTACCGTCGCTCATTTGATAGCACTTGTTATGGGGTTGGTAAGCCCCTCTTTTATTACTTATGAATCTAATGCTCCACTTCTTTTCATTCTATTCTTGCTGAGATATTATTTCTTTGAATTCCTCAGGTTCAGGTTGTGGCCGATTGAGCGGCTAGTGTTCTGGTGGAGCTTGCTTGTGGCCTCCGGGGAAGCTGAGTTTGCTGTTCCTCAATTTGGTGCGGTATTTTTCTTCTTTCTGTATAGACATACATACTCACCAGTGGGTTCATGTCAGGTTATTGACGCCCACTAGTGGCATGCTTGTGATGCTAGATGTGAACTGAGAACTGATATTTTTGCCTTTTTGGAGGTGATTATGTTGGGTATTACATCCACACTAACCCAGATTTGATGAAGTCACCCTGGAACTAAGATGAATTAAGTTGTATTTGATGCTTGGGTTGAGTTATATGTTTGCAGAAATTTCACTGGGAAGTGTGGACCAATGTCAGTCCACAGTGGGTCACGAAACACAGAAACTGTGCAATGTAATCCCTCATTGCATGTTCCAAGGTGTTGACTCATATGTGGTCTCTCTATTGGGATACACTTCATGTTCAAGCTATTACACCTTGGGAAAAGAATTGGAAGTTGACTACATTAGAAGAAAGAGTTTCCAACAACAAAATTCTCTAAGTATTTTACTCGAGTAGGTCCATAACTACTTGAGTAGATTGGTTATAATTTACTCGAGTAAAGAAGCTTTATACTCGAGTACTTAAGTGTATCTCTCGTGTAGCTAAGTCATGTACTCGATTAGACTTAGTCATATACTCGAGTAGCATGTTTATATACTCGAGTAGATCATTCATTATACCCGAGTATTAAAGGCTTCACTCGTCAAAATTCTTCTAAGTCATGGACTCGAGTAAATACACTCATATACTCGAGTAAGTAAACTCACATACTCGAGTAGATAGAAACATACTCGAGTAGTTCATTATACCTACTCTAGTAGATCGTGTCTCACTCGTGTACTTTGTAATTTTCCTAACTGCAGAATTTTCTAAGTCTTTTACTCGAGTAGAACTTTCACGTACTCGAGTAGATCACTTCCTCTCGAGTAGTTTAGTTCAACTACTCGAGTAGCTGCTTGCTGACGTCTTCAGAAATTATTCCAAGTTTTCCACTCGAGTAGTCCTTCATGTACTCGAGTCGTTTATGTAATATACTCGAGTAGTCCTTTCTTGTACTCGAATAAATCCTTCATGTACTCGAGTAAGTCACTATACATACTCGAGTTGTTCTATCTGCTTACTCAAGTAGTTGGTTTCTAAATACTTGAATAGTCTATATTTATATACCCGAGTATGTTCTCCTTCATGTACTCGAGTAGTTATTCAACTACTCGAGTAGCTCTTCTCTTACTCGTGTATATGGCTGAACTTTTCTGAAATTTTGTCCAAGTCTTTTTCTGACGGGATTTTCAAATCACGCGACATGATTGGTCCACGTGTACATCATTATGACCGATTATGACCGTTATTCTCTCCTATATAAAGTCTTATCAGAAAATGACAAACCCTAAGTATTCTCTAAGCTTTCATTGTCAATTTATTTTAAGAAAGTTTTTCAGCCGACTCCTCTCTATTTTCACGAAATGGAAGCCGCCGCCGCCGCCATCTTCTCCGGCCACTGCTTCTAATTTCAGAGGATTCATTCTAAAGAAAGTTACAAATCGAGATCGACATCACTGTTTGTCTTCTCTCTCTGATTCTGTAAAAGCAAAGAAGATCCAGATATGGGTTGAGATTTTCTTCACCGATTTCTGAAAGTGCTGCAATGTTCATAAGAAGAAGATTCTGGCTGTTTCATCAGATCTGATTGGATTTACTGTTTGTATAACTTTTCTAAAACTTTATTAATCTTGTAGGAGAAAGTTTCTCCGAGTGTAGGAGTTTTTCACTCCGAGTTTATAGGAAGTGTTATCTTCCGAGGTGTAGATCCCGTTGTTTGGATCGAGTTTGTAGGAACTTTGTTCCGAGGGTAGGATCGGTTTTTCGATCCGAGATAGTGGAGTAGTCGAGTCTAGTTGATTGCTAGATCGGTGAGGGAAAGTGGATGTACCCAAGGTCGGGGAATCACTATAAATCTTGTGTTGTCTGTGATATTGGTAGATAGTTCTGTGCTGTGCTCTAAATATTTTTTTTATTCCGCAAAAGACGCACAACTCACCTATTCACCCCCCTCTAGGTGATTTAGGTCGACAACCGTTTTCTTTTAGTTGATATCAGAGCGAGGTTGATCGCTAAAAGGTTAACACCTTGATCAGATCCAAATCTGCTGTCTGAAAGATTCTACCATAAACTGGACAAGTGCAAATATTTCGACAAGTTTCCACTGTGCAACAAAAATAACTTTCCCATGTGGAAAGAAAGGATAAAATTTTTCATGGAAGCTGTGGATCCAAGGATCTTCATGATCGTTGAAGAAGGTCCTTACGTTCCCATGACTACGTCCACTATCGACCCTACCAAGAAAGTTCCCAAAAATCTAATGGACCTCGATAAAGACGAGATTGCACTTCTCTCCATCGACAAGAAAGCTAAGAACATTATAGCAAGTGCAGTCGATGACTCGATGCTGCAAAATTTGATTCAGTGTCAATCGGCTAAGGAGATGTGGCATTCCTTAGTTACTTTGATGGAAGGAACTGAAGAAGTAAGGGATGATCGGAGATCCCTTCTCAACCAGAAATATGAAGCATTTCGACAAGGGAACAAGGAAACAATTGCCGACACCTTTGAAAACTTCTTCAAAATTGTGAATGGCCTAAGGGTGTATGGTCGTGTCTTCACCAACGGAGAACTAAACGACAAATTCTTGAGAACCCTAACCAAGGAATGGGATAACAAGGTATGCGTCATCAGGGAGTTCGGGAAGCTAGCTGAAACGGACCCGCAAAATCTCTTTGGAAAGCTTATGTCTTATGAACTCCAAATCAATACAAGAAAAGCTGAAGAAGAGAAAGGCAGGTCTGCACTCAAGGAGAAATCTGTCGCTTTGAAGGCAGACACCCCAAGAAAGACTAAGGCTGCCTCCCCCGCTCTAGCTCCAGAAGTTGATGAAGAAGAAGAAACATCAGAGCCTAGCACTTCAGGCTCTGAACTATCTGAAGGAGAGTTTTCCTTACTCTCAAGTCAATTCAAGAAGTTTCTTAATAAAAAGAAACAATGGAAAGGTAAGGATGCCTCATATAGAAGATCGCGGAGCGATGGCGATCGACAAAGAAAAGGCTCAAGCAGCCATGAAAGGTACAATACTAAACAGAACAAATACGTTTCAACTTACATCATTTGCTATTGCTATAATAAGCCAGGTCACGTCATTGCTGATTTCCCTCATAAGAAGAAGGAGGGTGGTAGAAGAGAAGAGAAGAAATCCTCACACAATAAGAAGAGGAAAGAGAAGAGCCTCATAGCCAAAAAGGGCAAGACTCTTAGCGACTCCGACTCATCCGAGTCAAGTGAAGAAGAAGAAGCTTATTTTGGGCTAATGGCTCAAACAGATGATGAACAAGAGCCCCAGTTCAACGGGAAGGTAAACTCTCATACCCCTCTTTCAGATTCTGAAGTCTCTGAACATGATTGCGAGGGTAGCTCCTCTGACGATGAGTCAGGATTAATGTCCCAGTACAAGGAGTTAATCATGGCTTACGACAAATGTCGTCGAGTCGTGAAGACTCAGGCTAAAGAGATCAAATCTCTAAAAGCTGAAGAGAGCATCTTGAGAGAGAAAGTCGCAAAGACTGACTCCATCGAAGAAAACTTCAATAATGCTATTGAACAATATAACAAGGCTCTTGAGCACCTTGACCTTAAGGAGAAGATTATGAAAGAATTGGAAGCCCAACTTGCGGCTGAAAGGAAACTTGTTGAGAGTTTCTCGAAGCCCAAAACAGTTCTTCCATTCGTTGCTGAATTCTCAGCAAAGGGCAAGGGAGCTGGACTAGGCCATGAAGAAGCTCCTAGTATATCCTCTAGGAGAAACAAGAATCAACGGAAGAATAAGGCCGCCAAAAAGACATTAGCGAAAGAGAAGGGGAAAGCCCCTCAAGATCATACTACATTCAAGAAAGTCATCTTTCCGACAAATGAGTTTGATTTTGACTCATCCTACGGGCACTTTGCTAGGCCTACCTATGTAGAGCCAAAGTCCCGCTATCAAGGATGGACTCGACCCCGAAACTTTGGCGAAAGTGTCTTTAAGGCACCTTATGAAGAAGTTATTCTTCAGAGCTATGACCCTTTCAATCATGTGCATAACTTCAAGAAGGCACCAAAGACAAAGCCTGTTGTAGAGAAGCCCATAAAGGAGAAGAAGCCATGTAATTGTCATCATCATAAGGCATCTTCCTCCAAGAATGTTGCCCCTGCTAGACCACAATTCCAAAAGGTCAAGCAGAAGATATTGAGGCAAAGGTACAACAGATTTGACTGTTGGTGCTATGGCAAGGTTGGTCACTTCGCCATAGATTGCTGGTTCAATTCCAGAAATGCTGCAACCCCTCATGTCAGCAATATGAGAAAGACCGCTCATAATGCTAACACTCGTAGGGGGAGTACTCAAACCCGAGACCAAGGACCCAAATGTGTTTGGGTTCCTAAGGCAAATTGATTATGATTGCAGGTATGTCCAAAGGCCAACAAAACGCCCATCTGGTACTTGGACAGTGGATGCTCTCGGCATATGACCAGGACAAGAAGCCTTCTGCAAAACTTCTCTACTGTCTTGAACGGACCAAAGGTCATCTTTGGAGGTTCAGACCGAGGAATCACTAGAGGCTATGGTATGATTACTAACGGTAATGTATCCTTCTCGGATGTGGCTTATGTCGAAGGATTGGAACACAATCTCAAAAGCATAACCCAGCTCTGCAATAAAGGATACATGGTTGAATTTCATGCTGATAAGTGCTTGATAAAATCCATTAACAATATGGAAACGATTCTATCCGGCACTCGAAGTAGGAATATTTTCTGTTTAAATTTCATCTGTATATATTCCTCTACACTAGTGTGTCTTTTAGCAAAAGATAGTGCGTCTCTTGGTGACCAATGGCACAAGAGACTAGCACATATTAATTTCAAAACTATTAATAAATTATTTTCAATGAACTTAGTACGTGATGCCCCAAACGTCAAGTGCGTCAAAGATAGACCTTGTCATGCATGCGTAAAAGGCAAGCAAACAAGGGTTACCTTTAGAAGCATTATTGGAAAAGACTCTAATAGATGTCTTCATCTACTCCACATGGACTTGTTTGATCCACTGCAAATTAGAAGTTTGGGAGGTAAGGATTATACGTTAGTAATTGTTGATGACTACTCGTGCTATGCGTGGGTGTTCTTTCTGAAACACAAGTCAGATACCTTCGACATCTTTACTAATTTTGTCAGGCAAATCCAGAATGAACATAACTGCTCCATAGTCAAAATCAGAAGTGACAACGGAACAGAGTTCAAATCTGGGGCCATGACAGAATTCTGTGAAAGCTTAGGTATCTTTCATGAGTTTTCCTCTCCTCGTACTCCACAACAGAATGGAGTGGCTGAGAGAAGGAACAGAACACTCATAGAGGCCTGCAGGACCATGTTGAGTGATGCTTCACTACTGGAGTACTTCTGGGCTGAAGCCATCAACACTGCATGCCACGTGCAAAATCGAGCACTCAAAAACAAAGACCACGATAAGACACCTTACGAACTTCTAAAAGGCAGGAAACCAACAGTCTCATACTTTAGAATCTTTGGCTGTAAATGCTTCGTACTTAATAATGGTAAGTATCATACTACTAAGTTCAGCGAAAAGAGTTTTGAAGGTATTTTTGTAGGCTATAGTAGCCATAGTAAGGCATATAGAATTTTCAATAGAAAAACCCGGGTGGTAGAAGAATCGATACATGTTGTATTTGATGAGACGAGCTTGCTGCAAAGCAATCCGTCTAGTGTGCTCATTGAAGATGCAGGTGAAAAGCTGAAAGAAACCAGCTTGGATGAACCGTCCGAAGATAAAGTCGAAAAGCTCATTAAGATCACCACTCCAACTCCTATTGGAGAGGATGATGATCAAAATGAAGAAGTCATCCAAGATGATGAAATCACTCCAGTGATTGAAGATAATCAAGATACAAGAACTCTAGA
The DNA here is from genome assembly GCA_039583875.1 of Platanthera guangdongensis. Taxonomy (NCBI): domain Eukaryota; kingdom Viridiplantae; phylum Streptophyta; class Magnoliopsida; order Asparagales; family Orchidaceae; genus Platanthera; species Platanthera guangdongensis. The sequence goes on along the minus strand of CM077148.1, from coordinate 109,966,435 downwards.
GCTCAGACATCTGAAGGATCACCCCATGGACCAGATCATAGGCGATCCCCGGGATGGTGTCAGAACTCGAAGAGGTACAACTAATGAGAATCTTCATTTGAGTTTTCTCTCACAGGTTGAACCAAAGAAATTTAAGGAAGCAAACTCAGACGCATCATGGATAATGGCAATGGAAGAATAACTGAATCAGTTCAAGCGATGCAACGTATGGAAGCTTGTTCCAGGGCCTAAAGGAAAGAACGTCATTGGAACAAAATGGGTCTACAGGAACAAGATGGACGAAGACGGAACTATCATAAAGAACAAGGCCAGACTCGTCGCCAAGGGCTATCATCGGGAGGAAGGAATCGAATTCGACCAAACATATGCTCCAGTGGCAAGGCTGGAGGCAATATAGTTGTTCCTAGCATATGCCGCACTCAAAGGCTTCACCGCCTATCAGATGGACGTGAAGTCTGCCTTCCTGAATGGCAACATAAAGGAAGAAGTGTATGTGCAACAACCACCAGGTTTCGTAGATCCTAACTTCTCAGATTATGTTTATTTCCTGCACAAGGCCCTATATGGCCTAAAACAAGCTCCTAGAGCTTGGTATGAAATATTGTCTACCTTTCTAGTTGAGAACAAGTTCACAAGGGGATAGATAGACAAGACATTATTTCTTAGGGAAATAAAAGGCAAGATTTTGCTAGTGCAAATCTATGTCGACGACATTATTTTTGGCTCTACAGATGACAACCTCTGCAAAAAGTTCTCAAAACTTATGCAAGGGAAGTTTGAAATGAGCAGTATGGGCGAGCTGAAGTATTTCTTAGGGCTTCAGGTGAAACAATCTGAAGATGGAATTTTCATCTCACAGACCAAGTTCACCAAAGAGCTAATTAAGAAATTCGGAATGGAGAACGCAATCTCTATGAGGACTCCAATGGGCTCAACTATGTCTCTAGACAAGGATGAAAAAGGGAAACCTTTTGATGAAACCAAGTACAGAAGCATAATTGGATCCTTGCTCTACCTTACTGCAAGTAGACCTAACATAATGTTTTCAACATGTGTCTGTGCTAGATTTCAAGTGAACTCCATGGAATGTCACTATGCTGCTGCAAAGCGGATCTTGAGATACCTTAAAGGTACACCAAATCTTGGCTTATGGTACCCAAGAAGTAATGACAGCGAACTAATTGGTTTCTCAGATGTAGATTTTGCAGGAAGTAAGGATGACAGGAAAGGCACTTCAGGGACTTGCCAATTCTTTGGAAGAAGGCTAATCTCCTGGAGTAGCAAGAAGCAGAACTGTGTCGCAATCTCAACGGCCGAGTTAGAGTACATCTCTGCAGGCAGTTGCTGCGCACTGTTACTTTGGATAAAGAATCAGTTCGAAGATTACAACATGAAGTTCAAGAATATCCCACTATTTTGCGACTCTTCCAGCGCAATTGCAATAGCCAACAATCCAGTTTCGCACAGCCGGACAAAGCATATCGAGCTAATGTATCATTTCATCCGGGAGCATGTATAGCATGGGGACATAGATCTCCAATATGTCTCCACAGACAGGAAAGTTGCAGATATCTTCACTAAGCCGCTGGACGAGACCAAGTTCTCTTTCTTCAAAACAGAACTTGGAATGCTCAACAAAAAGGACTAAAGAAGGTTGGATGTCTAAGATGCAAGAAATTTCAATGGGTTAGTCAAAATTTAAATTTTCTAAAATTTTCAAAGTTTGACTCGAGAAGTATAAGACATACTCGAGTATGTTAATTCACCTACTCGAGTCACTGCCGACTTACCTACTCGAGTACTTTTCTCTACCTACTCGAGTAATTTCTGAAGACCTACTCGAGTAACTACTTACCTACTCGAGTAGTCTATATATCTCTCGTATAGTGTTGCCAGATTTTGAAATTTGTTCTATTCGCCACCTAAGGCTAAATGCCGCCTCTTCCCTCTATTTAGTTAATTTCCTTTAAATTAATTAGATTTAATTTAGGGTTATATATATGAAATTCCAAAAACCCAAACCTACATGAAATCATTTCGTTCTCTCGAGTACCCTATGCCGTTTCGCCTACTCCGCCGCTGTTGCAGATCCGCTTCCCTCCTCACCACTTCCAGTCAACCGCAGCCATGGCCGCTTATTCCAAGATAGGCGTCGGATCAGAACTCGTTACCGCAGGTATTGAAGAGCTCTTAGATGACTTCCACAACCTTCTCATCCTTCTCGACACCGCCGGCCTCTCCTTCATCCTCCAGGAACCCTGCCAAATTTTATTCCCAGAAGTTGCCGAATTCTTTTCCAATCTAAAGGTCAAAAGGAATGTAAAAGTCCTGAAATCCAAAGTGAAGGGTTTGAAAATTAAGTTCACCAAGACCTCTGTCTCTCAGCTTCTCCGATTGCCGCTTGTCGATGAAGAAGTTCACTTAGTTGCTGAAGACTCTGACAGAACAGCCCTATTCTGTGGCTTTTCAACTGATGCTCAGTACTTCAAAAGGTCAGACATGAATGCAGAAGGCAAATTTCTGGTTGATGTTATTGGAAAAATTTTACTGTGCAAGACAAACTCCATCAGAGACATTCCATCATATTTCTTCGACATAATGCAAGCAATTGTCTGCCGCATGAAATACCAATTTGGTATGTTGATTCTGGATAAAATCAAGGACAGTTTAAAATCCCCCAACTATGCCAGAATTATCTCTCTGCTCCTCCATGAAACAAATCCTGAGGTCTTCAACTTCTCCAAAGGGACCCCTCTTCACCACATGAAGAAGGTCTCCATCTATTCCATTCAGAGATGGGATCTCAAGCTAAAGAATTCTACCCAAGCTGCAAAGATCTCAGAAGTTCCAGAGATTCCAGCTCTAGAAGACAGGACTCCATCTCCCTCTCCTCATCATGTGGCCAGCTCCTTTGGTGCACTAAGTGAGGGGGAGCCTGCTCCTTCTAGCCAAGTCAGGTAACCCTCTCCTCAGCCAGAAATTCCTTCCCTACCTCATACTCCACAAAATCCAGCATCTCCCTCAGATGAGATACCTCCAGAATGTCTTCTCCCCACAGCTGCTACCATAGATGCTATGATTGCAGAGCTCTCTGAAGAAGTATCTCCTCTAGCTCCATCCTCTGAATGTCACAAGGACTCCACTCCAGCACAGTCTCCTGTACATTCTCCAGCCAGAACTACAGCCAAATCTCCAGATGCCCTCAAAGACCAACAAGACACCATTCTTATTTCTGATGAGCCTTCTCCTGAGCCAGCTGAGGCCCCTCTCAGAAATCTAGAATTCTCTCTCCCTCTAGATAGAGAAGAAGGGGTTACTCTCAATCCTACCACCAGAGCTCACAGCTCTGTGATAATTGAAGAAATAGCTCCTTGGGTAACTCCTCCTCTCCCTCCTGCTGCTCCCTCTGCTGCTACTGCTGTTGCTACAGTCTCTTCCTCCTTAGATTTGCTGCAACATATTAAAATTATTCTTCAAGAACAAAGAAATTATTTTGATACTTCTTTCAAGATAGTAACTAACAAGGTCACCGCTCTAGAGACTGAGATGAGTAGAGGCTTTGCTGAAATTTAGCATAATACTGACAAGCTCAAGTATTTATTCCAACTTGGTGGCAAAGCCCTTGACCACACTATCACTAGTGTTGGCAATGTTATGGAACAAGGTGTCACCCTTGCAACCAATCAGATAGAGCTAGACAAGAGAACTGAAGCTAACAAAATGAGAATCTGTGAAGAAGTTGGTCTTTTCAAAGAAGATGCTATAACCAAGCTATCTGTTGAAATCAGAAAGGGGGAGGGTTTGATCAAAGAACTTAAAGAACAAGTAGAAAAATCTGCTGCTCAGAAGTCAGATGTATTGGAAGCTCATGTGAAGACCATTCATGATGATGTGCTAGCCTAGATACAGAGTGTCAAATTTCATACCTATGACACTGCTGTATGGATGCACAATCAGATTCTGTCTGATCTTGTTGTTGACCCCGACATCATTCCTCATCATTTAAACCCTCTAGCTACAGATATCACTGCCCCAGCCGTTCCTCTGCAACCTACATTCTCTCCCAGGCCTGGAGACTCAGTTGCTCCTCCAGATACTTATGTTCCAGGCTGGGAAGAAGACCCTGCTGATATATTCCTCAAAGCTCCTCCAGAGATCAGAACCTACAAGAAGAAAAGGAAGTATGGTGAAGGCCCCTCTGCTAGCAGGACAGCTCCTTCCAAAGCCACTGAACATGTTGAATCTTGGTCTCCAACTTCCAAGTCTCTAATTTTGGACACAATCAGACTAGTTATATATCTTAATGAGAACAGGAACATTCATTACAGTTCCAAGGAATGGGATTTATATGAGAAACCAATGCTAAAAAGGAAGATCCATGATAGAGAGTTTGGGAGAAATAATCCTGCTGCTCCTCCAAGGCCTCCTTAATATTTCCCTAAGCCTTTCAGCTATCTAAGAAGACAGCAAGAAAAGATGGAAAAGCAGCAAACCTAAGATTAAACCTAAAAGTTGTTGAGAGATTTAAATGACAAGTTGTAGACTTGATGTTTTTGGAAATTTACATATATACAATTCTAAATTTCTGTCTAATTATCTTTTTCATTGTCTATTGCTTACCTGCTCATGTTTTTCTACTTATTTTCTTTTATGTCTATAATTCACCTTAGTGTAAAGGGTTCTGACTTCAACAAATAGGGGGAGATTGTTGGGTATTATATCCACACTAACCCAGATTTGATGAGTCACCCTGGAACTAAGATGAATTATGTTTTATTTGATGCTTGGGTTGAGTTATATGTTTGCAGGAATTTCACTAGAAAGTGTAGACCAATGTCAGTCCACAGTGGGTCACCAAACACAGGAACTGTGCAATGTAATCCCTCATTGCATGTTCCAAGGTGTTGACTCATGTGTGGTCTCTCTATTGGGATACACTTCATATTCAAGCTATTGGACCTTGGGAGAAGAATTGGAAGTTGACTACGTTAGAAGAAAGAGTATCCAACAACAAAATTCTCTAAGTCTTTTACTCAAGTAGGTCCATAACTACTCGAGTAGATTGGATATAATTTTCTCGAGTAAAGAAGCTTTATACTCGAGTACTTAAGTGTATCTCTCATGTAGCTAAGTCATGTACTCGAGTAGACTTAGTCAAATACTCGAGTAGCATATTTATATACTCGAGTAGATCATTCATTATACCCGAGTATTAAAGGCTTCACTCGTCAAAATTCTTCTAAGTCATGGACTCGAGTAAATACACTCATATACTCGAGTAAGTATACTCACATACTCGAGTAGATAGAAACATACTCGAGTAGTTTATTATACCTACTCGAGTAGATCGTGTCTCACTCGTGTACTTTGTAATTTTCCTAACTCCAGAATTTTCTAAGTCTTTTACTCGAGTAGAACTTTCACGTACTCAAGTAGATCACTTCCTCTCAAGTAGTTTAGTTCAACTACTCGAGTAGCTGCTTGCTGACGTCTTCAGAAATTATTCCAAGTATTCCACTCGAGTAGTCTTTCATGTACTCGAGTAGTTTATGTAATATACTCGAGTAGTCCTTTCTTGTACTCGAGTAGATCCTTCATGTACTCGAGTAAGTCACTATACATACTCGAGTAGTTCTATCTGCTTACTCGAGTAATTCTATCTGCTTACTCGAGTAGTTGGTTTCTACCTACTCGAATAGTCTATCTTTATATACCCGAGTATGTTCTCCTTCATGTACTCGAGTAGTTATTCAACTACTCGAGTAGCTCTTCTCTTACTCGTGTATATGGTTGAACTTTTCTGAAATTTTGTCTAAGTCTTTTTCTGACGGGATTTTCAAATCACGCGACATGATTGTTCCACGTGTACATCATTATGACCGATTATGACCGTTATTCTCTCCTATATAAAGTCTTATCAGAAAATGACAAACCCTAAGTATTCTCTAAGTTTTCATTGTCAATTTATTTTAAGAAAGTTTTTCAGCCGACTCCTCTCTGTTTTCACGAAACGGAAGCCGACGCCGCCGCCATCTTCTCCGGCCACTACTTCTAATTTCAGAGGATTCATTCTGAAGAAAGTTACAAATCGAGATCGACATCACTGTTCGTCTTCTCTCTCTGATTCTGTAAAAGCAAAGATGATCCAGATCTGGGCCGAGATTTTCTTCACCAATTTCTGAAAGTGCTGCAAAGTTCATAAGAAGAAGATTCTGGCTGTTTCATCAGATCTGATTGGATTTACTATTTGTATAACTTTTCTAAAACTTCATTAATCTTGTAGGAGAAAGTTTCTCCGAGTGTATTAGTTTTTCACTCCAAGTTTGTAGGAAGTGTTATCTTCCGAGGTGTAGATCCCGTTGTTTGGATCGAGTTTGTAGGAACTTTGTTCCGAAGGTAGGATCGGTTTTTCGATCCGAGATAGTGGAGTAGCCGAGTCTAGTTGATTGCTAGATCGGTGAGGGAAAGTGGATGTACCCAAGGTCGGGGAACCACTATAAGTCTTGTGTCGTATGTGATATTGGTAGATAGTTCTGTGTTGTGCTCTAAATAATTTTTTTTATTCCGCAAAAGACGCACAACTCACCTATTCACCCCCCTCTACGTGATTTAGGTTGACAACCGTTTTCTTTCAGTTTACTTGCTTCTGGGAATGTTTTATGCTAGGTTGCATGTTAGGTATTTTTTTTTAACCCTAAAGGCATTACTATCTGTACCTCATGCACGTCATGTTTATAAAACTAAAGCACTACTTTCCCAAGTAACGTAAAAGAAAAAAACTATTTTTCTTATGTTATGATAAATCTAGAGTCCTGCATTACATGAGTTGTTCTTCGCGGACGTTTACACTCATGTAGGTTGTCAAATCAACTTAACCGAAGTATTTTCCGCTGCGTATAAATATATTTTTAATTGTGTATTAGCTGATCCACTGTGCCAAGGGATACGGCCATCACACTTAACTGGTTTTCTTTCATATTAAATTATGATTTAATCCAAAGAATTAGAGTCTGGTGTTTTGCCTGAGCGTGTGCAGTTATCCACTACACGACGTGACATCATGACACGTATTTTCTCTTGCTCTGATATGATTTAATTATTGAGAAAATGCGGGTCGTGACAAATGAGTCCCATTTATATAGGGTTTTGCGGACTCATCTGGGCCGGTTTTCATGACTTTGCACTTCACTTTTCCGTTGTTTTCATTGATATTTCGTTCCTGCTGCGTTTGAAGTTTAGTGCACTTTTCTAGCCCGTGGGTGCGCAATTGCGCATTGGTTTGCTGGTGGTATGCACTTGGTGCTCCCCAGGGCTCGTTCTAGTAGTTTTATTGCATTTTGTTATTTACTAGAGGGTCCTCCTTCGTGAGTTTTTTATTTTGTGTAGGTGGTGCGTTTTCCCCAAGGCAGGAATTCTGTCTCAAGGGAAACGTATTATCGTGTGTTTCTTTCACGCACAGTTTGTGTGAAATCATGCGCTGTAGTCGGTTGGAAGAACGTCGAGCTGAGCTTGACGAATTTCCTCTCGCACGGTTGACGCACGGTTTCTTCGAAACCGTGCACGAAGGAAACGCACGGATTTCCCGTAGCTTCCCATTTTATTCTATTCTGCGGCAAATCGTGCATGTTGTTCACGCACTTGCGGCTGCGCCCGTGCGCGAGTAAAACACACGGTGTTCCTGTATGTTTCAATTTTCCAGCACTCTGTCGCTACTCGTGCGATGTCGTTCACGCATGGGCGGAACAGACCGTGCGCGAAGGAAACGAACAGGTCAACGCTTCTTCTACGTTAGACGTTTTTCTGGATATTATTATCGCACAGTTCACGCATGGTCATGCACCAGACTGTGCGTGACCATTTTTTCTGACTTTTATTATTTAAGCCGCAGATTTCTTCTGGACCAAAATCTCTCCATTTTCCCCCGCCATTTCCGCCCCTTTGAGCGGGAACTCGTCCCTCCAGCCTTCATTTTTTCTCTCCTCCTTGGAGGGTTTATCCGGCCACCCATTCTCTGCCAAAGAGTTTGCTAAAGCTTTGTCTCCGACCGCAATCGCCATTGTCGACCTCCAAGCTACTATTTGAGTTATTAGTTGCAGAACTTGTGAAGCATTTCGCTCTGATCCGAGTCAGCGACCACAACACGAAGAATACGTGTGTGAAGAAGGAAGTTACAGACCTTCGGGATCCCGAGTACCTTCCAAAGACCGAGCTAGGACGAGGCTCGACAACCCTCACTTTTGGCTATGAATCTTGGAGAGCCTTCGAGTGCTTGGTTGTGTTTCTCCCCCTCATTTCTTGGATTTGCTTTAACCTGAACTTGTGCTAGTATTCTTGAGGTTTAATAACCATGTTTTGCTCAAGGTGTTGCTATGTTCTGTGTGGTTATTTCTTGATCAAGATGTGTGTTGATGAGCTTCATATTTGTTAGAGAAAGTTGTGTTTGAGCCGTCTAGCGACTGATAGAACCGCGCGATGCGAAGAGGTGTTTACGACCCTAGATAGTTTGTTCGTCTCCGCTATTACTCTTTGGAATAATTCACCCGGGCGACGCGGTGATGACAAACTACACTAGGTTAATGCTCCTTAGTGTAGGAACCCAAAATCAAACCCCTCGTTTTTACTTATCACTTTCATTCATTTCTCTGAAAGCGGAATCCATGCTCCCTACTTGCACTCCACGTGAGATCGATACTAGCAGAAGCTACTCCTCTCTTTTTTTACTTGGACGTGAACGGTAATCTTACCGCTAGAGCATCAGCTGCATAGGAGAGAAAAGCTGCTGAAGATTCTGAGGAAGATGAGGAGGAGAGCCTCGACGTTCGGGACTTCAAAACATTCATTTAGAGTCCCAAGAAGCATGGACAATTCAAGTAATTCCTGAAGAGAGGAGCCGAAGAAGGCAGAATGTGGAATAAGCCATCAAAATAGATGGAAAGCGATGATGAGAAGTCCCAGCTGGAGTGCTATCACTGCCACAAGCCTGAGCACCTAAAGAGAGAATGCCCAAGACTCCAAAAGGAGGAAAAAGAAAAGAAAAGAAGGCTCAAAGGGAAGAAGAAGAAGGTGCTGAAGGGGCTCACCTGGGATGAAGATGGTTCTGATGAATCAAGCACCACAGACTCTTGGAGTGAAGACGATGCAAATTTGTGTCTCATGGGAAATAATCAAGAAGAATCTGACCATGTGTCCATTGTCCAGAGATACATTGATGTAACTCCACCAACTTATACTAAACTTCTTGAAATTTATGAAAATTTAGTTGATAAATTAGAAAGTGTTATCTCTGAGAAAAAGTCCTTGAGTGGCGAAAATAAGAAAATCAAAAAGGACTTGGACAAATTAAAAAGTGAAGTAATTTGAACTAGAAAAGAGAAGATCGAATGTCAAGAGTGTTCTCACTCGATGACAATGATCGAGGAACTAAAAGCAAGTCTCTCCAAGGCAACATTGAGAACAACTAGTCTCAACAATGCGAAGAATGTCTTGACCAAAAGACTTCAAATGTCTCTGGCAAAGATACATGAACGTAAAAAGCAATTTGCCAATTGCTATGTGATGCTAGTTACTGAGAACACCGCCTTAAAGGCGAGGATCAATGATCTCCACTGTGTCGTCGAAAAGTTCGAAATTGGGCAAAAGTCATTGGATATGCTTTTGGGGCACAGTGTCATGGATCTGGGAAGTTTGGATTAGGATATGTGAGTCCAACATCATCACCAAGTGGGAATCACTATCACTCCAAGCTTAAATCCAACTTAAGTAAATCTAAAGATAAGCTTAAGAATTCTGTAAGGCTATCCCCATCCTCAAGAAAGAGCTCGAGCAAACCGATAAAGGCAGTGTCTACTGATTACATTGTGTGCACAAACTGTCAAAAGTTTGTTCACACTTCTCGCTCGTGCCTGAGGAAAGGTGTTAAAAGGAATTTGCAAGTCTGGCTACCAAAGTCTTCTACCTATCATATGGGTGGGACAACTTGGGTAACCAGATCTTTACCCTCATCTTCTTTTTAGGTCTGTTGGCAGGCTAAGGACACAAGGAGTATGTGGTACTTGCACTGTGGTTGCTCCAAGCACATGACGGGAGATAAAGACAAGTTCCTTAGCCTGGAGTAGAAGAACGGTGGCATGGTGACCTTTGGGGACAACAACAAAGGTCGGATACTTGGAAGCGGCACTATAGGTAATAAGGCATTCTCAATTTCTAATGTCTTGTATGTGGATGGACTTAAGCATAATATCATCTCTATTAGCCAACTGTGTGATAAAGGTCTAAATGTCTTATTTGAGTCATCTACAAACACTTGCAAGACTAGTGATGCCAAAACATCTAGTGTATTACTTGTAGCTCACAGAAATCATAATGTGTACAGTGTTAGTTTTGATGATATTTCTTCATCTAATTTGAAATTCCTAGTTACTAAGAATGAGGAATTAGACCTTTGGCATATGAGACTAGAACATACTGGTAGCAAGCTTATGGTAAAAGTATCGAAAAAGAAACTTGTTATTGGACTTCCCGACTTAAGCGGTAGTTTAAATGTATTATGTGGTCCGTGTTAGAATGGCAAATTTGTTAAAACGTCTTTCCAAAGCAAAACTGAAGTTTCCACATCTAGACCACTCGAACGCATTCACCTTCATTATCATAAATGATTATTCACGTTATTGCTGGACGATATTTCTAGCAAATAAATCTGACACCTTTAGCAAATTATCCAATCTCTGCACGCGACTTCAAAATGATAAGAAGCTAAAGATAAAATGTATTAGATCATATCATGGAGGAGAGTTTGAGAATGAGGACTTCCCAAACTTGTGCGTCACTTTAGGAATTAAGCACGAATTCTCTACCCCTGGCAATACACAACAGAACGGGGTTGTAGAAAGAAAGAATTGCACTATCCAAGAATTAGCCCGCACTATGCTCGCCAAGTTTGGCTTACAACGATCCTTTGGCTCTGAAGCCGTCAACATGGCAAGCTACGTGATGAGCTGAGTCATGCTTCATCCACTTTTAAAGCGAACTCGAAATGAGCTGTATTTCGAAAAGAAACCCTCTGTATCATATTTTAGGGTCTTTGGTTGACCGTGTTACATTGTAAACACTAAGGATCACCTGGGAAAATTTGACGAAAAAATCTGATCTAGGTGTCTTCTTAGGATACTCGAGTAAGAGTCGGGCCTATAGGATCTACAATAAGAGGACTCTAGTGGTTAAAGAATCGGCTCATGTGCATTTCGATGAAAATTCCCCATCTAATGAGCCCAAGCCAAATGAGGATGAAGTTGAAGATAGTGTAATAATAGGGGATGAAGGGTAGGAGAGAATCATGGAGAGTTAAACTCAATGTCTTGAATAAGGATATAGGCCTCCTAGTAACTAAACTTTTTCAAAGCAACATCCACATGAACTAGTCATAGGAGAGCCATCTCATGGAGCAAGAACTCGTTCCGAACTTCATGAGCCTTTCTCAAACTTGTGTTTTCTTTCCGATATTGAAAGAAAGAACGTCTCAGAAGCCTTGAAAGATGATTCTTGGTTCTTGGCGATGAATGAGGAGCTGAGCCAATTAGAGCGAAGTAATGTATGGGTGTTAGTGGAACGACCAGATAACCATCTACTCATAGGCTTAAAATTGGTTTTCAAAAATAAGCTTGATGGTGAATCTAGGATAATAAGAAATAAAGCTAGGTTGGGGGCTCAGGGGTACTCTCAGATAGATGGTGTGGATTTTGAGGAGTCATTTTCCCCAGTTGCCCGTCTTGAGTCCATTCGTATGTTTTTGTCATTTGCAAGTTAAAAGCAAATTAGATTGTACCAAATGGATGTCAAGAGTGCTTTCTTAAACGTTTATATTAAAGAACAAGTATATGTCAAGCAACCACCAGGTTTCATGAATGCCGCCTACCCAAACCACATATACAAGTTGGTGAAGGCCCTGTACGGACTGAAGAAGGCACCCCGTGATTGGTAGATAGGCTCACTACTTTTTGCTTAGATCATGAATTTAGGATGGGTAGTACGGACACAACCATATTTGTAAAGACAAAAAAATCAGATCTAATTATACTACAAATCTATTTGGATGATATCATTTTTGGTGCTACGAATGAAAAATGTGTGAAGAAATTATCACCTTAATGAAATCTGAATTCAAAATGATCCTAGCAGGAGAACTTACCTATTTCCTAGGATTTCAAATTTCTCAACGCAAAGACGTGATTTTCATTAGTCAATCAAAATATATCAAAGATATGCTTGTACGTTTTGGGTTTGAGAATATGAAACAAGTAAAAACTCCTATGAGTGCTTCACTTAAATTAGGAAAAGATGAGAGTGGCATTTCCATCGATCAGACCGTGTTAAGAGGCATGATAGGGTAGTTGCTATATTTGAGTGCCTCTCGGCCCGATATCACATTCGTGGTGTGTCTTTGCGCTAGATATCAAGCCGATCCTAAGGAGTCACACATGAATGTCGTAAAGCACATTTTTAGGTATTTTATTGGCACGCAAAACCTTGGACTTTGGTACTTACATACCACTAATTTCACACTTCATGGGTACTCAGACTCGGTCTATGCCGGACGCTCCCTTGTTCACAAGAGCATAATTGGTACATGTCACTTCCTAGTTCCTGCATTAGTTTTCTGGTCAGGTAGAAAACAGAATTCTGTTGCACTGTCTACCCCTGAGGCCGAATATATTGCCTTAGGAAGTTGTTGCACACAAGCACTGTGGATGTCCCAGACATTAGAAGACCGTGGCTTTACTTGTAGGAATGTTACACTTAGGTGTGATAACATGTGTTCCATAGACTTGACATATAATCCAGTGCACCATTAAAGATCAAAACATATTTACGCGCGTCACCATTTCTGAAAGGGGAAACTAGATCTGATATACTCTAAAGGGGGGGGGGGTGAATAGAGTATATGGTGCTTTTTAAAATTCAAAGAAAAACTTTTGCAAAGCTTTACAACAGTTGTTGTAATGAGTGTAAGCAGGGAAGCAGAAATAAAACTAAGCTATGCAGAAATTAAGCACAAGAAAATCTAGGCCAGAAACAAACAGAAAACATGCAAAAACAGATGACACAAGGAAATATAGTGGTTCCCCAACTTGGGTACATCCACTCTTCTACCACCCTAGGTAGGAATCCACTGCAGGATGAGTTGATCAGGTGTCCTTGGCACCAATGAGCTTTTGATAAGGTGCTCAAAAACCAAATCAGATTTTTTGATCAGGTGTCTTGCCACCAATGAGCTTTTGACAAGGTGCTCAAAAATCAGATTCAAACTTTTGAAGGGAGTTTGAAAAACCCTTTACAGAATGGGAGTGAGAGAGTGATGGAAGTCTTCTCTTTCTCAAGCAACTGAGAAGACTATGTGGATTCAGTGATGTTGTCAAAGCTCCCCCTGAGTCCTTGAAATCTTCAGGAAAATGAGCTTTGCTGAGGGTGATAGGCCTTCAAAGATAGATCTCCAGCAAAAGATGATTTCAGCAAGCTGAAATGTTGAGTGTCTGGAGTCTTGAGATGATATTGGCCTTGAACACTTGAGAGTTGAAGAGATCTGAAGAATGTTTGAAAACTTGATCTATTTTTGATGAGTGTTCCTCTGAAATCTTGTTGACAGAAGATTGAGAGAGTCTCTGTGTATAGAGAGGTGTCCTCTACTTGTCTATCTCTGTTCTCTTGTTCTTGTCTATCTTCTTATCTGATTCAAAAACATTCTTTCTTTTTATTCTCTGAGTCTGAATAGAAAATTCTCTGTCAAAGATAGCCGTTGGTCTGAATTAATTACAACCTTAATTGCATAAAATGTTCTGAAGGAAAGTCCACTGATTTGTTCCTTGAAAAATCCCTTGAAACTTGCTCCAGAAGTAAATGAAAATGGCTGGCAGATCTTCTGAATTAAATGCAGAATAACTTCTATCTGATTTGAATTTGAATTCAGAAAGATAACTGAAATCGTCGAACTGAGCTCTGCTATCGTCGAGCTGAGCTCAGCGAACTGGAAAAAGCAAGTAGCAAAGAAATCGTCGATCTGAGCTCAAAGATCGTCGAACTGAGCTCAGAGATAAGGATCCAGTGCAGAGCCAAAATCGTCGACCTGAGCTCAGCGATCGTCGAACAGAGCTTGACGATGTTGAGAAGTTGAGCTCAGCGATCGTCGACCAGAGCTCGACGATATTATGAGGGTTGAGCTCAGCGATCGTCGAATGGAGCTCGACGATCTGTCAATAGTTGAGCTAGACGATCGTCGACCGGAGTTCGACGAAACGTCGTGCTGAGCTCGACGATTTGGACTTAGTCTCCAGAAAAACTTGGGTCTTCAGGGCAGCTTCCAAACCTAGACTTCTGATCCCTTAGACTCAATTCTAATTGACCTATTATCTATACAGAAGGTCAAAGCATAAATTCCTAGAGACATAGTGATCCTGACCCAAATTAGTAATAGGGTGTTCCAACAATCTCCCCCTATTTGGGTTAGGAAAACTATTTACAGACTTTGAAAAACAAACAACATCATACAGTCAGAAAAACATAAAACAACAATAACAAGACACAGAGCAGAACCATCACAGAGATATATATAAAAGCATGATGTCCAGAAGGCAGTCAGAGAAACCAAGAATTATCACCTTACAGAGTTATTCCTTTTCCTTGCCTTTTACCATTTTAATTTATCTGTTAGGATCTAAAGCTTGTTGTTTGGATCTGGTATCATCAGCTGCACCCAAATAAATTTGCTTTGAAGCCCTGGGAACCACTGTAGCTGGATGCAACTCCATGTACCTGTCTGCATTAAAAAATTTGCTTGAAGCATATCTTTCTAACTCTTTTTGCCTTTGCTCTGACATGGTAGATATGTTGGAAGTGTCTAGCCCTTGTTCTTTTGCTTTCTTGATCTGATCTAAAGCAGCCAGCTCTTTCATTCTTGCAGTCCAAGCCATAGGATTTTTCTCAGGGTCCTCAAATGGAACAGGTGGCTCATACCTGTTGAAAGTAGTATCTTGAGGAGTCCTGGCAGTCACTGTATCTTTGAGCTTGTAGGGGAAAGGACCAGAAGATGTATCAGCAGAAACATGTCCTCCCCTAGAGTAAGGATGCTGCCTGGAGTGTCTTTTAGAGTAAACCTGAGTTTCTCTTTGGTTACCCCTATATCCTTCCCTTCTAGAGTAAGACCCCCTGGACTGGCTTTCCCTTTGATAAGTTCTTGCATGAGGTTGGTAGGGAGCCTGGCTTCTAGCAGGGCCTGATCTTGCAGAGCTGCCACCTGCACCTGCATCAGGTGGAGGTGGTGGAGGAGGATGAGGGTGCTTGGACTGAGAAGAATCTTTCTCATACTTCCTCTTCTTCTTCATAGCTTTTAACTGGTTCTTAGAGAATTGCATCCAATGCTCAGAGATTGGGCAATTGTGCAGAATATAGTAGGGGACATCATTGTCATCTCTGACTTTGGCAGGAGGAACTCTCTTCAAGGCCTTACTTCTTGCCTTTCTTTTCTTTGCAATTGTGGCAGATGAGTCATCAGAAGCAGTAGCATAATCCTCAGATTCAGAACTTTGTTCATCATACAAAGCATCAAGCTGTTTCATCAAATCTTCTTTTAATTTCACAGCAGCTGATGGGGCAACAGAAACAGCAGATGTAACAGATACAGAAGCAGCAGATGTTACAACAAATACAGGAGCAGCAGTAGTTACAACAGAAACAGCTTCAGAAACAGCACTAGCAACTTCAGGAGAGACAGCAGCAGCTTTAGAGACAACAACTTCTACAGCAGGCTCAAAATCAACAGCCTCTGTCATCAAAAGATCTTGGGAGGAGAGCTCAACAAAAACAATTGCTTCAGCAGCAGCAGCAGCAGTCACTGAATGAATAAAGGCAGAAATAATGCTGGGGTCACAGCAAGAGAAGGGCACTAGAGCCTTGGACATATCTTCTGACTGGGCAGCAAGAACCTCTGGAGGCTGGACATCATATGGCTCTGGGAGGCAGCAGAAGTAAGCAGTATCAAAAGTAGATAGCAAAGACCTTAGGTCTATTGCTATGACTGGTGTAGCAGCAGCAGAAACAGACACAGCAGTAGTAGCAGCAGAAACAACAGCAGGGGTTGTAGCAGCAACAGCTTCATAGGGCATCTCCCCCTGCCTGGATGCAGATACCTGTGCATCAAGGCACACTGCTGGGGGTGCTGTTAGAGGAGTAAGGAAAGAGGAAAGCCTGGCAGAGAGAGCTGCCACTGATTGTTGTAGAGGAGCTAAAGAGGCCTCCATGAGAAGAGAGAGCCTAGGTGCAAGGAGCTCATACAACTGATCAGCAAGGGCTGGGAGATCTACATGCTCAATGAGAGGAGCAGAGGTAGAGGGTTGAGGAATGGCTGAGGATGCTGGAGGAGGAGGGCTGAAGGGTGGAATGAATGGCTCAGGAGAGGGGATGGTAGATATGGAGGATAGAGGGATGGAAATGGAGGGAGTGAAGGTGGGTTGATCAATAATCTGGTGGAGAAGGTCTTGGAAAGATGTGGAGGAGGATGGGAAGTCTGGAGGAGAAGAGGGGGAATCATCCATGTAGGATTCATCCAAGAGAGTGAAGGATGGAAGGGATGGGGATGAGGTGACATCTGGAGGGGGATAAGAGAATAGGGGTGGAAGTGGTCTGCTGGTGGAGAGGAAATTGTTGCTGGAGATGGAATAGAAGTTGGAGATGAGCTGGAGATGGTAATTGTGGAGGTGGCTGGAGAGGTGGATGGAGCTGGAGCTAGGGTTGAGCTTGGAGGAGGAGAAGCAGCAGCACTAGCAGCAGGCAGGTCCTCTGCAGGGGCAGAGGCCTGGGGTGGAGTGACTCTTAGAGTCCTGGTGCCTGAAGGGCCAGAAGAAGAGGGCCTGCTGGGCTTGGAGATTTGCCTGTCCCATTTCCCAAAAAGGGCACAGGTGAGTCTCTTGGAGGCATTGATGTGCACTCCAGAGGAGACTAGCAGGGCAGGGCACTTAGCCTGTAGGAAGATTCCCAGTATTCTTCCATAATTCACAAAAGTCTTGTTTATCCTTTTCTTCAACAAATCAAAGAATACTTCTCCCCAGTTCAAGCTTTTTCTATCTACCAGAGCTCCCATAAGGCAGAGCTGATATCTGGAGATTGTGTCATGAGCAGAATGCTTGGCCAAGAGAACCTTGCCTACTACATCAGCCAGAAACCTGTATTCCACAGACAGGTTCCTTTTAAACAGCTTGCTAGGGTTCCCCTCAGGATGACCCATCCTGGCAAGTACATCAGCAAACTCTTCTCCAGAAAGGTCAGCAGAATCTTCACCATTCCTTAAACCAAAAACCTCTGTCAATACTGCTGGAGTCATAGGTACCTGGGTGCCACCAATGGAACCAACTATGGTATTGTTGTGCAGGTTGTGGGCAGTATATACCCATTTTTTAATCTCATCAGATGCAAGTTTGATTCTGGTTGTCATCAGGGCAGATAATTGCTGATCTTTGAACAATCTGAGAATATCCTGGAAGATTTGATCGGTTGTGTTGAAGGAGTCAAGATCGATGTCAAAGCCTGCATCAAATTTCATTGCAGAGAGTACAGCAACTGAAACTGCCATGGTACCTGCAAAAATCAACAGACAAAACGACCAAGGTAGAACTGCTTGGAGGGAAGAAAAGTTTGCAGAGAAATTGAAAGCGCAAGAGAGAACGACGGCGAAAAAAGAGTTTTATATTAGGGTTCGACGCAGAAAAGGAAAGATCGTTGAACTCAGTTCGACGATCGAGGCTTCTAAAGGAATCTGAAGAGACTCCAAAATCGTCGATCTCCGTTCGACGATCTGGAAAGGCGTCGAGCTCCGTTCGACGATCGTTCAGTGAACAAAATCGTCGAGCGCTGTTCGACGATCGTTGACCGAAGGAGACAGTTCATACTATCTGAGGAGCGCTGAACTCAGTTCGACGATTCTGGAAATCGTCGAACTCCGTTCGACGATCTGTGGGGAAATCGTCGAGCGCAGTTCAGAGATCAGAGAAATCCTAGACACTAAGGAAAATCAGAATTTTGCCTAGTCTTGGTCCATTTTTAGCTTTCAGAATCTTGAGTATTATTTGAGACTTCCTCCATCTAACATTCCTAACTGATTTAGGAAGAAGGTGTGTTTCTTTTCATCCAAAAGCTTGGTGAAAATATCTCCCCTTTGTAAATCAGTTGGGATATACTGCAATTCAATTTTGTTCTTTTCAACATTATCCCTTAAGAAATGATGCCTAATCTCTATATGTTTTGTCCTACTATGGAGGACTGGATTTTGAGCTATGGAGATAGCACTTGTATTGTCACAAAAGATTTTTGACTTTTCTAAGTTGTAACCATAGTCTAGGAGTTGATTTTGAATCCACAATATTTGTGAACAACAACTGCCTGCAGCCATATATTCAGCTTCAGCAGTTGAAGTTGACACAGATGTTTGTTTCTTGCAAAACCAAGAGACAAGTCTATCACCAAGAAACTGACAAGTTCCACTGGTGCTTTTCCTGTCAATTCTGCATCCAGCATAATCAGCATCAGAGAATCCAGTTAACTCAAATGCTGAATCTTTTGGATACCAGAGACCTAGATTTGGATAACTTTTAACATACCTAAGAATCCTCTTTACTAATGTGAGGTGTGACTCTCTAGGGCTAACTTGGAATCTAGCACATATGCATGTAGCAAACATTATATCTGGTCTACTAGCTGTAAGATACAGTAAAGAGCCAATCATTGCTCTATATGTTGTCTGATTAACAGGTTTCCCATGTTCATCAGCATCCAATACAGCATTGGTAGGCATGGGTGTTTTCATACAAGATGCCTCAGACATGCCAAATTTCTTAACCAGCTCATTAGCATATTTGGTTTGAGAAATAAAGATGCCTTCAGCATGTTGTTTGACTTGCAATCCTAGGAAGAAGGATAGCTCACCCATGCTACTCATCTCAAATTTAGAATGCATTAAGTTAGAAAACCTTCTGCATAGTTTTGAGTCAGTGGAACCAAAAATGATATCGTCTACATAAATTTGTACTAGTAGGGTATGAGACTTATGGGTTCTAATGAAAAGAGTTTGGTCTACTCTACCCCTTATAAAACCATTTTCCAAAAGAAAGCATGCTAGGGTCTCATAACATGCTCTAGGAGCTTGCTTGAGACCATATAATGCTTTATTTAATCTAAAAACAAAATCAGGATGAGTTGGAGAGATAAAACCTGGAGGTTGTCTGACATAGACTTCCTCTTTGATGTCTCCATTTAAGAAGGCACTCTTGACATCCATCTGATAAACCTTGAAGCCTTTGTGAGCTGCATATGCTAGAAAAATCCTGATGGCTTCCAATCTTGCAACAGGTGCAAAGGTCTGGTCGTAGTCAATTCCTTCTTCTTGAGAATATCCTTGGGCAACTAGCCTTGCCTTGTTCCTTATTATTATTCCTTGATCATCCAGTTTGTTTCTGAATACCCATTTTGTTCCAACAATGGAATGATTCTTAGGCTTGGGCACTAGTTCCCATACTTTGTTCCTCTCAAATTGATGCAACTCCTCTTGCATGGCAATGATCCAGTGTGGATCTTGCTCTGCATCTTGAATGGACTGAGGTTCAATTTGAGAAAGAAAGCAGGTGTGCAACAGGTTTTGGTTGACCTGATTTCTGGTTTGCACACCAGCTGAGATTTCTCCAATTATTTGGGTAATTGGATGGTCTCTTGATGTTACTAAATCAACAGGGGGTGTTGATTGTTCACCAACCTGTGTTGTTGTTTTCTCTTATGGTACAACAACTGGCTCTTCCAGTTGAGCTTCAATATGTTGAGCATTGCTTTCATCTTCACTACTTTCATCCTCTTGAGCAACCTGTAGCTTGTTCATATCTTCAACTAGAGAGTGTTCCTGCAAAGGTTCTATGGTAGAAGAAATCTTCTCCTTGAAAGACATGTTAGTTTCATCAAAAGAAACATGAACAGATTCCTCAATTTTTAATGATGATTTATTATAAACCCTATAGGCCTTGCTGATCATGGAGTATCCCAGAAACACTCCTTCATCAGCTTTGGCTTGAAATTTTGCTAGATGTTTCTTATCATTGTTGTGAATATAGCAAATGCAACCAAAAATTTTGAAATAGTCAACTTTAGGTTTCTTCCCTTTGAGTAATTCATAGGGAGTCTTTCCCTTCAGTTTATGTATCAGACTCCTGTTCAGCACATAGTTGGAGGTATTCACTGCCTCTGCCCAGAAGGATAGAGGTAAATGAGCATCTGACAACAATGTAGTGGCAGATTCAATAAGGGTTCTATTTTTCCTTTCAGCTACCCCATTTTGTTGAGGAGTTCTAGGAGCTGAGAAAGTATGCCTGATCCCTTCACTCTGGCAGAACTCTTGCATAAGAAGAGAATCAAACTCTGTCCCATGATCACTTCTGATCAGGGCAATGTGAGTATTGAACTCAATCTTTACACATTTGAGAAACTCTGTCAGACACTTAAAGTTATCAGACTTCTTCCTTAGAAAGAACACCCAAGTGAATCTAGAGAAGTCATCTACAATCACCAAAGTGTAGGATTTCCCTCCTAGGCTTTGTACTGTGATGGGTCCAAATAGATCCATGTGTAACAGATACAATATCCTAGGTGAATCACTCTTATTAAGTGACTTAAAACTGTTTTTAGTTTGCTTGCCTAATTGACAAGCCTTGCAGAGTCCTTCCTTCTTGTAGGGGCCAGAAGGTAGTCCTCTAATAAGATTGTCCTTGGATAGCCTAGCAATAGTTCTAAGGTTTAGGTGTCCTAATCTCTTATGCCATAAAACATTTGGTCTACAAACTGAGTTGAATAAACAGATATCTATAGTAGTTGAAAGAAAGTCTACTAGGTAGATGTTAGCTTTCCTTTTACCTGTCAACACAGTTGTGTTGTCCTCTGACTTGATTTTGCATGAGGTTTTGCTAAAGTTCACCTGGTAGCCTTCATCACATAGCTGACTGATGCTGATTAGGTTGTGCTTCAGTCCTTCCACATATGCTACCTTCTTGAAGGTTACAGAACCAATCTGGACTGCTCCATATCCTTTAGTTTGTCCAAAGTTGGAATCACCAAAGATAACTTTGGGTCCAAGCTTGGCTCTAAAGAAATTGAGGTTCTCCTTATTCCCTGTCATGTGCTTGGAGCACCCACTATCCAAATACCATTGCTGGTTAGATGTTGGATAGGTCTTCACCTGCACATTAAGCAATTCACTTGTTTTTGACCCAGTTTACCCTGGGCCTAGGTTGATAACCTTTAAATTCAGAAATGAAAGACATCCCTGGCTGACTCTTATATCCTTCAGGATGATATCTCCTTGGAGGTAAAATCCATTCAGTATAAGGGTTAAATGTTTGGGATGAAGAACCCTCAGGATTCAATTTTGACTTGCCATTGAAAAAATTTCCAGAGCTCTGACCTCTGTTCGACGATCTTGGAGCTGAGTTCGACGATCTTGGGTCAGATCGTCGAGCTCCGTTCGACGGTCGACTATGGCTGAGGTCAGGTATATGGGATCGTCGACCAGCGTTCGACGATCTTGGCTTAGATCGTCGATCAGCGTTCGACGATTTGTCCTGAGATCGTCGAGCTGCGTTCGGCGATCGTCGATCTCCGTTCGATGATTTGTACTGGACTTTAGTTTTCTGAGGCAGATCAGAATTTTTCCTGGCAACCTCTACAACTCCCTTTCCCTTGTCAGAAATGAACTTGATAGGGGTTGTTAGAACAATAGGTTGGCTGGATGAGGCACCCAAGCCCAGTGTACTGTTGAATCTTGAGTTCACTGTGCTTGTGATGTCCATCAGCTTGATGCTTCTCCCATTGAGAGATTTTTCACGCTTCTTGGCCTCAGAGAGTTCACTCTTCAGTGAAGCTATCTGTTCCCTATGGTTCTCCAACTCCTGAGAGAGCTTGAGGTTTTCTGATTTTAAAGCATTGTGTTCAGACAATTGATTTCTGAGAGAGATGATCTCTTTCTCAGACTTTAGCAGGTCTAGACATAGTGCTTTAAATTCAAGTTTAAAATCTTCTGAAGTGAAATCAAAAGAGCTGATTACCTGATCTTCTTCAGGTTGAGTTTCTGAGTCTGACTCTGACTCCTCTTCCTCTGAGTTGTGTTGTGAGGCATTGATTGCCATCATGCAGAATTCTTTTTCCTCTGCATCATCCTCATCATCACTTGAGCTGGAAGAGGCCTGTGACTCCTCTTCAGTCTCACTCCAGGATTCAGCAACAAATCCTTTCCTTGTGTGCTTATTTTTGCTGGAAGAAGGTTTGTTATTTCCATGCCTATTGGAGTCCTTCTCCTTTCTTCTTTCTTTTCTTTCCCTTCTGTCCTTGTTCTTATTCTCTGGACAGTCAGGAACTATGTGCCCTGGTTTCCTGCAACCAAAGCAAATGATATCTTTGTTATTGCCAATGGACTTGTCATACCTTGGCTTGTCTTGCTCCTTGTATGATCTTCTTCTGAAATCCTTCCTGGCCATCTTATAGAATCTTTTGGCCAACAGGCTGAGAAGTTCATCATTGCTTGTGGCCTTTTCTTCAGGCAGATCCTCAGCTGCCTTGAATGCAATAGTCTTCTCCTTTCTTGTGGCTGGAGAAGCAGCCTTTTGTTCTTCTTCTCTGTTCTTGATGAGTAGCTCATAAGATTTGAGCTTACCCAACAAGGCTTCAGTGGTAATCTCATTTAGGCTTCTGGCATCTTTAATTGGCCAGATTCTTGAATCCCAAGTGCTGGGGAAGCACATTAGGATCTTGTCATTCAGTTCTGTCAGTGAGATTTCTTTGTCTAATGTCCTCAGTTCACTGACAATTAGACTTAATCTATTGTACATGTCTCCCACTGACTCAGTTTCTCCCTTCTTGAAGTTCTCATATTGGGAGATGAGATGAGATCTTCTGTCCTTTCTCTCATCAGCTGAGCCAGAGACAATTTCTGAAAGCTTGTCCCAGATCTCCTTGGCTGAATTACATTCAGCTACCTTCTGAAAAATGTCATCTGACATTGTTTGAGCTAGAATGTTCATTGCCTTGGAATCAGCTACTTTCCACTTTTTAATGTCACCCTCTGTTCCTGAATGAGGTGGAACAGCATTTGTGCTTGTGCTCTCTGGAGGTCTTGGACACACTGTCAAAACAGAATTAAAAATGTCCTCGTCAATAGAATTCATGTAGAGTTTAATCCTTGCTTTCCAAAGTGCAAACTTTGATAGATTGCACACTGGAGGTCTGGTGCTAGCATAATCTTTGTTCTGGGCCATGATTTGTGCAAGCTAAATCTAATAAAGAAATATAAAAGAAGGATCTAGTTTGGGATCTTTGGGGTTCAGGTGTTAGCCTGTACAACCAAACAGATATGGTATGTTTAACCAACCTGACTCTGATACCAATTGAAAGGGGAAACTAGATCTGATATACTCTAAAGGGGGGGTGGTGAATAGAGTATATGGTGCTTTTTAAAATTCAAAGAAAAACTTTTGCAAAGCTTTACAACAGTTGTTATAATGAGTGTAAGCAGTGAAGCAGAAATAAAACTAAGCTATGCAGAAATTAAGCACAAGAAAATCTAGGCCAGAAACAAACAGAAAACATGCAAAACCAGATGACACAAGGAAATATAGTGGTTCCCCAACTTGGGTACATCCACTCTTCTACCACCCTAGGTAGGAATCCACTGCAGGATGAGTTGATCAGGTGTCCTGGGCACCAATGAGCTTTTGATAAGGTGCTCAAAAACCAAATCAGATTTTTTGATCAGGTGTCTTGCCACCAATGAGCTTTTGACAAGGTGCTCAAAAACCAGATTCAAACTTTTGAAGGGAGTTTGAAAAACCCTTTACAGAATGGGGGTGAGAGAGTGATGGCAGTCTTCTCTTTCTCAAGCAACTGAGAAGACTATGTGGATTCAGTGATGTTGTCAAAGCTCCCCCTGAGTCCTTGAAATCTTCAGGAAAATGAGCTTTGCTGAGGGTGATAGGCCTTCAAAGATAGATCTCCAGCAAAAGATGATTTCAGCAAGCTGAAATGTTGAGTGTCTGGAGTCTTGAGATGATATTGGCCTTGAACACTTGAGAGCTGAAGAGATCTGAAGAATGTTTGAAAACTTGATCTCTTTTTGATGAGTGTTCCTCTGAAATCTTGTTGACAGAAGATTGAGAGAGTCTCTGTGTATAGAGAGGTGTCCTCTACTTGTCTATCTCTATTCTCTTGTTCTTGTCTATCTTCTTATCTGATTCAAAAACATTCTTTCTTTTTATTCTCTGAGTCTGAATAGAAAATTCTCTGTCAAAGATAGCTGTTGGTCTGAATTAATTACAGCCTTAATTGCATAAAATGTTCTGAAGGAAAGTCCACTGATTTGTTCCTTGAAAAATCCCTTGAAACTTGCTCCAGAAGTAAATGAAAATGGCTGGCAGATCTTCTGAATTAAATGCAGAATAACTTCTATCTGATTTGAATTTGAATTCAGAAAGATAACTGAAATCGTCGAACTGAGCTCTGCTATCGTCGAGCTGAGCTCAGCGAACTGGAAAAAGCAAGCAGCAAAGAAATCGTCGATCTGAGCTCAAAGATCGTCGAACTGAGCTCAGAGATAAGGATCCAGTGCAGAGCCAAAATCGTCGACCTGAGCTCAGCGATCGTCGAACAGAGCTCGACGATGTTGAGAAGTTGAGCTCAGCGATCGTCGACCAGAGCTCGACGATATTATGAGGGTTGAGCTCAGCGATCGTCGAATGGAGCTCGACGATCTGTCAATAGTTGAGCTAGACGATCGTCGACCGGAGTTCGACGAAACGTCGTGCTGAGCTCGACGATTTGGACTTAGTCTCCAGAAAAACTTGGGTCTTCAGGGCAGCTTCCAAACCTAGACTTCTGATCCCTTAGACTCAATTCTAATTGACCTATTATCTATACAGAAGGTCAAAGCATAAATTCCTAGAGACATAGTGATCCTGACCCAAATTAGTAATAGGGTGTTCCAACAATTTCGTTCGCGATCAGATCAAAAAGTAGGACGTGAGTGTAAGATTCATTTGCACCGATGACCAACTAGCGGACATATTCACTAAACCACTACCCGATGCACGTTTCTCAGAACTTCTACTCGAGCTTGGTATTCTAGATCTCTCATCCTAGTCATCGTCGTGTGTGTTTGTTTTTTATGGCTCTTATCTTTGTCTATTTTTTCTTTCGCATTTTTTGTTTACTTGAGTTTCCTTGTTTTTTCTTTTAAAAAACAAAATCGAAAAAAATTATATATATAAAAACAAAAAAACTGTGGATTGTTCATTTCTACGGGCTCACATGACTATGACGTACACCATAACGCATACGTACAATGTTTGAGTTTTAGACTCGAAATCTGTATAAACATTGTCCTCCGGTCATAATGGGCCAAATCTATAGGTGCTTAGCTATT
The DNA here is from genome assembly GCA_039583875.1 of Platanthera guangdongensis. Lineage (NCBI taxonomy): Eukaryota > Viridiplantae > Streptophyta > Magnoliopsida > Asparagales > Orchidaceae > Platanthera > Platanthera guangdongensis. Next base: position 109,940,952 of record CM077148.1, on the reverse strand, counting down.
GAGTGCGATAAGTCAAGGTCGTGTTTGTTCTCTATGCCTCTAGGTATGCATGAGGATTTAGATAAGGGAATGAATTCACATGATACACACATCCGTAGCTAATGCACTCAAGACGAAAAATGATATTCGTACATGTTATAACTCGTGACACTATATTCTAACATGCTAGAAATAAGCTGAATAAGCAATGTAACGATACATTTGTGATTATATTAGGTGTGAAACTTTGGGCCAAAACTCTATTACAAAAGTTATATATATACAAGTTAAAGTGTATCTGTCTAGGTGGATATATTTCGATTGACTCAGGGCTCAGTGAATAAAAAAAATGACAACAAAAGTGATAGCTCTACGCTAACAGAATAAAAATATGCTTGCTTCACATCTCTTGTCATATTCCCCTCACACACTACTCACTCCTCCTGATAAGTCTTCATGAGCATTGTGAGGATGAGCACCTTGGCTAAAGAGTCACTTCGATCGTGTGCATTGAATCTATCTTTAGCTTAGTGACCGTAGTGTTTTTTTGCCTTTGTATGACATAAAATGACATGTGAGGTGATTATTCGCCTTATTTCTCTTATGTTAGCTTCTTAGACGATCGAGATATCCATAGACAATATGCTATATTCCCTTGCTTTCATCTCTCTTTTAATACTACACAAACACATGTCATTACCTTGTCTAAGACTCTCACACATAACAATTGGAATCTCTTATCAAGGTTGCGGGTTTGAGACCCCGTGGCAACAACCTACCGCTGCTGATAAATAAGCAAGGAGATTTGGTTGGGGTGAAATGAAAAGGAGGAGAAATCAGTCAAGCATAGGACACAGGTAGAGACACGGGCAAGTCCCTACCCGTGTGGGAGTGGCCAGCTCTTGAGTCGATGACTCGAGTATGTCCAAAGAAGACACGGGTAGTGATACAGGCATGTCACTACCCGTATGAAGGGACAAGGGTAGAGAGACGGGCGTGTCCCTACCTGTGTCGAGATCGACGTGTCGAGATCGACAAACTATGTGTCAAGATCGACGAACTTCATGTCGAGATCGATGGGTCATGATCGACGAACTACGTGTCGAGATCGACGAACTTCATGTCGAGATGGACGAATTGTATGACACGGGTAGAGACACGGGCGTGTCCCTACCCGTATATCATTGTGTCGAGTAGAGCTCGATGAGGCGTGTCGAGATCGACGAGGTGTGTCGGCATCGTAGGACATGGGTAGCGACACGGGCATGTCCCATCCGACACGGGCGTGTCGGAGGGCGTGTGTTCCCTCTGGTCAATGACCAGCGCTCGACGATCTTCGAATGTCAAGTATGGGGTACACGGACTGTGCCATGGGCGTGTCACAGGGCGTGTCCCGCTCATCCTCGAGTAGCTCTCGTGTAGGTTGAAATATACTCGAGTAGGTTAAAAAGTACTCGAGTAAGAGGGGGTGACACGGGCGTGTCATCCCTGTGACACGGGCGTGTCCTATCCGGGTACTCGAGTAGTTGGTTTTCTCTCGAGTAATTCCTCTCGAGTAGGTCTCGAGTGGGTTACACGCCATAGGTCACGGGCGTGATTGGGCCGACATGGGCGTGCCCCACCCGTGTGTCGTGTCGAGTATTGAACCGACGCATACAAACCGTCGTAACGCTTCGCCTAAGCAGGACACGGGTAAGGACACGGGCGTGTCCCTACCCGTATCACTTTTATTAAAAAGGGAAGTGATAACCCTATCCATTTTCAATTCTCATTCCAGCCATTTTTCTGAGTGAAACTCCTATTGAGAGAAGGAAGTCGCTGGATCTAGTTCTAGAGGAGAAGATCTGTCGCCGCCGTGTAAAAGAAGATGTCGTCGAGAAAAGTCACGAGATCCATGGCCAGAAATAGTGGAAACACCGGAAATGAGGTGAGCTTCATCACCTCGCCCTTAGTACTAGATCTGTAGTTATCTAGGTGAGATGTCGACTCAAAAGAGTCTAGACTTGTGAGATGGTGATTTGTCTAGGATGAGGCCGATCTAGAGCTTGTGCTCCTTGTTAGTGGTGTCTTCAACATCTCCAATCTTCTATGCGAAGATGGGGGGTGGTTTTGTGAAGAATCATGGCCTCAAGAGGGTGAATAATGGAGGAGGAAATTTTGGAGTGATTTTGGAAAATCGACTTGGAGAGGAAGATGAACCGATGCCATTCATTCCTCTTTACGAAGCATGCAGAACCTGTATTCTGCATGCAATGATCTTCTTGGCCATTTTCATATAGTCTGCGGCAAGATCTGGGATTTTGACTAAACATGAAAGTTGAAGCCCTTACAAATACCTTTCCAACGAGTATATGCACGTCTTCATGCAAAGTCTATATCCACGGGAAATTCTGAACGAACATGACATCCAATAAATCCTGTATGCAGAAATTGTGTTCTGTACGCAGCGGACTTCAAGGCTAATTTCAAATAGGATACACTCAAATCTTGGTTGTGGGTTGAATATGAAAGTTGTAACCCATGGAAAGACCTTTCCATCGAGGGGTTACATCTATTCACCGGATTTATGTACCTTCGGGAATCTGCATTCGAAGTTGCTATCTAGATTTATTCTGCACTTAAATTCTGGGGTTTATATAATATGAATTTGAATTTGGTGGAATCGATGTTGCTAATTAACTCTAGATTTTGATGAACTATTTTATGCTGACCACCGTAGTGCTATGAATGATAAATCTTGTCAATAAGATTTCATAAAACTGAATTATGGAGCAAGCTTTAATGCATGATATGACTTGCTCAAATTGATAGATTATTATAAATGCGCACCATGTTTATAATATGATGAACGAAATGACTGGATATAAATTGGTAGATTATTATTAATGCGCATCAGGTTTGTAATATGTTGAAACCATTTAGAATGACAAATAGAAGGATAAATCATGGCCATGATCATGTATGATGGTTAGAATGGAATGTAGTAGTCCAATACTTAGAGCGTAGTCTCCCTACGGGTAGTATTGTGGATGGATGTAAGTGCACTCTTGACCTTCACTAGTTGGGTTCGAGTTGAGATGAGGTATAGATGGATGGTTGGGCTGTGCCCTCGTGCTTACTTCCGAGGCTGCTTCCATGCCATGGTGTCGTGGTATTTGTATGCGGTCTGAGTCGACATGCGGTGTCGTAATCATTGGTTAAGGATAGTGTGGTAAGTCTACGGGCTCGCCGATCGTCACACCGACGGGAGTTGACGGTTAGACTTTGGGCAGTTGGGATGTGTCCTCGGTGTTCACGTCCCGAGGCCCCTTCTGTGCCAAGTGAACGGCTGGGCTGTGTCCTTGTGCCTTCTTTTCGAGGCCCCTTCCGGGTCACACCAGGCCAGTTCGGGTTGTATTCTCGGTGCATATCTACCCGAGACCCCGTTGGGCCATAGTACGCATGGGCTCCGCTGTTGTGTTCTTAGCGTTGAGGCGTACAGAGGCCTAGGTGAAGTAGTGTGGATACCCGCCTAGTAGTAGAGATGCCTGCTCTACGGTCACCGCCTAGCCATGGCGTCTGATGCCTGAGAGGTTAGCTACCTGCTCGAATAGTGGGAACTATAGTCTGTGTCGACATGGCAATTGCATGTGTGTGATCATGGGTGAGTCATTGCATAGCATACAAATCATTTGATAACATTGCACAACAAGATCCTCATCGTATAAGTTTGTATAGGCACTCTTATGCGATGAGTTACTTTATGTAACTCGATCCTTAACTTATAAGCTTGTATGAGCATCCTTATAAGTTAAGTTACTTTCTTGCTATAGTTACTTGTACTTGTTGATTTACTAATTGCTCAAGTAGAACTGCTAGTCTATAATATTGTTATTCAAGTAGAACTTCTAGTTTATAATAATGTTATTCATGTACTATTACCACCTGCTTGTACCTGCTTTACTACTTGTATTATACTTGTACCCTTGTTCCTTTCTCCGCCCGGTGCGAAGGAGTCGCCGGGGGAGCGGATGTGAAGCCTCTTAGTCTTTTCGACTAACGATTGCTACGTCTTCCATTTTAGGAGGTCACCTCGTAGGTAGAGCAGCCGCAAACTTTGTAGCAGGACATCCAGGCAAGGACGACAGGTCCTGATATGATGGTGACGTCGCTACCGTCGGTTATAGATGTGAGTGTTGTGAGATTTTGATGTAGCTTGTTTGGGCAATTTTATAGCTATACTCTGATATTGTAGAAACATGTTTTATCTTCTCTTATTTGATGCATTTGGACATATATTTAGTGTGGATTTGACTTCTTCTTGCATATATCATGGTTGGGTTGACATGTTTATATTGATATTGGTTGTAGACGGCGAAATAGGAGTCTTGTGGTACATGTTAGCCCGTGTGTTAATGCTACCGCAAGGCGGCTGTTTTGGGCATAAGACCCCCCTTTGTGCCGTGTTTTGGGATCCGGGAGGGGGGGTCTTACAAATGGTATCAGTTTGCCACGATACTCAATTAAAGAAGTCAATCAACAATGGTCCCACCCGCATTCGATTTATCAGTTTGCGGACAAATTGACTTAGCGGAAGCAGTGGTGTGCCCATATGTAATTCACATTAAGTTGTCTAACTTTGATCGCAAGATTAGCCAGCCTGACCATACGTTTGTGTTTTACGTGTAGGTTCCAGTGCATGTCGAGCCGATGGGGGGCACTCCTACCCCTTCTATACCCACTCAGTTTCAACAATCTGAATTGGGTCAGACGCTCACCTCCATCGTGGATGCCTTTAGGGTGCAAAAGCCTCAGGTTCAACAACAGGCTCCGGGCTCTAACTGGATGAGCACCTTCCACGCTCTCTCCCCTACCTCCTACCTCGGGACGGAGTCGGTCGTACGCTCGGAGGAATGGCTTGACACGGTCCAAGAGCTACTGGCAGGGATCCGTTGTCCGGCCAACATGGCTATATTGTTGGCGGTGTCTGTCTTGGATCTACATGCTAAGAGGTGGTGGAAGTCACTCTTGGGGTCCACGTTCCAAGGATGAGTGTATACCGAGATAAGTTGGAGCGAGTTCTCGGGTGTCTTCTTGGAGCACTTCATTCCTACATCGGCTCGAGACGAGCTCGAGCAGAGGTTTCTACTACTGAAGCAGGGATCAAAATCGGTTACAAAATACAAGTGAGAGTTCCAGCATCTCGCAAGGTTCGCAGACTCATATGACCTGGATGATAGAGGATACGCCAAGCATTTCTATAAAGGGTTGCGAGATTGATAAGTTGTAAATATACATATTTTTATGTACAATAATTAAGTCATTTTTGTTTATTTTCTTTGCTTTCAGTCAATTTCCTTTAATAAATTATTCATATTTTGTTAAATTTGATTCTAACCTAACTTATTTTGATTTTCTAAAAATTTCAGACACTGCCCAAAAATGACCTGACACGCCTGTGTCCCAAGATGACACGCCCGTGTCCCAAGATGACAGGCCCGTGTTAGGGGCGTGATACCTTCAATTCCAACAAAAATCAGCGAAAGTCGAAGAAAAGCTTGACACGCCCGGCCACACGCCCGTGTCAAATATGACACGGACACTCCGTGACACGCCTGTGTCAGCCAACCCGACACGCCCATGTCAACTCCTTCAGCTCGATGATTTTCTCCTCTCAACATTTTGGTCTCGACGATGGTCGAGCCAACCCGACACGCCCCCAGTCACGCCCGTGACAAAGGGCGTGACTTCTCCAGCAAGTTCGACGAAAATTCTGCTCGACGATTGTCCGCTCGACGATCGGCAACCAACATGACATTCCCGTGGTAGCCAACACGACACGCCCGTGTCCATCCCGATCGACGATCAAGGCTTCCAGCTCGACGAATCGCACTCATCGTTCGTCGACACACCACGACAAGCCTTGCGTCACGCCCGTGACCAAGGGCGTGGCTTCTCCACCTGGCCGACCATACCCGCGCGGCGACATTCAACGCAACCCACGCCAGGTATAAGTCCCCTACACACCCATAGTCATGCCCGTGACTTGGGGCGTGACTGTCGCGATACCGACACGTGTCATCCCCGAAGTCAACCAAGCCGTCACCTCGCAGGATCGAATCTTCAATAGTGCTGACACGCCCCTTGACACGCCCGTCTCAGAGGGCGTGTCCCGTGAAATGTTTTGTCTATAAATTCCAGCCTTCTGCTTGTAATCCTGTTCCACTTTTTGGGCCATTTTGTATAAGGTGTTATGCTGCTGGGATGAATTTCAAATGTTATGTAAGGGATATTTTCTTCCCGCCCCCCCCCCCCCCCGCCCTCTCTCTTCTATTTTAGCTTTGTAATCACCTTTTATTATTAATGAAAATGTAGTTTTTTTTCACATTACATGCCTTGGACTTCATCTATGTGCCATCTCTTATGCAATCTTATTTTTTGCTTTTGTTTTGTCCTTTGGTTTCGTTCTTTTTTATACGTGTGTGCGAATGTATGAGTATGATTTTTTACTTTGATGTTTTCATTGTTTTACTTAGACTTATTTAGATTATGTTTTTATAGCTTTTTATTTCATCCCTATAGATCCGTAAAAATGATTTGAAAGTGATTTTCGTTTTTTCACTAACTTAGATTTTCATTTTTATGTTGTAAAACTTTTCTTCCTTTTTACTTTATTTGCACTATTTTAGAGCTTTTATGGAGTTATAAGAATGGTTATATAGTTGTTTTAGTTTTTCGAGCATTTCAATTTTCATTTAAAACTTTTGTCCGTTTAATTTTTCCGTCTTCTTTTTATTCATTTCTACTGCATTCTAGCGGTAGAAATGTATTCATTTTAATTTTTTGAGCACTTCCATTTTGCGTTTATTTGCAAAACTTTTCGCTCGTTTAATTTTTCTTTTCACTTTTTATGCATTTCTACCGAATTCTAGCGGTAGAAATGCAGTCATTTTATTTTTTAGATAACTTAGTTTTTATTCATTTCTGTACGTGTGCGCATTTATTTCCGCCTACTCGTTAAGAGTTAAATGTCGTTTTGTTTGCAGTAGAGTGTGTGCGTTTTCAATTCAGTAGAGTGAGTTTGTTTTACTTTTCTTAGAGTGAGTGCATTTATTTTCTCCTACTCTTTTGAGTAGGACCCGCATTTATTTTTCCATACTCATTTGAGTAGGATTTGTGTGCGTGAGTTTACTTTCATGTCGAGTAGAGTGCTTGAGTTTTAATTTTTGTCGAGAGTGTGCATGCGTTGCATTTATTTTGTCCTACTCGTTTGAGTAGGACTCGCTTTAATTTCTCCAGCCCACGCATTTGCGCCGGGACTCACACTTTACTGCTTTCATTTCAGTCCTACTCGTTTGAGTAGGACTTGTAATTTACTACTTTATTTACTGCTTTCCTTTACTGCTTTCATTTACTGTTTTCTTTATCGCTTTCACAGCTACCATCCCCATTCCGATGAGTGGTAAATCATTCTTAACCCTCAGTATCGAATAGCATTGGGACAGAAAAAATAACATTAAATAATTAAAGGTCCTTATTTTCTAATTAATTAAATAAACTTAAGGTTTGCCTATGGTTTACGACGTGTATGATCACATATCGATGTGTTGGCCCTATTTCCGTAGTGCATACGCTAGCTAGCCGAGAGGCCGTGCGTATGCACCGATCACCCCTTGGTAAAGAGATTTTCGCACTAACCCTCGAGAGAGGAGGCGCGCCAACTCTACTGGATTGGGTTCCCCACCCAATAGCGAGGTTCTTAGTGTAATGTGGGCATTAAGAGGAATCCTTCGTCGGACTAACGTTCGGTCGATTAGTCTTAGCGTTCAGGTGAGCGATAGCCCTATAGCTAGGTGAGCTCATTTTAGTGGAACCTCCATGGCCAAGTCTCCGCCTTAATTAATTTTAAATTTAGGATCTCTTTTTATTAAAGTTTATTTTAGTTCAAAGTTTATTCGATTCCGTCGCGCTAAACTCATCATCGGCTCCCCCTTTATTGCTTTCATTTTCTGTTTTCTGTCTTACCTTTTGCTTATATATATATATATATAAAAGATATCCCGATAAGATAATTAGCGGTAAAATAATAGTCCCCTCCAGGGAAGAGTGGAAATAATCGAACTGACCCCGAGAACAATACGACCTTGATATTCCACCCCGGAATATCCTGTACTACACGCAATAGGTGCACTTGCCTCCTTTCATTAAAACTCGATCACATCTTTTTATATCCAAATAAATACACACGTCCCGTTTTCTAAATAAAAGCAAATCCGCTTTTCTTAAATAAAACCGGCCGGGTCGCCGCGTGAATTCTCACCAATTTTGGGAGTTTTAATCGCATCAAGTTTTCGGACCCGATGCGAAAATAATCAATCAAGTTTTTGGCGCCGTTGCCGGTGAATTTTCGAGTCGTTATTTTGAAACCAGGAAATCTATTAATTTTACCTTTATCTATATATCTATAACAAAAATTTAAAATGGCCAACAAAAAATAATACTAATAATAATAATAATAATCATAATACTAATAATAATAATATAATATTAAAAAAACTTAAAGAAAATGAAAAAAAAAATTGAGTTTCTTTTATACTTATATTTTCATATATATTTATCTAAAAAACCAAAAATGAAATAGCGTTGTATCCAAAAAATTTGAAAAACATATAAAAATAAAAACTTGAAAAATCTATAAAACCACAAAAAAATAAAAAAACCTATAAAAATAAAAACATGAAAAACCTATAAAACCACAAAAAATCTAAAAAATAAAAATAACTTAAAATTTTTTTCATTATTTTTATGAAAAAAAAAGTCAAACACTAATAAAAACAAAAACCTAAAAATCTAAAAAAAAACAAAAAACCTCTAAAAAATCTACAAAAACTAACAACCAAAAAAAAACTTAAAAATACCTAAAAAACTAAAAAACCAAAAAAATCTAAAAACCAAAAAATCTAAAAACAAAACAAAACCTACCTAAAAAACAACTAAAACATAAAAAACTCTACTTAAAAATACAAAAAAATATATTAATTGGATTTTAAAAAATTGTATATATTTTGTTTAACTTCTTTTAACTTGTTTTGTTTTAATTCGACGCGCTTCCACTATTGTAAGCGCTTGGGGTCGCATTTCTGTAGAGCTCATAGGCTAAGACGTCAGCTTACGAGTCACCCACACACTTGCCACCGCTACCGCCCACACCGTTTTTGCCGAATTTTTCTTTTTAGTTTTTCTGTTACATTTTTTCTTTTACTTCTAATAATGTAGGGTATAAACCTGGGCCTCCCCGTACTCGTCTTCAGAGAAGCTTCTACCCTCCCCCTTTTCTTTTTTGTCCATATTTTATTTTGTATATTATTCGTTCCGCATACTTAGGCTGCCACATTTGGGACAATGTTGGGTTTAAGTGTTTGGGTGTTTTCTTATTTTTTCATTTCTATACTTTTATATTTTAACATAAAAAAATCATCAAAAATACAAAAACATTACAAAACAAAAAAAAATCAAAAACTAAAAAAAAAAAATCTTCTTGTTTTTACCCTCAAAAACTCAAAAAATCATAAAGAAAATTTTTACTTTGTAAACGTTTTTGTAAATCTCTCTTCCCCCCCCCCCCCCCCTTCTTCTTTTTTGTAAAAGCTCGCTTTTTAGCATACCCGCGGCGTTCGACTCATCGAACCAACCACCTAAATAAGAGTCTGTTCGCAGGACGCATTCGAGTTTTTTACTTTGTACTCTTTTTTGTAAAAATCTCTCTTTGTCTACTATCTTCTTTGTAATTAACACTTCTTTCTCTACTCTTTCTTGTAAACAACTTATCAAAATACAGTAAAAAAATCAACAAATTTAGAAAAACAAAAAATCCTAAAGAAAGAAAAAAACTCTAAAAATTCAAAAAAAAGATAATAATCCCAAAAAATGATAAAAACTCTAAAAAATCAAAAAAATTTAGAGATTATGTAATAAATAAAATTGAATATATCATATCTTAACCCTTTTTGCTTTCCAAAAATCTAGTTTTGAGTTAATTTATATGTGAATTTTAGTTATTCTTTATTTACTATTCGTTTATTAATTAAAGTTTGATAGATTTAAGTGTCTGGGGTAAAGATTTAAAAATTTTTTTGTCTTTTCCTTATAATAGGGAACTTGTTTTTCACCACCACTTCTAATTTTTATAAATAGAAGCTCGTCTTTTATGTTAGAAAATAACAACCATGGATTTCAATTATTTCTACTTCATACTTTTAGAAATATAGGAACGTTCATTTTAAAAAAGTTGCTCTCAAAACGTTTTTATTAAAATCTAGTTTTTTTTGAAAAAATAAACCCACCTCCATTTTTTCATGTCTCACTTGACATGCTTACTCATATTTTATCCCTTAAAAAGTTCTTATGTCAATGGGAATAAGATTTCATTCCGTAAACATAGGCTCCCAATATTTAAAAAGATTATATGTTGTGGAGTAAGAGAATAAAATTCATTACTCCTATACATATACATTGGGTTAATTTTATTTATGAGAAAAGAAAAAAAAATATGTTAGGAAAATAAGATTTCATTTTCCTAATAATCCAAAAAGAAAAAATATATAGAGGTTCAAGAAAAAATTACCTCGCCTCTAAATCCAATCTCTCTTCATAAATCACCAAACCACTTATTTTATTTCAATGATTCTAGAATTAATTTAAAATTTTTTGAGAGCATAATTTTTAAATTGCATTATTTCCTTTAATTTCTTTTAAGCTAAAGTTTTTTTATATAATTTCAATACATCTTTGTTAAACTAACAAAAATTTTTTTTTGCTTTCAATTTGTTTTATCTAGAAGTCTTTTTGGAACCCTTCCTCTATTTATAACATTTCATAAATTAGGATTTAACTCCAGTACCCCGGATGTTTATTTTGATCTTACGTTTAATTAATTCAAGCGGTAGTTAAACTTAGGATTTCTTTAATTCCTTATAAGTTCATCTCCAACTTTTGCTCTGGAATAACAAAAACTTAAGTATGGGGGTATTTGATAAGTTATAAATATACCTATTTTATGTACATTAATTAAGTCATTTTTGTTTATTTTCTTTGCTTTCAGTCAATTTCCTTTAATAAATTGTTCATATTTTGTGAAATTTGATTCTAACCTAACTTATTTTGATTTTCTAAAAATTTCAGACACTGCCCAAAAATGAACTGACATGCCCGTGTCCCAAGATGACACGCCTGTGTCATGGGCGTGATACCTTCAATTCCAACAAAAATCAGCGATAGTCGAAGAAAATCTTGACAAGCCCAGCCATACGCCCGTGTCAAATATGACACGGCCGTGACAAATCCTATGTCACTACCGCTCGACGAAAACGCACTCGACGTTCGTCGAACTCCCTGACATGCCCGTGTCAGCCAACCCGACAAGCCCGTGTCTCCTCCTTCAGCTCGACAATTTTCTCCTCTCAACATTTTGGTCTCGACGATTGTCGAGACAACCCGACATGCCCCCAGTCACGCACGTGACAAAGGGCGTGACTTCTCCAGCAAGATCGACGAAAATTCCGCTCGACGATTGTCCACTCGACGATCGGCGACCAACATAACACGCCCGTGGCAGCCAACACGACATGCACGTGTCCATCCCGATCGACGATCAAGGCTTCCAGCTCGACGAATCATGCTCGATGTTCATCGACCCTCCCCGACACGCCTAGCGTAATGCCCGTGACCAAGGGAGTGGCTTCTCCACCTGGCCGATAAGACCCGTGCGACGACTTTCAACACAACCCACGCCCAGTTCTACCTCCCCGACACGCCCATAGTCATGCCCGTGACCAGGGGCATGACCGCCGCGATATCGACATGTGTCCTCCCCGAAGTCAACCAAGTCGTCACATTGTCGGATCGAATCTTCAATAGTGCTGACACGCCCCTTGACACGCACATGTCAGAGGCCGTGTCCCGTGAAATTTTTTGTCTATAAATTCTAGCTCTCTGTTTGTAATCCTATTCCACTTTTTGGGCCATTTTGTATAAGGTGTTATGCTGCTGGGATGAATTCCAAATGTTATGTAAGGGATATTTTCTTCCCCCCCCCCTCTCCCTCTCTTCTATTTTAGCTTTGTAATCACCTTTTATTATTAATGAAAATGTAGTTTTTTTCCCATTACATGCCTTGGACTTCATCTATGTGTCATCCCTTATGCAATCTTATTTTTTAATTTTTGTTTTATCCTTTGGTTTCGTTCTTTTTTATATGTGTGTGTGAGTGTATGAGTATGATTTTTTACTTTGATGTTGTCATTGTTTTACTTAGACTTGTTTAGATTAGGTTTTTATTGCTTTCTATTTCATCCCTATAGATCCGTAAAAATATTTTGAAAGTGATTTTCATTTTTTTCACTAACTTAGATTTTCATTTTTATGTTGCAAAACTTTTCTTCATTTTTACTTTATTTGCACTTTTTTAGCTCTTTTATGGAGTTATAGGAATGATTATATAGTTGTTTTAATTTTTCGAGCATTTCAATTTTCATTTAAAACTTTTGTCCGTTTAATTTTTTCGTCTTCTTTTTATTCATTTCTACTGCATTCTAGCGGTAGAAATGTATTCGTTTTTATTTTTCGAGCACTTCCATTTTATATTTATTTGCAAAACTTTTCGCTCGTTTAATTTTTCTTTCCACTTTTTATGTATTTCTACCGCATTCTAGCGGTAGAAATGCAGTCGTTTTATTTTTTAGATAACTTAATTTTTATTCATTTCTATACGTGTGCGCATTTATTTCCACCTACTCGTTAATAGTTAAATGTCGCTTTGTTTTCAGTAGAGTCTGTGCGTTTTCAATTCCGTATAGTGAGTTTGTTTTACTTTTCGTAGAGTGAGTGCATTTATTTTCTCCTACACAATTGAGTAGGACACGCATTTATTTTTCCCTACTCATTTGAGTAGGATTTGTGTGCGTGAGTTTACTTTCATGTCGAGTAGAGTGCGTGAGTTTTAATTTCTGTCGAGAGTATGTGTGCATTGCATTTATTTTGTCCTACTCGTTTGAGTAGGACTTGCTTTAATTTCTCACGCCCACGCATTTGTGCCGGGACTCGCACTTTACTGCTTTCATTTCAGTCCTACTCATTTGAGTAGGACTTGCAATTTACTACTTTATTTACTGCTTTCCTTTACTGCTTTCTTTTTCTGCTTTCATTTACTGCTTTCTTTATCGCTTTCACCGTTGCCGTCCCCATTTAGATGAGTGGCTAATCATTCTTAGCCCTCAGTATCGAAGAGCATTGGAACAAAAAAAATAACTTTAAATAATTAAAGGTCCTTATTTTCTATTTAATTAAATTAACTTAAGGTTTGCCTAGGGTATACGACGTGTAGAACCACATATCGATGTGTTGGCCCTATTTCTGTATTGCATATGCTAGCTAGCCGAGAGACCGTGCGTATGCACCGATCACCCCTTGGTAAAGAGAGTTCCGCACTAACCCTCGAGAGAGGAGGCGCGCCAACTCTACCTGATTAGGTTCCCCACCCAATAGCGGGGTTCTTAGTGTAATGCGAGCGTTAAGAGGAATCCTTCATTGGACAAACGTTCGGTCGAATAGTCTTAGCGTTCAGGTGAGCGATAACCCTATAGCTAGGTGAGCTCATTTTAGTGGAACCTCCACAGCCAAGTCTTTGCCTTAATTAATTTGAAATTTAGGATCTTTTTTTATTAAAAGTTTATTTTAGTTCAAATTTTATTTGATTCCGTCGCGCTAAGCTCATCATCGGCTCCAACTTTATTGCTTTCATTTCCTGTTTTCTGTCTTACTTTTTGCTTTTATATATATAAAAAATATCCCGACAAGATAATTAGCAGTAAAGTAATAGTCCCCTCCAGGGAAGAGTAGAAATAATCGAACCGACCTCGAGAACAATATGACTTCGATATTCCACGCGGAATATCCTGTACTACACGTGATAGGTGCACTTGCCTCCTTTCGTTAAAACTCGATCACATCTTTTTATATCCAAATAAATATGCGCACACCGTTTTCTAAATAAAACCAAATCCACTTTTCTTAAATAAAACTGCTCGGGGCGCTGCATGAATTCTCACCAATTTTTGGAGTTTTAACCGCATCAAGTTTTCGGACCCGATGCGAAAATAATCAATCAGATATCCCCTAAGGCAGGGCTTTTTGTTTATAGCGGACGCTAGTTTGGAAGAGATTATCTACATGGCGAAGAGGTTGGAGGCGGATCACTTGATTAGTGGTAAGAGACCTGCGGATGGCCGAAGCAATAGAAGGAGGCAGGACTTCAGAGGAGGAAGAGGACATCAAAGAGGTGGACGACGTTTCCACCGAGACTTTAGAGTGGAGCACCCAGTTCCTCAACCGCCTACGTTGCCTCCACCGCCTCAGCCTCAGCAGTTTCATCAACATGAAGGGCGGCGTGGGCTGGTGTGTTTTGAATGCAACCAGGCGGGCCACATTTGACGTTTCTGCCCGCGGTTGTATGGGAATGTCGCTCCTGCTCTCCCTCCGGCAGCTCTGCGGGGGCATGGTTATATGTGTGGTCGAGGACGAGGACTGCGAGGGGGAAACCCTAGCCCTGCTCGGGATCAAGTGTACGCGCTGGATATGGCGCAAGAAAGGAATCCCCAAGATGTGATTGCAGGTATGATTTAATTGATTATCATGTTTCCATTGTCTAACTTAAAGTTTCTTAAGACATACTAGACACCTAGTAATAAGTTTTGGTTATTGGTACTTAGGCACCGTGATAGTTGGAGGGAAGACGGTCTATGTGTTGTTTGATACCGGTTCCTCACACTCCTTTGTGTCTGAGGATTTGATTAAGGACATGGAGGGCGTACAATAGTTTACTGGTATAGCCCGACGAGTGCGCCTTCCGGATGGCTCGGAGATGATTGCAACCGCTAAGTGCGAGTTTGAGATATTTATTGAAGGAAAGGCCTTTGATACGCCTGCCACAGTCTTGAGAATGCCGGAGTTTGACATCATTTTGGGCATGACCTGGTTGGACTGGCAGTTTGCAAGGATTGATTGTGTAGCGAAACGAATCTACATGAGACATGTAGACTCCGACGTCATCTTCCAAGGTATTAGCCTTGCACCTCGTATGTTGTTATCTTCAGTTCAGACAGTAAAATCTCATATGAAGGGGGATGAATTCTTCATGATCTGGTTCGAGTTGAAGGAGTTAGCATTGGATATAAAAGACGTACGGGTAGTGCGGGATTTCTCCGAGGTATTTCCTGAGAAACTGCAAGGATTACCCCCGCATAGAGAGGTTGACTTCCAGATTAATCTAGTACTGAGTGCCAAGCCGGTATCCGAGGCCACTTACCGAATGGCCCCGAAGGAACTCGAGGAGTTTAGAGTTCAACTGCAAGAACTGGTGGAGTCAGGGTTCGTTCGCCCCAGTTCGTCAGCCTGGGGAGCCCCTGTATTGTTCGTGAAGAAGAAGGATGGAACCCTGCAATTGTGCATAGATTATCGGGAACTCAATCGGCTGACGGTGCAGAACACTTATCTGATACCTCGGATCGACGAGTTATTCGATCAACTAGTGGGAGCACATTGGTTTTCTAAGCTGGACTTGCGCTCAGGGTATTATCAGTTAAGAATACAAGAAGGGGACATCCAGAAAACAGCCTTTAGTTCAAGATATGGGTTATACGAGTTCACTGTAATGCCGTTTGGGCTCACAAATGCGCCTTCGACCTTCATGAGCCTGATGAATAATGTGTTTGAACCTTATTTGGATGTCTTCGTCATTTTCTAAATTGAAGACATATTGGTCTCCTCAAAGACTGAGGAGGAGCATGTTGAGCACTTGACCTTGGTATTGAAGAAATTAAAAGAGCACGCCTTGTTCGCCAAGTTCAGTAAGTGCGAATTCTGGTTTAAAGAGGTTGCTTTTTGGGGCATGTGATCAGCAGGGCAGGACTAGCAGTGGATCCGACCAAGGTGTGTGCTGTGAAGGAGTGGTCGCCTTTGAAGTCGGCGGTCGATGTGAGTAGTTTCCTTGGACTTGCCGGGTACTACCGTAAGTTTGTAAAAGGATTTTCAAAGATTGCGCTTCCTCTTACTTCATTGACGAAGAAAGGTGTGCCATTTGAGTGGACACCCCAATGTGAAGTGGCGTTCCAGGAGCTGAAGGATAGACTTACCTCCGCCCCCATCCTTGCATTTCCGTCTGGGAAGGAAGGATTTCAAGTTTACACTAACGCATCATATCAAGATATGGGAGCGGTGTTGATGCAGCACGGACACGTGATTGCCTATGCTTCAAGACAGTTGAAGAAGCATGAAATCAATTACCCGGTTCATGATTTGGAATTGGGAGTAGTGGTGTTAGCCTTGAAGGTTTGGAGCCATTATCTATACGGCATCCACTGCGAGATCTTTTAGGACCACAAAAACTTATAGTATGTTCATACTCAGAAGGAGTTGAACCTGAGACAACGGCGTTGGTTAGAGTTTCTATGCGACTATGAGTTCACCATGAACTACCACCACGAAATGGCAAACTCGGTGGCTGATGCATTGAGTAGGAAGGTACCAGGCTCTAGCCCAGAGGCTCGATTGATGAGTATGGATTGGGCTCGGATGATTGAGGAGATGGAAATTACTTTGGTGTTCAAGTCTCCTTCGATAGAGTATACGGAGTACATGGCAAGCATGAGCATAGTTTGTGATATCCGGGACCGAATTAGAGTGGAGCAAGGAGTGGATGCGGCCCTGGCCCCGGCAATAAAGTCAATCGAAGATTAGACTACGGATGAGTATACTCTAAAAGATGGCCTCGTTTATTTTCGTGGTCGGCTATACATTCCCAAAGGAGGTAAAATCCGGGAGGATATTTTGCGAGAGGCTCATTGCTCTCAATATTCAGTGCACCCGGGCATTGTTAAGATGTACGCCGGCTTATGGAAGACCATGTGTTAGCAGGGAATGAAAAAGGATGTCCAATATTTTGTTACACATTGCGATGCTTGTCAAAGGGCGAAGGCGGAATGCAAGAGTCCCGGTGGTTTACTACAATCGTTGCCCATCCCCGAGTGGAAGTTTGAGGATATCTCCATGGACTTTGTGCATGGGTTACCTCGCTCACGCTCAGGAAATTATTCGGTGTGGCTGATAGTTGACCGCCTAACAAAAGTAGCCCGGTTTATCCCAATAAAGAAAGAAGCTCATGTGGATGTCTTAGTACGCCTCTTCATGGAGTAGTTCGTACGGTATCATGGCGTGCCTAAGACAATTGTTTTGGACTGGGATGGTTGTTTTACCTCCAAGGAGTGTAAGGCGGTACAGGTTTATTTGCGTTTGCGCATTACCTTCAGCTCCGCGTTTCATCATCAAACAGACGGGCAATCTGAAAGGACCATCCGAACATTGGAAGATTTGTTGAGTTTATGTGTGTTGGGTAGAGGATAGCCGTGGGAAAGACTCTTACCATTGGTAGAATTCTCCTACAACAACAGCCACCAGGCTAGTATCGGTGTGGCTCCTCATGAAGCTCTTTATGGAAGAAGGTGTACAACCCCCTTGTCTTGGGTGCAAGACAAAGACCCAAAGGCTTTGGGTGTTGAATATATTGATGATACCGATGCAGCAGTTAGACTGATAAAGGATCGCATGTTGGAAACTCAAAGTCGGCATACGAAGTATTATAATGCAAAGCACCGGATCGTGGAGTTTCAAGTGGGTGAGAAGGTGTTCCTGAAAATCCGACCGATGCATGGAGTATCACGTGTGCGTGGTGTGAAAAAGCTCAGCCCAAGGTATGTTGGGCCTTATAATATATTGGAAAGGATTGGCCTGTTGGCCTATCAGTTGGAGTTACTGTCCGAGCTAGAGAACCTCCACGACGTGTTTCATGTGTCGTCACTTCGGAAGGCGCTGTTGCAACCTGATCAATACGTCCCCATAACTGATGGTGATGTGGCGTCTGATAGGTCTGTGCGACTAGAGCCGGTGCGGATCGTAGATCGCGAGACAAGAAAGTTACGTCGCAAAAAGTGTTCCCGTGGTGAAGGTGCTATTGTCTAATCATGGGAAGGAGGAATATACATGGGAGCCAATGGATTTGATGCAAAAACACTACCCGGAGTTGTTTGCCCAAGGTAATGTTTTTTTAAAAGCATATTATATTTTCTGTTATGTTTTTCTCCCCATAGCCTAAGCCTGATTTCGTGGACGAAACCTTTTACTTTTTTATAGGATTTGTAACATCCCGAATCGCACTAGGCCCCTCGTACGTGTTTTTGTGTCAGGAGACCTGATTTGGGTTCAGGGAGAGTGCTGACAACAGGGCAGCACATGTTAAAAGGAGGAGAAATCAGTCAAGCATTGGACACGGGTAGAGAAACGGGCGTGTCCCTACCCGTGTGGGAGTGGCCAGCTCTCAAGTCGATGACTCGAGTATGTCCAAAGAAGGACACGGGTAGTGACACTGGCGTGTCACTACCCCTGTGAAGGGACAAGAGTAGAGACACGGGCATGTCCCTACCCGTATTAAGATCGACGTGTCGAGATCAACGAACTATGTGTCGAGATCGACGAACTTCGTGTCGAGATCGATTGGTCGAGATCGACGAACTACGTGTCGAGATCGACGAACTTCTTGTCGAGATCGACGAGTTCTATGACACGGGTATAGACACGGGCGTGTACCTACCTGTGTGTCATTGTGTTGAGTTGAGCTCGATGAGGCATATCGAGATCGACAAGGTGTGTCGACATCGTATGACACTGGTAGCAATACGGGCGTGTCGCAGGGCGTGTGTTCCCTCTGGTCGATGACCAGCGCTCGATGATAGTCGAGTGTCAAGTATGGGGTACACGGCCCGTGACACGGGCGTGTCACAGGGCGTGTCTTGCTCATCCTCGAGTATCTCTCGTGTAGGTCAAAATATACTCTAGTGGGTGGAAAAGTACTCGAGTAAGAGGGGGTGACATGGGCGTGTCATCCATATTACACGGGCGTGTCCTATCCGGGTACTCGAGTAGTTGGTTTTCTCTCGAGTAAGTCCTCTCGAGTAGGTCTCGAGGGTTACATGCCCCAGGTCACGGGCATGACTGGGCCGACATGGGTGTGTCCCACCCGTGTCGAGTATTGAACTGACGCATAAAAACCATCGTAACGCTTCGCCTAAGAAGGACACAGGTAAGGACACGGGCGTGTCCCTACCAGTGTCACTTTTATATAAAAAGGGAAGTAATAACCCTAGGCATTTTCACTCCTCATTCCAGCCATTTTTCTGAGGGAAACTCCTGTTGTGAGAAGGAAGTCACTGGATCTAGTTCTAGAGGAGAAGATCGCCACCGCCGTGGAAAAGAAGATTCCATCGAGAAGAGTCACGAGATCCACGGTCGGAAATGGTGGAAACGCCGGAAATCAGGTGAGCTTCCTCCCCTCTCCCTTGGTGCTAGATTTGTAGTTATCTAGGTGAGATGTCGACTCAAAAGAGTCTAGACTTGTGAGATGGTGACTTCTCTAGGATGAGGCCAATTTAGGGCTTGTGCTCTTGGTTAGCGGTGTCTTCAACCTCTCCAATCTTCTATGCGAAGATGGGGGATGGTTTCGTGAAGAATCATGGCCTTATGAGGGTGAATAAGGGAGGAGGAAATTTTGGAGTGATTTTGGAAAATTGACTTGGAGAGGAAGATGAACCGATGCCGTTCATTCCTCTTTACGAAGCGTGCAAAACCTGTATTCTGCGCACAGCGATCTTCTTGGCCATTTTCATGTAGGCTGCGGCCAGATCTGGGATTTTTACTAAATAAGAAAGTTGATGCCCTTGACAATACCTTTCCAACGAGCAGTTGCACGTCTTCATGCAAAGTTTGTAGCAACGGGAAAGTCTGAACGAACATGACGTCCGATAAATCCTGCATGCAGAAATTGTGTTTTGTACGCAGCGGACTTCAAGGCTGATTTCAAATAGGATACACTAAAATCTGGGTTGTGGGCTGAATATGAACGTTGTAACACATGACAAGACCTTTCCATCGAGGGGTTACACATCTTCACCAGATTCATGTAGATTCAGAAATCTCTGGTCGATATTGCTGTCAAGATTTATTCTGCACTTAAATTCTGGGGTTTATATAATATGAATTTGAATTCGGTGGATTCGATGTTGCTAATTAGCTCTAGATTTTGATGAACTATTTTATGCTGACCACCGTAGTGCTATGAATGATAAATCTTGTTAATTAGATTTCATAAAACTGAATTGTGGAGCAAGCTTTAATGCATGATATGACTTCCTAATATTGATAGATTATTATAAATGTGCACCATGTTTATAATATGATGAACGAAATGACTGGATACAAATTGGTAGATTATTATTAATGCGCATCATGTTTGAAATATGTTGAAACCACTTGGAATGATAAATAGAAGGATAAACCATCTCCATGAGCATGTATGATGGTTAGAATGAAATGTAGTAGTCCAATACTTAGAGTGTAGTCTCCCTATGGGTAGTATTGTGGATGGATGTAATTGCGGTGTTGACCGTCACTAATTTGGTTTGAGTTGAGATGAGGTATAGATGGATGGTTGGGCTGTGCCCTCGTGCTTACTTCTGAGGCCCCTTCCATGCCACGGTGTCGTGGCATTTGCATGCGGTGTGAGTCGACACGCGGTGTCGTAATCCTGGGTTAAGGATAGTGTGGCAGGTCTACGGGCTCGCCGATCGTCACACTGACGGGAGTTGATGGTTATACTTTGGGCAGTTGGGCTATGTCCTCGGTGTTCATGTCCCGAGGCCCCTTGTGTGCCAAGTGAACGGTTGGGCTGTGTGCTCGTGCCTTCTTCCGAGGCCCCTTCCGGATCACACAAGCCCAGTTCGGGCGGTGTTCTCGGTGCACATCTACCCGAGACCCCGCTGGTCCATAGTACGCATGGGCTCTGCTGTTGTGTTCTTAGCGTTGAGGCGTATGGAGGCCTAGGTGAAGTAGTGTGGATACCCACCAAGTAGTAGAGATGCCCGCTCTATTGTCACCGACTGGCCACGACGGCTGATGCCTGAGAGGTTAGCTACCTGCTCGAATAGTGGGAACTATAGTATGTGTCGACATGGCAATTGCATGTGTGTGATCATGGGTGAGTCATTGCATAGCATACAAATCATTTAATAACACTGCACAACAAGATCCTCATCGTATAAGTTTGTATGGCCACTCTTATGCGATGAGTTACTTTATGTAACCCGATCCTTAACTTATAAGCTTGTATGGGCATCCTTATAAGTTAAGTTACTTTCCTGCTGTAGTTAGTTGTACTTGTTGATTTACTAATTGCTCAAGTAGAACTGTTAGTCTGTAATATTATTATTCAAGTAGAACTGTTAGTTTATAATGTTGTTATTCATGTACTATTACCACCTGCTTATACATGCTTTACTACTTGTATTATACTTGTACCCTTGTCCCTTTCTCCGCCCGGTGACGAGGAGTCGCCGGGGGAGCGGATGTGAAGCCACTTAGTCTTTTTGACTAACGGTTACTACGTCTTCCTTTTTAGGAGGTCACCCCATAGGTAGAGGAGCGCAGACTTTGCAGCAGGACAGCTAGGCCAAGACGACAAGGCCTGATGTGATGGTGCCGTCGCTACCGTCGCTTACGGATGTGAGTGTTGTGAGATTTTGATGTACCCCGTTTGGGCAATTTTATAGCTGTACTCATATATTGTAGAAGCATGTTTTAGCTTCTCTTATTTGATGCATTTGGACATATATTTAGTGTGGATTTGACTTCTTCTTGCTTATATTATGGTTGGGTTGGCATGTTTTTATTGATATTGGTTGTAGCCGGCGGAATAGGCATCTTGTGATACAGGTTAACCCGTGTGCTAATGCTACCGCAAGGCGGCTGTTCTGGGCATAAGACCCCCCTTCGTGCCGTGTTTTGGGATCCGGGGGGGGGGGTCTTACACGGTGCGCATGGAGGTGGGCTAGTCTAGTACCGGAGCAACAGTGACCAGCTCCGTGAGTGATTAGTCTTTCTTATATCTTCGCGAGAGATTGTACTGACGATCTGATGTACTGGGCTTAAGTTTACTGTACTGTCGCTCGCCCGTTTATATTTCATTTGTACTGTTCTTTCGCAGTACTCTCTCTTTTCATTATGGACTTGTTGTGGTTTCTCATTATATATGATGTTTGTGAACTCAATTATATTTCATGTATGATTATTGTTCTATATTTGATGATCGAAAAGGACGACAAAATCGACATTTTGTAGTGGCGGCCTTCCCGAGTGTCGGTGCCACCGCAAAGCAGCGATTCTGGGCATAAGACACCCGGGTTTGTAAAAGAAAAAAAAGCATCTTACAAGTGGTATCAGAGCAAACCTCGATCGAAAGAGAAGTAGTCCACAAAAACCTTAGGCCACCCTCGCGCCAGCATAGTTTGCAGACAAACTAGCAGCGGAAGCAGTGGTGTGTACATAAGGGAAATCACATCTAGAAGTCCATTTTCTCCTTCTTTTATTCCATTCGTACGCTATCTAATAATTGGAATTTTCCTTGTGGCCTGCGTCGAACCATACTCCACAGTAGGGGACACCTCAAGCTCCGAATATAATTCCACCTCTGCTGGCTCCTATTCCGTTAAAGCAGACAGAGATGGGGCAAACACTAACGGCCATACTAGAGTCCTTTAGAGCTCAGCAAGCCCTAGCTCCACAGCCAAATCGCAGGGCCGACTGGATGAGTGTCTTCCGGGGACTTTCCCCTCCATCCTACCTTGGGACGCAATCGATAATTTGAACGGAGGAATGGTTAAATACCATCTATGAGATGCTTGTGGGATTCGATGCCCCGTATAGGAGGCAGTTGCGTTGGCAGTCTCTTGCCTGGAGTCACACGAAAAGAGGTCATGGAAGTCACAGCTGGACACCACTTTTGCGGATATGTATTGTGCAGATATCTTTTGGGGAGAGTTCAGAGCAGCACTTCTGGGACATTTCGTACCTCAGTCGGCAAGGGACGAGTTGGAGGATAGGTTCCTGCTGCTTAGGCAGGGCAACAGGACAGTGCTGGAGTATTACCAGGAGTTTACTCACCTAGCCTGCTATGCGGACTCTTATAAGTTGGACGATGCTGGCTACGCAAGGAGGTTCTACAAGGGGCTGCACGATGACATGAGATAGGCCCTCCTCTTCATCTTTGAGGGAAGCTTGGCCAGGATTCTGGAAATGGCCAAGAAAAGTGAAGCAGACCAGCTTACAGTCAAGAGCCAGAAGAGACCTGGTGATGATGCAGTGATTGGAGGTCGTAGAGACCGTCCTCGAAGATAGGTCATTGGGGAATGAAGGATCGGGGATCAACCCCGTCAGGAGATTGGACAGGAGCAGCGGAACTAGGGGTATTGGCTCCCCAACCCTTACAGATGCTGGAGATACCGAGGACACTAGAGCAGTACCAGTATGCTTCCAGTGCAATCAGCCAGGACATTTCAAGATGAATTGTCCCATGAGGAGAGAACCACCACCAGCACTTCAGGGTGCCCCACTATAACAGCCCAATATTTCAACAGGCAAAATTTTGGGTGACACGGCCGGGGACATGGGCGTGTCCCAGGGCGTGTCCTGCTCAAGTGCGGAGTCATCGTAAGTTCGACAAAAAAGGAGTTAGACGAACTGCGTTCGACGTTCGTCGAACATCGTAACATGCCAGGCTACACGGGCGTGTACCATTCGAGGAGGGCATGTCCCCCTATATTCGACGAACTGCGCTCGACGATCGTCAAGTATGGGGTACACGGCCTGTGATATAGGCGTGTCACAGGGCGTGTCCTCCTACTGTGTCAAGAGGTCGACACTTTTCTCTCGAGTAAGTGGAAAAGTACTCGAGTTAGATGGCGGTGACACGGGCGTGTCCTTCGATACGGGCGTGTCCAATCCGAGTACTCGAGTAGTTGGTTTTCTCTCAAGTAAGTCCTCTCATGCGCATGGGTGACACAGGCGTGTCATACCTAACTACTCGAGTAGTCTCCTCATGTAGGTCGTGAATATGACTCGAGTGAGGTACAGGCCCTACATCACGGGTGTGTCCTGGCTGTCACAGGCCTGTACCCTGGGTGTGACCTGTTTCGGGATAGCCACTTAGACTAACATGTAATAAATAGTTTACTTTACCATAGGACCCCAATACCTATTGGGTCCTAGGTGCATATTTTTTTGAAATTGAACATGTCCACCAACAAAATTTCTGACTCGTGGACTAACTTTAGCTCTGACCACATTAGTATTGTACCAACAGTTAATGACATAATGACCAATCTTGCCACAACACCAACAATCATGTATGTTGTATCTCCTTTTCTGTGTAGGCCTAGAAGTTGGTTTTACTACAGTCTTGACAAAAGGAAGAGATGCATCAGCCATTTTCTGTTTGCTTTCAACATAGATTTGACTGAAAGTTTGTCTTCGTGCTAGCTTGTGTGGCCTATTCTGAATCCTATCAACAACACATTTCTTTTCAGTTAGTGTGTTCTTGATAGCATCAGAAATGTCCATATCAGTCAAGCTAACATGGTTGACCCTTAGTCATATTCTGTGTTGGAAGGTTCAGAAAACTGGCAGCAGCCACATTTTTGAGAGGAGGGTTGTAGCACCAAAGAAAAATGGTTCATGATGGGCCATTTGAATTTCTTCATGGGCAGCCTTAAAGGCACTTGCCCTACTATGGCATCCATAATGGTTGTGAACATCTTTTGTTCCACTTGTGGATGCACCATTCATATAGTGACCATTAATACTTTATTGGCCATACCTATTTTAAGGATATATTACCCTCTTGATGGGTTAGTTGGCCTGGATGGTATTGGCAGAACTGGAACTTTCCCTTTCCCTTTGTGATAGGCTGGTATTTTGTTAACCTTGAAGCCCAATCCCATCTTATCCTTTTGTGAAGTGAAGGAATCTATGAAGGGCAACACTGTATTGGGCTGAGAGAATCTGGCCACAATACATTTCTCCCTCTCGACCTTTTCTTCAAAATCTTTGATGAGACTATTCTTGCTCTTGATAGTCTCCTTCTGGATGCCTGACAGGGTTTTCAGTTCATTGAGTTCCCTCATTATCTGATTTAGTACAATAGTTGTTTCAACAAGCTGAGAAGCAGCAGGTTGAAGAGAGAAAATCTCTTTAGCCTGTTTCTTAGTCAGCTTCTTGCATTTCTTGAAGGCATTCATAAGTTCACTATATCTGTCAATCAATTGATTAACATCACCCTTTGAGCCAGAATCATCTTCACCATTATATGAAGATGCTTCTGCATCAGTATTTGTCACATGCATGAACACAGAGTTGGATGGAGAATGTACCTTACTTTGAACAGGCTGATCCTGACTTCTCTCTTCATCAGTCATTGCCATCAGCTCTCTGCAACTGTGGCCATCTTCATCTATCTCTGGGTCACTATCTAACAGTGTCAGAGGGGCCCTAATTCCTATCCTTCCTGGAGGATAAACATCTCCTACTGTAGTAGCTTTATCTTTAGCAGCAGCAGTAGCAACTAGCTCAATATAGGCTTCCTCTTCTTCAGACATAGATGATGATGATTTAGTCCAGCTCTTTTATTCTTGGCTACAAAGGACTTTTTTTCTTGCCCTTATGCTTCTGGTGAGATTTCTTCTCACCATCCTCCCATCTCTTCCCTGGGCAATTAGAAATGACATGTCGTGACTTGCTACGGTAGTAACATATAACATTAACAGAGTTCTATTTACTGGGTTTAGATACATAACTGTCATCCTTGAGGATTTCTTCCAGTGATGAGCTGAGAGGAGGAGGGTCTACTCTTCCAATGCTTCTTCTTCATCAGCCTGTGGAGTTACCTGGAGAAGACAACAAAGTCCTCATCAGACATGTTGTTGTATGATGCTTCTGACTCAGAGCACTCTGAATCTGCTGGTCTTCTTGGAGGAGAAGGGGTCTTTCTCCTAATCTTGCTTGTGGCTTCAACTTTTGAAAGCCATTGACTTCTTTTTGGTCTGAGACTTGCGGTTTGTCTGTTCTTCTTTCTTCTTGATAGTTAGCTGCATCTCATAAGTGAGCAGCTTTCCAAATAGGGTGTGAGGTGAGTGTCACCCAGCTTAGACATTTCTCTGATGGCACAGATCTTTGTGTCCCAGTCTCTTGTGAGAGGACCTGAGGAGCTTATAATTTAGCTCATATAATGAGTAAAGACCCTTCTATAGGTCTAGTACTAGATCTGATAACTCTAGAGAAGAGTCTGAACTAATTGATATACTCTAGTGGGGGGGGGGGTGAATGTTATATGGTGCTTGAAAAACCTTTTACAACAATGTTGTAATCTGAGTGAACAGGGAAGCAATTATTAAATCTAATCACAGAACTAAACTAATCACAAAATAATCACAGAACAATCACAGCCAGAAACAAAAATAAAGACAAGCAAGCCATAAGACACAAGGAAATATAGTGGTTCCCCTAAACTTGGGTACATCACTCTTCTACCACCCTAGGTAGGAATCCACTGCAGAATGAGTTGATCAGGTGTCCTGGGCACCAATGAGCTTTTGATAAGGTGCTCAAAACCAAATCAGATTTTTTGATCAGGTGTCTTGCCAACCATGAGCTTTTGTCAAGGTGCTCAAAAACCAAGCTCAAACTTTTGAAGGGAGTTTGAGAAACCCTTTACAGAGATGGGGGTGAGAGAGTGATGGAAGTCTTCTCTTTCTCAAAGCAGCTGAGAAGACTATATGGATTTGATGGTGTCAAAGCTCCCCCTGAGTCCTTGAGATGTTCAGGAAAAGAAGCTTTGCTATAGGGTGATAGGCCTTCAGAAGTTGATCTCCAGCAAAAGATGATTTCAGCAACAGCTGAAATGTTAGGTGTCTGGAGTCTTGAAAGATGTTGGCCTTGAACACTTGAGACAAGAGAGATCAGAAGATTTCAAAAGGTTTGATCTCCTTGGATGTGTGTTCTTTTGAGAATTCTTTGAGACAGAATATATTTTTCTTGTTCTTCTTGTCTTTGTTCTGAGGATTGTTGATGTCTGAGAGAGATTTAAAAAATCTTTTCTTTTATTCTCTAGTACTGAATAGAAGAAACATCCTCTGTCAAGAATAGCCATTGGCCTGCATTAATTGCATCCTTAATTGCAAAATGTCTTCTGGAGGAAAGTCCAAAGAAACATTCCTTGAAAATCCCTTGAAACTTGGTCCAGAAATAAATGAAAACGGCTAGAAAATCTTCTGAATTAATTGCAGAATAACTCCTTAACTAATCTGAATTTTGAATCATGAAAAATCCTTGAAGTCATCAAAAAATGTCGAACAGAGCTCTGCTATCGTCGAACTGAGCTCAGCGATATGGATTTATACATCAACAAAATATCGTCGATCTGAGCTCAAAGGACGTCGAACTGAGCTCAGAGATAGAGATCCAATAATGAGTCAAGATCGTCGAACTGAGCTCACCGATCGTCGAATGGAGTTCGACGATATGTGGAAGTTGAGCTCAGCGATCGTCGAATGGAGTTCGACGATCTGTCGAAGTTGAGCTAGACGATCGTCGATCGGAGTTCGACGAATCGTCGTGCTGAGCTCGACGATATGACTTAGTCTCAAACTGAAAAATTCTTTGTCTTGAGGGCAGCTTCCAAACCTAGACTTCTAACCCTTAGACTCAATTCTAATTGACCTTTAGAACTATACATGAGGTCAAACATTGGTTTCCTAGAGACATAGTGATCCTGACCCAAATTAGTAATAGGGTGTTCCAACAATCTCCCCCTATTTGGGTTAGGTTTACTACTTACAGAGTTTGGAAAAATTAAATAACAACATACAAGCAGCAATACAGAAAAAAAAAAGCTGGACATGGCAGAACCGCAGATATATATATCATCCCAGATAATAATCAGAATTTAATATGATTGTCACCTTACATTGTCATTTCTTTTCCTTGCTCTTAATGAGTTTGATTTCTCTGTTGGGGTTAAGAGCTTCTTTCTTTGATCTTGTATCATCTACTGCACCTAAAGTGGTTTGCTATTTGGGCCTGGGAAATACAGCTTCAGGATGCAGCTCCATGTATCTATCAGAATCAAAGAATTTGCTTGACCCATATCTTTCCAACTCTTTCTTTCTCTGTTCAGACATTGTAGTGATGTTGGAAGAGTCTTTTCCTTGCTCTTTAGCTTTCTTAATCTGGTCCAGTGCAGCAAGCTCTTTCATCCTTGCAGTCCAAGCAGCTGGATTGTTCTCAGGGTCTTCAAATGGCACTGGTGGCTCATATCTATTGGATGGATTGTCCTGAGGAGGCCTGGATGAAACTGTTTCCTTCAATTTAAAGGGAAAAGGACCAGAGGTTGTGTCAGATGAGATTTGTCCTTCCCTGGAGTAGGGATGTTGCCTTGAGTATCCTTTAGAATAAACCTGAAATTCTCTTTGATTGTCTCTATATCCTCCTCTTTTAGATTGAGAACCCCTGGACTGGCTTCCCCTATGATAGGATCTGGCATGTGGCTGATAGGGGGTTTGACTTCTAGCAGGGGGTTGATCAGCTGAACTTCTACCTGCACCTGCATTAAGAGGAGGTGGTGGAGGAGGATGAGGATGTTGGAATTGAGGAGAGCCTTTTTCATATTACCTTTTCTTCTTCATTGCTTTAAGTTGATTCTTTGAGTACCGCATCCAGTGCTCAGTTATGGGGCAATCATGAAGGATATAATATGGTATGTCATTGTTGTGCTTGACCTTGGCTGGAGGTACTCTCTTCATGGCTTTGCTCCTTTCCTTTCTCTTTCTGGCAATGGTAGCAGAAGAATCATCAGAATCTGTCTTAAACTCATCACTTTCAGAGCTTTGCTCATCATAAAGAGCATCAATCCTTTTCATCAAATCTTGCTTGAGCTGAATTGAAGCAGATACAGAACTGGTAACAGGAGTTAAAGCAGCAGCAACAGCAGCAGATACTGAAGGTGTGGCAGTTGAAGTTGAACCAGAAGCAGAGGTTGAAGCAGCAGTAACAACAACATATACAGAAGGTTCAGGAGCAGTAATCATAGTAGTTGGGGAAATAGCAGTTTCACTAACAGAAACAGCAATATCAGCAGCAGAAATATCATCAGAAAATACAGAGGGCTCAAACTCATGTGCCTCTATCATAAGGATCTCCTTAGAAGTTGACTCATCAGCAGTATCAGCAATAGTATCAACAAAATTGTTAGCAGAAAGGGCAGCAACATCAGAAACAACAACACTGCTTTCAGCAGGAGTAGCAGCAGCATAAACTGAGTTAACAAAGGAAGTGATGATGCTGGGGTCACAACAAGAGAAGGGCACAAGGGCCTTGAGCAAATCCTCTGGGGGCTGGATAGAAACTGTCTCTGGAAGACAAGCTTTCTCTGGCAGACAACTGAAATACATTGAATCAAATTCTGAGAGCAAATACCTGAGGTCTATGGAAAAGACTGCAACAGGAGGTGGAACTGGATCTTGAAACACATCAGCAGCAGCAGTAGCAGTAACAGCAACAAGAACTGAAGAAACAGCAAGAACAGAAGCAGGCAGGCTCACTGAAACAACAAGAACAGCAGCAAGCAGGCTCACTTCATAGGGCATCTCCCCCTGCCTATATTTAGACAGAGCTGGATCAAGGCACACTGCTGAAGGGGCTGCCTGAGGGAATAAAGAGGAGAGCCTGGCAGAAAGAGCTGCCACTGACTGGATTAATGGAGCCAAGGAGGTCTCCAAAAGAAGAGATAGCCTGGGGGATAGCAATTCATAAAGCCTGTCAGCAAGGGCTGGAATATCTACCTGCTCAGTAGTGACTGGAGCAGAGGTAGAGGATGGAGGTGTAGCTATTGATGATGGTAGAGGAGAGCTAGTGTATTGGGGAAGAGATGGTTGAGGTGTGGGTAAGGTGGTGATGGAGGACTGTGGGATGGAGATAGATGGTGTGAAGGTAGGTTGATCAATGATTTCTTGCAGAAGGTCTTGATAAGATGTTCAGGATGAGGGTAGCTTAGGAGGAGAGGATGGTGAGTCATCCATGATGGAATCATCAATGAGGTTGAAGGATGGAATGGAGGGTGATGAAGTGGCAATGTCTATTTGAGTGTAGGAGTATAATGGATGGAATTGGTCTTCTGTGGTTGGAAGAGTAAGGATTGGAGATGGTGTAGATGTTGGAGAAGGGCTAGAGATGATGATAGTGGATGGAGTGTGAATGGTAGATGGAATTGGAAGAGATGGAATTGGAGGAGGAGGAGAGGTATCAGCAGGCAGGTCAGCTGCAGGGGTAGAGACCTGAGGGGAAGTGACTCTGACAGTCCTGGTTCCTGAAGGAGTGCTGGAAGAGGGCCTGCTGGGCTTAATGATCTGCCTGTCCCCTTTACCAAAAAGGGCACAAGACAGTCTCTTGGAAGCATTTATGTGAATCCCAGAGGATACCAGCAATGCAGGGCACCGATTCTGCAGAAAAATGCTTAATATCCTTCCAAAATTTACAAAACTTTTGTTAATTTTCTTCTTAATTAGGTCAAAGAAGACCTCTCCCCAGTTCAGATTCTTCCTGTCTACTATGGCTCCCATTAGACAGAGCTGATACCTGGAAATTATATCATGGGCAGAGTGCTTAGCCAATAGGACTTTCCCAACTACATCAGCCAGGAATCTATATTCCACAGACAGATTCTTTTTCAACAGCTTGCTAAGGTTAGCCTCAGAATGACCCATTCTGGCAAGCAAGTCAGCATATTCTTCTCCAGACAAATCAGTAGAATCTCCACCAGTTCTTAACTCAAAAACCTCTGTCAGAATTGCTGGGGTCAGGGGTACCTGAGTACCAGAGATTGATCCAACAATGGTGTTGTGATCCTGATTGTGGGCAGTGTAGACCCACTCTTTAATCTCATCAGCAGCAAGCTTAATCCTTGTAGTCATGATTGCAGCCAGTTTCTGCTCTTTGAATAGCTCTACGATATCCTGAAAAAGATGATCTGTCGTGCTGAAGGATTCCATGTCTATGTCAAAGCCGGCATCAAATTTCATGGCGGCGAGAACAGCAACAGAAACAACCATAGTTACCTGCAAAGAATCAACAAACAAAACGACCAAGTGTAGAAATTTTTGGAGGGAAACTAAGTTTTTGTAGAGAAATCGAAAGTGCAAAGGAGAACGACGGCGAAAAATGAATTTTATATTAAGGTTCGACGCAGAAATGGAAAGATCGTTGAACTCAGTTCGACGATCGGGGCTTCTAAAGGAATTTGAAGAGTCTTCAACATCGTCGATCTCCGTTCGACGATATTAGAGAGCGTCGAGCTCTGTTCGACGATCGTTCAGAGAACAGCATCGTTGATCGTCGTTTGACGATTGCTGACCGGAAGAGATAGTCCATACTATCTGAGAAACGCTGAACTCAGGTCGACGATTTCAAAAATCGTCGATCTCCGTTCGACGATCTGGGGGAAATTCGTCGAGCGCAGTTCAGAGACCAGAAAAACTCTAGACACTAAGAAAAATCAAGATGTTTGCCTAGTCTTGGTCAATTTTTAAACTTTTAAAATCTTGGATATTATTTAAGACTTCCTCCATCTAACATTCCTAACTGATTTAGGAAGAAGGTGTGTTTCTTTTCATCCAAGGGCTTGGTGAAAATATCTCCCCTTTGTAAATCAGTTGGGATATATTGAAGTTCAATTTTATTCTTTTCAACATTATCCCTTAAGAAGTGATGCCTAATCTCTATGTGTTTTGTACTACTATGGAGGACTGGATTTTGAGCTATAGAAATAGCACTGGTGTTATCACAAAAGATTTTAGACTTCTCTAAGTTGTAGCCATAGTCTAAGAGTTGGTTTTGAATCCACAAGATTTGTGAACAACAACTGCCTGCAGCCATATATTCAGCTTCAGCAGTTGAAGTTGACACAGAAGTTTGTTTCTTACAAAACTAAGAGATTAGTCAGTCACCAAGGAACTGACAAGTTCCACTGGTGCTCTTCCTGTCAATTCTGCATCCAGCATAATCAGCATCAGAAAATCCAGTTAAATCAAATGCTGAATCTTTTGGATACCAGAGACCTAGATTTGGACAACTTTTAACATACCTGAGAATCCTCTTTACTAGTGTTAGGTGTGACTCTCTAGGGCTTACTTGGAACCTAGCACATATACATGTAGCAAAAATTATATCTGGTATACTAGCTGTAAGGTACAGTAAAGAGCCAATCATTGCTCTATATGTTGTCTGATCAACAGGTTTCCCATGTTCATCAGCATCCAATACAGCATTAGTAGGCATAGGTGTTTTCATACAAGATTCTTCAGACATGCCAAATTTCTTAACCAATTAATTTGCATACTTGGTTTGAGAAATAAAGATGCCTTCAGCATGTTGTTTGACTTCCAATCCTAGGAAGAAGGATAGCTCACCCATGCTACTCATTTCAAATTTAGAATGCATTAGGTTGGAAAACCTTCTGCACAATTTTGAGTCAGTAGAACCAAAAATAATATCATCTACATAGATCTGTACTAGTAGGGTATGAGACTTATGGGTTCTAATGAAAAGAGTTTGGTCTACTCTACCCCTTATAAATCCATTTTCCAAAAGGAAGCATGCTAGGGTCTCATACCATGCTCTAGGAGCTTGCTTGAGACCATATAATGCTTTGTTCAATCTAAAAACATAATTAGGATAAGTTGGAGAGATAAAACCTGTAGGTTGTCTGACATATACTTCTTCTTTGATGTCTCCATTTAGGAATGCACTTTTAACATCCATCTGAAATACCTTGAAGCCTTTATGTGCTGCATAAGCTAAAAATATTCTGATGGCTTCTAATCTTGCAACTGGTGCAAAAGTCTGGTCATAGTCTATTCCTTCTTCTTGAGAATATCCCTGAGCAACTAGCCTTGCCTTTTTCCTTACAATTACTCCTTGATCATCCAGTTTGTTTCTGAACACTGACTTTGTTCCAACAATGGAGTGATCCTTAGGCTTTGGCACTAGTTCCCACACTTTGTTCCTTTCAAATTGATGCAACTCTTCTTGCATTGCAATGATCCAGTGTGGATCTTGCTCTGCATTTTGAATGGACTGAGGTTCAATTTGAGATAGGAAGCACGTGTGTAACAGGTTTTGGTTGACTTGATTTCTGGTTTGCACACCAGCTGAGATGTCTCCAATTATTTGGGAAATTGGATGGTCTCTTAATGTTACTAAATCAACAGGGGGTGTTGATTGTTCACCAACCTGTGTTGTTGTTTCCTCTTGTGGTACAACAACTGGCTCTTCAAGTTGTTCTTCAATATGTTGAATACTTTCTTCATCTTCACTGCTTTCATCCCTTTGAGTAACCTATAACTTGTTCAAGTCTTCAACACGAGAATGTTCCAACAAAGGTTCTATGGTAGAAGAGATCTTCTCCTTGAAAGACATGTTAGATTCATCAAATAATATATGAACAGATTCCTCAATTTTTAGAGATGATTTATTATAGACCCTATAAACCTTGCTGATCATGGAGTATCCCAGAAACATTCCTTCATCAGCTTTAGCTTGAAATTTTGCTAAATATTTCTTGTCATTATTATGTATATAGCAAATACAACCAAAGACTCTAAAGTAATCAACTTTAGGTTTCTTCCCTTTGAGTAATTCATAGGGAGTCTTTCCCTTTAGTTTATGTATCAAACTTCTATTCAGCACATAGTTGGAGGTGTTCACTGCCTCTGCCCAGAAGGATAGAGGAAGGTGAGCATCTGACAACAATGTAGTGGCAGATTCAATAAGGGTTCTATTTTTCCTTTTAACTACCCCATTTTGTTGAGGAGTTCTAGGAGCTGAGAAAGTATGTCTGATCCCTTCACTCTGACAGAACTCTTGCATAAGAAGAGAATCAAACTCTGTCCCATGATCACTTCTGATCAGGGCAATGTGAGTATTGAACTCAATCTGTATACATTTGAGAAACTCTGTCAGACACTTAAAATTATCAGACTTCTTCCTTAGAAAGAACACCCAAGTGAATCTAGAGAAGTCATCTACAACTACTAAAGTGTAAGATTTCCCTCCTAGGCTTTGTACTGTGATGGGTCCAAAAAGATCCATGTGTAACAGATACAATATCTTAGGTGAATCACTCTTATTAAGTGACTTAAAACTATTTTTAGTTTGCTTGCCTAATTGACAAGCCTTGCAGAGTCCTTCCTTCTTGTAGGGGCCATAAGGTAGTCCTCTAACAAGGTTGTCCTTGGATAGCCTAGCAATAGTTCTAAGGTTTAGGTGTCCTAGTCTCTTATGCCATAAAATATTTGGTCTACAAACAGAATTGAACAGGCAAATATCTACATCTGTTGAAAGAAAATCTACTAGATAGATGTTACCTTTCCTTTTACATGTCAACACAGTTGTGTTGTCCTCTGACTTGATTTTGCATAGTGCTTTGCTGAAGGTCACCTGGTAGCCTTCATCACACAGCTGACTGATGCTTATTAAGTTATGCTTCAGTCCTTCCACATAAGCTACCTTCTTGAATATTACTGATCCAATCTGGACTGCACCATATCCTTTAGATTGTCCAAAGTTTGAATCACCAAAGATAACTTTGGGTCCAACCTTGGCTCTAAAGGATGTGAGGTTGTCCTTGTTCCCTGTCATGTGCTTAGAGCACCCACTATCCAAGTACCATTGCTGGTTAGATGTTGGATAGGTCTTCACTTGAACATAAAATAATTCATTTGTTTTTGACCCAGTTTACCTTGGGCCTAGGTTGATAATCTTTAAACTCTGAAATAAAAGACATCCCAGGTTGACTCTTATAACCTTCAGGATGATATCTCCTTGGAGGTATAATCCATTCAGTATAAGGGTTAAAGATTTGGGATGAAGGACCCCTAGGATTGGATTATTATTTTCCCTTGAAAAACTTTCGAGAGCTCTGACCTCTGTTCGACGATCGTAGACCTTCGTTCGACGATCTTGGGTCAGATCGTCGAGCTCCGTCCGACGGTCGACTATGGCCGAGTTCAGTAACTTGAGATCGTCGACCTGAGTTCGACGATTTTGCCTGAGATCGTCGATCTGCGTTCGGCGATCGTCGATCTCCGTTCAACGATTTCTGCTGGGACTTAGTTTTCTTGGGCAGATCAGAATTTTTCCTAGCTACCTCTACAACTCCCTTTCCTTTATCAGAAATGAATTTGATTGGAGTTGTTAGAACTATGGGTTGGCTGGATGAAGCACCAAAGCCTAGTGTACTATTAAATCTGGAGTTCACTGTGCTTGTGATGTCCATCAGCTTGATACTTCTCCCATTAAGGGATTCTTCAAGCTTCTTGGCCTCAGATAGCTCACTTTTCAGTGAAGCTATCTGCTCCCTATAGAACTCCAACTCCTGAGAGAGTTTGAGGTTTTCTGACTTTAAGGTATTATGTTCAGATAAATGATTTCTGAGAGAGATAATTTCTTTCTCAGACTTTAGCAGGTCTAAACATAATGCTTTAAACTCAGATTTAAAGTCCTCTGAATTAAAATCAAATGAACTAATTACCTGATCTTCTTCCGGTTGAGTCTCTGAATCTGACTCTGACTCTTCTTCATCTGAATTAGGTTGTGAGGCATTGATTGCCATCATGTAGAACTCTTTCTCTTCTGTATCATCTTCATCATCACTGGAGCTGGAAGAGGCTTTTGACTCCTCTTCAGTCTCACACCAGGATTCAGCAACAAACCCCTTTCTTGTGTGTTTGTTTTTGCTTGAGGAGGGTTTGCCATTGCCATTCCTCTTGGAGTATTTCTCCTTTCTTCTTTCTTTCTTGTCCCTTCTGTCCTTGTTTTTGTTTTCTGGACAGTCAGGAATAATGTGCCCTGGTTTCCTGCAACCAAAGCAGACAATTTCCTTATTATTAATTGACTTATCATACCTTGGCTTATCATGCTCCTTGTATGATCTCCTTCTGAAGTCCTTTCTGGCCATCTTGTAAAATCTTTTGGCCAACAGGCTGAGCAGTTCATCATTGCCTGTGACTTTGTCTTCAGGTAGATCTTCAGTTGCCTTGAAGGCTATTGTTTTCTCTTTTCCTGTGGCTGGTGAGGCAGCCTTCTGTTCTTCTTCTCTATTCTTGATGAGTAGCTCATAATATTTGAGCTTACCCAATAGAGCTTCTGTGGTGATCTCATTCAAACTTCTGGCATCCTTGATTGGCCAGATTCTTGAATCCCAAGTGCTAGGGAAGCACAATAGAATTTTGTCGTTGAGTTCAGTTAGTGAGATCTCTTTATCCAAGGTCCTGAGTTCACTGACTATTAGACTGAGCCTATTGTACATATCTCCAACTGACTCAGTCTCTCCCTTCTTGAAATTCTCATATTGAGATATGAGGTGGGATCTTTTGTCCTTTCTCTCATCAGCTGAGCCTGAGACTATTTTAGATAGTTTATCCCAAATTTCCTTTGCTGAATTGCATTCAGCCACCTTTTGAAAGATGTCATCAGACATTGTCTGGGCTAAGATGTTCATAGCCTTGGCATCAGCTACCTTCCATTTCTTGATGTCAGCATCTGTTCCTGATGGAGGTGGAACAGCATTTGTACTTGAGTTCTCTGGAGGTCTTGGACAAACTGTCAAAACAGAGTTAAAAATATCCTCGTCAATAGAATTCATGTATAATCTGATCCTTGCTTTCCAAAGTGCAAACTTGGATATATTGCACACTAGAGGTCTGGTGCTAGCATAATCTTTATTTTGGGCCATGATTTGTGAAAACAAAACCTAATAGCAAACTCAAAAGAAAACAGATCTAAATAGGAATCTTTGGGTTCAGGTGTTAGCCTGTGCAACCACCAAGGTGTGGTCTGTTTAACCAACCTGGCTCTGATACAATTGAAAGTGCAGCTAGATCTGATATACTTTAGAGGGGGGTGAATGTAGTATATGGTGCTTGAAAACTTTTTACAACAATTGTTGTAATCTGAGTGAACAGGGAAGCAATTATTAAATCTAATCACAGAACTAAACTAATCATAAAATAATCACAGAACAATCACAGCCAGAAACAAAAATAAAGACAAACAAGCCAGAAGACACAAGGAAATATAGTGGTTCCCCTAAACTTGGGTACATCCACTCTTCTACCACCCTAGGTAGGAATCCACTGCAGGATGAGTTGATCAGGTGTCCTGGGCACCAATGAGCTTTTGATAAGGTGCTCAAAAACCAAATCAGATTTTTTTGATCAGGTGTCTTGCCACCAAGGAGCTTTTGATAAGGTGCTCAAAAACCATGCTTAAACTTTTGAAGGGAGTTTGAGAAACCCTTTACAGAGATGGGGGTGAGAGAGTGATGGAAGTCTTCTCTTTCTCAAAGCAGCTGAGAAGACTATGTGGATTTGATGGGGTCAAAGCTCCCCATGAGTCCTTGAGATGTTCAGGAAAAGAAGCTTTGCTGTAGGGTGATAGGCCTTCAGAAGTTGATCTCCAGCAAAAGATGATTTCAGCAACAGCTAAAATGTTAGGTGTCTGGAGTCTTGAAAGATGTTGGCCTGGAACACTTGAGACAAGAGAGATCAGAAGATTTCAGAAAGTTTGATCTCCTTGGATGTGTGTTCTTTTGAGAATTCTTTGAGACAGAGAATATATTTTTCTTGTTCTTCTTGTCTTTGTTCTGAGGATTGTTGATGTCTGAGAGAGATTTAAAAAATCTTTTCTTTTATTCTCTAGTACTGAATAGAAGAAACATCCTCTGTCAAGAATAGTCGTTGGCCTGCATTAATTGCATCCTTAATTGCAAAATGTCTTCTGGAGGAAAGTCCAAAGAAACATTCCTTGAAAATCCCTTGAAACTTGGTCCAGAAATAAATGAAAACAGCTAGAAAATCTTCTGAATTAATTGTAGAATAACTCCTTAACTGATCTGAATTTTGAATCTTGAAAAATCCTTGAAGTCATCAGAAAACGTCGAACTGAGCTCTGCTATCGTCGAACTGAGCTCAGCGATATGGATTTATACAGCAACAAAATATCGTCGATCTGAGCTCAAAGGACGTCGAACTGAGCTCAGAGATAGAGATCCAATAATGAGTCAAGATCGTCGAACTGAGCTCACCGATCGTCGAATGGAGTTCGACGATATGTGGAAGTTGAGCTCAGCGATCATCGAATGGAGTTCGACGATCTGTCGAAGTTGAGCTAGACGATCGTCGATCGGAGTTCGACGAATCGTCGTGCTGAGCTCGACGATATGACTTAGTCTCAAACTGAAAAATTCTTGGTCTTGAGGGCAGCTTCCAAACCTAGACTTCTAACCCTTAGACTCAATTCTAATTGACCTTTAGAACTATACAGGAGGTCAAACATTGGTTTCCTAGAGACATAGTGATCCTGACCCAAATTAGTAATAGGGTGTTCCAACAAGGTACTTAACTCATCCATTATCCTGAAGAATCTTTCATAGCAGGTAGCTATGTTATCACCTTGGGTCTATCTGAAGGCCTCATACTCGTGGTTGAGCGTAGACTTTTTATCATCCCTGACCTCCTATGTGCCTTCTATATAGATCACCAGAGTGTCCCACATCTCCTTTGCAGTTTTGCAGTGAATCAGATTCTGAAGGGTAGAATCATCAATTGCACTGACAATGACATTTTGAGTCCACTTATCCATGGTGGCAAGAATGACATCATCCTTCGCCATTTCATCATATGTTTTTGGTGTCTGGATGTTTGCATCCAGGACAGACACTTTCATGGGTATGAAAGGTCCTTCTTTAATAGTCAATAATATTATAGGGTCAGCTACCTCCATGAACAACTTGGCCCTTTCTTTCCAGATTCTAAATCCCTCCTTCCTGCATATAGGAAGCTTCATGGCACCCAGCTCCCTGTAGTTCACTCCTGAACACATCAGAATTGTCTGTGGCTAGCTTGGAAGATCTGTCAGATGGCTAGATCCTTTTTAAGTAACCTCTCTCTGATACCACTTGAAAGTCTTTATTTTAAAGGTTGCTTACAACCTAGGGGGTGAATGGGTTGTCTCACTGTTTGTTTTCTCTTTTTGATTTTATCTTGTACTCAAAGTGTGTTGGTAGTAGTTTGATTTCAAGAAACTACATAAAGAAAAAAAAACGAAAGTACACACAGATTTATGGTGGTTCCCCAATCTTTGGGTACATACACTCTCGTCCCACCTTGCCAACTTCATGTTAGTCAAGGCACTTCTGTAAAACAATGCTCCAAAGATGAGTTATCTTAGCTCAACCTTTCTTCACAGCTACAAAGATCTCCAACTGGAAGTATTTAGCAGTAAACTGCTTTGATTTCTCCTCCTTCCCTGGACAGAGTCAGTCGCTTTCTTCTCTCTTCTTTTTAGCTTTAGATAATGGATCTTTAGTTTAGATCTTGCTGAGTTAAGAAGTAACTTGATATGTAGAGATTTCTTCCTTGTTTTTGCTATTCCCTTAGAAGGAAAGCCTTCTGATCTTGCAGGTGTTGATGAAGAAGACAAACAACTAACTGAGCTTCTTGTAAGAAGGCTTCAAGCTTTTTCACGCAGCAATGGCGTAGAAGATGAAGTTTAGCCGCAACACTTTTTGAAAATGATAATCCTTGAAAAGTTGTTGTCATCTTGCCCATGCACTTCCATTTATAGTTCACCGATCAACTATTCTTAGAAGTCAGTGGGCCACGCTTGCAGCATCCAGTTGCTGTTGGGTTTCTCTATAGGGTTGGCACAACGCTTGTGCACGCAGCGGAAAAATAAACATCAAGAAAAACCCAAAGAGATGTGGATCTGGCTATGAACGTTGAATCAAGAAGTTAGCAAAACTAGGCAAAAATTACCTCGGTGGCGTTGAGTCACAACCCAACGGAGATGCTCCAAACTTTATCTGCTTGCTAGTGGCGAGTCCTACGTGTAATAGTGTCCACGTTTCTGCAGAAGTCCACACGAGCGGGAGAACACCGATCTATCCGTCGCACGGATTATCGGGAAGGAGAAGACTGCGCCTTAGCTTTCCCACGGACTGCTAGGTCCGTGCCAGGGTTTGCAGCACCAGCGACAGTTGCCGGAGAAGAGGTGGTCGACGGAGCGAACATGGCGGCGGCGGAACTCTTCCGTCGGCGGCGGGGATCGGGATTGGCGGATCGAAAGGAGGAACGGCTTCCGTCGGGTTTCGATCTGCTACAGGAGAAAATCGCAAGCCCGTCTATTATCCCGAAAACCCTAAGTGTCCTATTTATACCAAAGATATAAATAAACCCAAGAAAATTGCTATCCGCAGACCACTCGAAATTCGGGTTCAGAATCGGCGAGTATCATTCGGTGAGAATCGGCGACAATCGGCGAGAATCACTGAGCAGGTTCGGCGAGAATCAGTCGACGAGTATCATACAGGATCGGCGAGAATCAGAGTACAATACTCGACGATTCTCGCCGATCGTCGAGCCGCGCTCGACGATACACAACGATACTCGACGATCGTCGAGCCACGGTCGACGACAATTATCGAAGTAGTCGATCGTCGAGAATCAACAATTGATTCTCGACGATTCTCGTCGATCGATGAGAATCAGAGAGACGATTCTCTCCGATCGGCGGGAATCAGAAGACAATTCTCGACTAATGTCATCGACCCTCGGACGACAATCCCAACCAGCTCTTCAAGGCAATATTTGCCCAACCCGATGATCCTATAAGGCAACACTTTGCCCATAACCCTATTCAGGTCGGTGATTGGTAACCTTTACCAACACAGTCAGTCATCCAACTTCTCCACATCTCTTATGTGCGACCCTGCAGGCTCATATCGCGTTGGCAGTGAGATTATATGTTTGATCACTTCCAGATCATCATGGTGACTCCAACAGACTCCCACTTGATCTCGAAAGTATCAAAGCAAAAACCTCACAAACAATGAGCGGCATCTAGCAATGCATCATTGCTCCCCAAGCAATAAGAGTTTATAACTCATAAGCCTTTATGACCAATGTATCAGCGTTGTCTTTGTCCCTTTGTCCCTTACATCCGGAAAGAACTAGAGGCATGGACCGTGTCACCCTCGTAATAGCTCAATCCAAGTTTCTTGATCCAGGACGGACTTCCAGAGAATGGTGAGTCCAATATCACATATTGACTCAACCAAGCATGGCCATGCATTTCTCAGTCCAGTTCCATCAAGGGGCCCATGGATGCAACTCCTGTTATACAGGAGGACAAATCCCATATCTGCTCACACACAAACACCCAAATGATTCGTAACATGCCCAACAACCACCGTTATCATCAACCTTTCTCAAGGAAGACTTTAGATGGCATCAAAGCACGCTCTTCCTCACTTGATGAATGCTGTGACTTCAGGTCAAAGGATCACAACACCATTGTCAATTGAGACCTACTCGTGACACGATTGGATGACAATCCACATAGTAGTCTCAGGTTGGGTCTGTCCAGTACAACTTGTTCACTAACAAGTACCCACGTGATGTCTTGATATCACAATATCATAACCTGTGAGAACCAGTCATCAGTCAACGCACGTGCTAGCCTTCATGTACCATCATCACCCTTAGCTTCTATGATGATACTCGACCAGGGACCTTTAAGAATGAAGCTTCAAATAAATCATGGGCTCTCACATTCAAGTCACGTACTTGATGTCCCATGGAAGTGAACATTCTAAGGGTATCTATTATGTTAACATTTAACTATCATATATAGAAAAATTCATAATAAAAGAATTTGCCATTAATTGTAAAAGAAAAACTAGGTACACAGTTCATCATATGAACAAACAACCAACAAAATACAAGATTACATGCAACCCACAAGATTCTCGCTAGAGTTGATCATTTAGGTATCGTATACCCATGGATCTAGTATGACCATCATGCTTTCTCTGCGTGAGAGGCTTTGTCAGCGGATCCGCAATATTTTCCTCAGTCGGCACTCTGCAAATGTTTACATCTCCTCGTTCAACAATCTCACGAATAAGATGAAAATGCCGGAGTATGTGCTTGGAGCGCTGATGAGATCTAGGTTCCTTAGATTGTGCAATTGCACCATTGTTATCACAGTAGAGAACTACGGGACCAACAATACTAGGAACTACATCAAGCTCGCCGATGAATTTCCTAATCCATACAGCCTCCTTCGCCGCATTAGCTGCTGCGATATACTCGACCTCTGTTGTAGAATCAGCAACTGTCTCTTGCTTGGAACTCTTCCTGCTCACAGCTCCTCCATTCAGGCAAAACACAAAACCTGACTGAGACTTGGAGTCATCTCGATCAGTTTGGAATCTAGCATCTGTGTAACCA
Organism: Platanthera guangdongensis; assembly: GCA_039583875.1. Taxonomy (NCBI): domain Eukaryota; kingdom Viridiplantae; phylum Streptophyta; class Magnoliopsida; order Asparagales; family Orchidaceae; genus Platanthera; species Platanthera guangdongensis. The sequence goes on along the minus strand of CM077148.1, from coordinate 109,898,665 downwards.
CTTACAACGAGCTCTTCCTCTCCACCATACACCAAGAACACGTCCTTAGTCCTTCTCAAGTACTTCAGGATATTCTTGACTACAATCCAGTGACACTCACTGGGGTCTGACTGATACCTGCTAGTCATGCTCAAAGCAAAGGAGACATCGGGTCGAGTACATAACATCGCGTACATGATTGATCCAATTGCCGAAGCATATGGAATCAACTTCATGCGGTCCTTATCTTCACAAGACTTTGGACACTGGTCCTTAGAGAGATTCACACCATGAGACATGGGCAAAAATCCTTTCTTGGAGTCAAGCATGTTGAACCGCTTCAACACCTTTTCGATGTACGTACTCTGGGTCAAACCCAGCAACTTCTTCGATCTATCTCTATAGATCTTAATACCGAGTATATAAGTCGCTTCACCCAAATCCTTCATTGAAAAGCAGTTCCCTAGGTTGTTCTTAACAACTTTCAGGGTAGGAATGTCATTCCCGATCAACAGTATGTCATCTACATACAATATCAGGAAGACAACAATGCTCCCACTGATTCTCTTGTAAACACAAGGCTCATCTTCATTCTTGATGAAACCAAACTCTTTGATTTTCTCATCAAAACGAAGATTCCAACTTCGAGAGGCCTGTTTCAGTCCATAAATGGACTTATTCAGCTTGCATATTTTAGTGGCTTCATATGGGGATACAAAACCCTCGTGTTGTGTCATATACACTTCCTCAAGGAGGTTTCCATTAAGGAAAGCCGTTTTGACATCCATCTGCCAGATCTCGTAGTCATAATACGCAGCAATAGCAAGCAATATCCTAATGGACTTTACCATGGCAATAGGGGAAAGGGTCTCATCATAGTCAATACCATGAATTTGCTTGAAACCCTTAGCCACTAGTCGCCCTTTGAATGTCTGTACATTCCCATCCATGTCGGTCTTCTTCTTGAAGACCCACTTGCACCCTATGGGTCGTACCCCTTCAGGTGGTTCCACCAAGTTCCAAACTTGGTTTGCATACATGGAGTCCATTTCGGATTTCATAGCCTCAAGCCATTTGTCGGAGTCCGGTCCATTCATAGCCTCTTGGTAGGTTGCTGGTTCATCATCATGATCCATGAGCAACACATTACCTATTTGAGACACGAGAAATCCATATCTCTCAGGCTCAAACCTCGGTCTACCAGATCTACGTAGGACTTGTGTTCCCTGAGCAGGTTCTCTAGCTACAACATCTTGTAGTCCTGTCTCAGAATCCAATTCCGGTTCATTCACTACATGTGGTTCTTGAACTTCTTCAAGCTCTACCTTTTCAGTCTTTATTGATAAGAACTCTTTCTCCAAGAATACACCAGTCCTTGCGACAAACACTTTGCCCTCAGATGGTAGGTAAAAGTAATACCCTTTCGTTTCCTTAGGATATCCCACCAGATAACATTTATCCGATTTGGGTTCCAGCTTGTCAGGCATTTGACGTCTCACGTATGCCTTACAGCCCCAAATTTTAATGAACGACATACTAGGACGCTTCCCAGTCCATATCTCATATGGTGTCTTTAGAACCGTTTTAGTTGGAGCGCGATTCAATGTCATTGCAGCAGTCTCTAAAGCAAAACCCCAAAAGGAAACAAGCAAGTCTGCATGACTCATCATCGAACGTACCATGTCTAACAGAGTACGATTTCTCCTCTCAGACACACCATTATGTTGTGGTGTTCTAGGTGGAGTGAGCTGTGATATAATACCACACTCTTTCAGATGATCACGGAACTCATGACTAAGGTATTTGCCACCTCGATCAGATCGGAGTGCTTTAACCCTTTTACCCAACTGGTTTTCTACTTCATTCTTGAACTCTTTGAACTTTTCAAAGGTCTCGGATTTGCACTTCATAAGATACACATATCCGTATCTACTGAAATCATCAGTAAATGTAACAAAGTAGAAATACCCTCCTCTAGCCATGGAACTCATGGGTCCGCATACATCACTATGTACAACACCCAAGAGATCCTCAGCCCTCTCAGTATAACCAGTGAAAGGAGCTTTAGTCATCTTTCCTAACAAACAAGATTCGCATCACTCAAATGATTCATAATCAAATGAGTCCAAAAGTCCATCTCTATGGAGCTTGGATATGCGCTTCTCGTTGATATGGCCCAAACGACAATGCCAGAGAAAAGTAGGGTTCGAATCATTTGTTCTTAGTCTTTTATTGTTTTCTACATTACAGATCAGATGGTCCAAGTTCAAAACGTAAAGACCATTAAATAATTGGGCTACAGCATAACAAACATCATTCTTAAATATAGAACAACAATTGTTCTTAATTATAAAAGAAAATCCAATCATGTCCAAACATGAAATAGATTGATAATACGTTTGCAGTCAATTTTATTAGGATATTTTCGGGGTTTTAAAGCCAATCATGTCTTGTAAAGTACTTGTTTTGATTCCCCTTTGTATATATTTTTGTCGCTAATGCATTTTTTCTGCTTTTTGCAGGTTTTCACGGCTTTCAGCCGAATTTTGCTGTGACACGCCCCAAGGTCACGCCCTACCAGGGCGTGTACCTAGGGCGTGTAACCCAGAGGAATGAAGCAATTGGTCCGAAACTGCATTCCGTGGAAACTTAGTGTACACGCCCTCGGTCACGCCCGTGATACACCCGACACGGGCGTGTACTATAGGCGTGTCCCCAGGTTCCGAGGAATCGCCGCAGCGCGCTCATCTTTCCCGCTCCATCGCCGCACCGAAAGTGTCACGCCCCAGGGTCACGCCTGACCCGGGCGTGACATATGGGCGTGTACTTCAGCAATTCCGCCCGTCACCTTCAGCATTAAATTTCAGCTCCCAAAGTCACGCCGCAAAGAACACGCCCCAGGGTCACGCCCTACCAGGGCGTGATCGGTGGGCGTGTACCGCAATAACTCCGTCAGAATTCAATTCCTGCCCGAAAAAGTCGCGCCGAATGTGTCACGCCCCAGGGTCACGCCCGACCAGGGCGTGACAGGGGGGCGTGACCCGACCCGAAAAAATCTATAAATAGAGCCCAACTCCAGGGGTTTGAAAACAACTTTTCGCTTTGAGAGGGGAGGTTATGTCCTTTGTATTTCTGAACTTTTTAAGCATGTCTTTCCATTTTTAGTTCGTAGCTCTAGCTTTATGCTTTCCCTGTATTAGCTCCTAGTTTATTTCTGTAGTATGATGCTAATGATAGTGTAGTTTCCTTCTCATGTTCTTGTAATCTCTGGTTTTCAAGCTGTAAGATCACTGTTTCTATTAATAAAAATTGTTGTTTTCTTTTACGTTTCTGCTCCATTTTCAGTATTTTTCTTCTACTCATCCCCCCTCTTCCACCTCACCATGATTAACTAATCCTCCATGTACTCGATCTTAATGATCCGAGGTTCGAGTGATTAGGTTATGATGCTTTGAATCTTACCTTTTCTTTTTAGGGTTTAGCTTTGAATTACTCTTGATTTATCACGGGTTGGAGGTATATTATCGATATATACTCTCCACCTTTGCTTTCATTCTGGGCTAGCCGAGAGGACGAAAGTTTGAAATGAGCACTCAAGAGTAAAGGGAGTTGTTCGCACCCCTCGAGAGAGGCAGACGATCAAATCTCCCGGATTGGAGTAAAATCCATTAGAGGGGTTCACCGCATAAAGCGAGTTTTAGGCCTCCGATTTAGGCGAAAGTCGGTCGGACCTTCCTAAACTCAGTTAGGCACGGCCTTCGAGAGAAGCGTGTCAATATTCATGGAACCTCCACGGTCAAAGACCTTTACCCTAATTAGCTTAGGTTTATTTATCGTATTTTTCTAACCACTCTTGCCGAGGTGATTTCTGATCGAGTGCATTTTCCCTTCATTGTTACCAAGCTTAAGTTAATCGCTCTTTAGCTCTCTTTATCTTTTCATGCAAGTAGTTTTCTTCCTTTAGTACATTTAGCTTAAGAAAACCTTATTTTTCCGTCGATAAAATAATATATTTCGTGTGAGTAAGCTTACTCAACTGTTCCCGGATTTCAATACGACACTTGTGTCCCCTAGCTGCATTTCGATAGGTATACTTGCCTTGATGAATTGTTAGTTTGGTTATTCTCTCTCCTTGCAGATATCTAAGAGACAATCAAGTTTTTGGCGCCGTTGCCGGGGAAGCAACGCTTGTTGATAAATTGAAAACGCGAATATATTAATTTTATCACTTCTCTTTCTCAGCCTCCTTCTTAAATTTTTTCCGCCTACTCACTGGAGTTAATTGGCTGGATTTTGTTAAGTGTGCGTATTTTTAATTTTTCCGCCTACTCACTTGAGTTAATTGGCTGGATTTATTTCAGTAGAGTGTGCGTATTTTATTTTTCCGCCTACTCACTTGAGTTAATTGGCTGAATTTATTTCAAGCAAGTGTGCGTATTTTATTTTTCCGCCTACTCACTTGAGTTAATTGGCAGGCTTTATTTCAGTAGAGTGTGTTTACTTTCTGTCGAGTGGGTGTGTTTTAATTTTCTGTCGAGTGTGTGAGTATAGCTTTTAATTTCCGCCTACTCGCACAGAGATAAATAGCTGGATTTTAATTACCGCATTCGTAATAGAAACCCACATCACAAACTTTTCTACACCACCTAACTCTCTCGAAAAGGGCAAAGTGGCTCTAAATGCCACTATCTTGCCTAGTACCTTGCGAACCCTTCACCGGGTAGCCCTTGGGAAGTTCGGGAGTTAAAACATAAAAAAATCTATTTCAAAAAATTTTTCCAACTTCATTAGCTCTTTTACTTTTTAGTCTTGCTTCTCCTCTCTTCTTCTAGTGTATGACCCGCGGAAGTCCGTCGGTTACTTTGGACCTGGACCATGAAATTGAGCGTACTCTTCGGAGAAGATCGCGATTTCAAGGCCCTACTACCCAAGTGCCGGTGGAGGATTCCGAGTCATTTTCTACCTTAAGAATGACAGAACCCAACGTGGAGGAAGTCGTGCAAAGGCCTATGTCCTATTATGCACGACCAAATCTCGAGGGTACAGAAACTAGTATAGTTCACCCTGCAATAAATAATAATAATTTTGAACTAAAGCCTAGCATAATTCAAATGGTGCAGCAGTATGTGCAATTTGACGGGCTTCAAGATGAAGACCCGAACGCACACATAGCCAGCTTTCTTGAGATTTGTGACACCTTCAAGATAAATGGTGTCACAAATGATGCTATTAGGCTAAGATTATTTCCTTTCTCTCTTAGAATTAAGGCTAAGCAGTGGCTGAACACCCTTCCTAAAAATAGCATAACTACTTGGACGCAATTAACTGAAAACTTTTTGGCCAAGTATTTTACGCCTGCTAAAACTGCTAAACTTAGGAATGACATTTCTGCCTTTGGACAAATAGACTCAGAGACCCTTTATGAAACCTGGGAAAGATTTAAAGAATTATTAAGACGATGCCCACATCACGCTCTGCCTGTATGGTTGCAGGTGCAGACATTTTATAATGGGCTAAATCAAAGCACGAAGCAAATGATAGACGCAGCTTCTGGCGGTACTTTAAACCATAGGACCCCGGAAGCAGCACTTGAGCTGTTTGAAGACATGGCCATGAACACTTACCAGTGGAATGTGCCTAGGTCCCGCCCAAACAAACCTGCAGGTCTCTTTGAAGTGGACAACGTCTCACAACTCGCACTGCAAGTTGAAATATTAAGCAAAAAAATTACGGAGATGACTGCTGCCTCCGCCCCTCAGGTATGGGAATCTGCAACTCCTCCCGCTGAACATTTGGATTATGTAAATAATATGCCTAGAACTGCTTTTAATAATTTTTCTGCTGCGAATTATCATCCTCCTGGTTTTAATTTTCTGAATAGTTATAATCCTGCGTTAAGAAATCATCCGAATTTTTCGTGGAGCAATCCATCGAATGCTGTGCGCCCGCCACAGCAAAGTGATTTTTCTGCTCCACCACCACCTCCTCCTCAAAGTTTTCCAAAACCTCCAAATTTGGAGGAAGTGTTTTCAAAATACATGAATGCTAATGACGCTACGATTAGGACCTTAACCGGAAGTATTAAAAACTTAGAAAATCAGGTAGGACAGCTCGCTAAAATGATTTCTGAGCGACCCGTAGGGTCTCTTCCTTCCAATACCGAGCCCAACCCGAGAGCAAGCGAAAGCTATAACTCTTCGGAGTGGGAAGAAAGTTCCTGGTATGGTAAGTGAAGAACCCGAGGCAAGCTCCGCTCCCGTTTTTAAAAATCAAAGCTCCGCTCCCATTTTTGAAAATCAAAGCTCCGTTCCCCTTTTAAAAATTCCATCCTCTGCCGAAGAAATTATCACCCCTATCGTAGAAAAAGAATTCACTCCACCACCCACCTTTAAAAATAATCCATCCCCGCCATACCCTTCCGAACTTAATAAACAACGACAGGATGATCAATACACCCGTTTTTTGGAAATGTTTAAGCAAATCCACGTAAATCTGCCTTTCCACGAAGCCATATCCCAGATGCCGAAGTACGCAAAATACCTTAAGGACCTCCTAACTAACAAGAAGAAGTTAGAGAACCTTTCTCATGTCACGTTAAATGCCGCGTGCTCGGCGGTTTTGACAAACGGATTACCGAAAAAAATCAGTGACCCGGGTAGTTTCTCTATCCCGTGTGTCTTCGGTGATCTCTTTGTCAAACACGCTTTAGCCGACTTTGGTGCGAGTATTAATCTTATGCCCCTCTCGTTGTTTAAAAAGTTAGGAATTGGTAGTCTCAACCCCACACGCATGAGTATCCAGCTAGCCGACAGGTCAGTCAAATACCCGTTAGGAATAGTGGAGGACATCCTAGTCAAAGTTGACAAGTTCATCTTCCCAGTGGACTTTGTCATTTTAGACATTGAAGAAGACGTCGAGGTTCCCCTGATCCTTGGCCGACCCTTCCTTTCCACCTCCCGAGCTATCATTGATGTAAGCAATGGTAAGCTCTTCCTTCGAGTGAGCGACGATGAGGTAACTTTCTCTATCACCCCCTCGATGAAGAACACACTAGCTAATGATGACTCCTGTTTTTTCATGGATACCATAAGTGAAGAATTCTTCTCTCCCACCTCTGATTTTTACAAAGAATTTTCCAATTTTTGTTCCTCTCCTACTCTTCCAACTGAATCTCTACACATAAGTGAAGAATCCTCCACTCGCCCCTCTGATTTTGAAAAAGAATTTAATGATTTCTGTTCCTCTTCTACTTTTCCAACTGAATCGCTGCACGAAGCCTCCATGACCGCTAGCAACACCCCTTTTAATTTTACATATAAAAAAGTGTACGAGGACATAGTTTTTGAAAAAGAACAAATTTCCAAGACCTCGTATGATGACCCCCCCTACCTTGGAACTGAAAGAACTACCAGAGCACCTTCAATACGCTTTCTTAGAAAAGGACTCTAAGCTGCCTGTCATAATTTCGGCCTACCTCACGGATGCACAAAAGAATAAACTTCTTTCAATTTTACAAAAGCATCGCCAAGCTATTGCTTGGCAGATATCTGATATCAAGGGCATAAGCCCATCTTTCTGCACTCATAAAATCTTAATGGAAGATAATTCTCGTAACTCTATACAACCTCAGCGCCGTATAAACCCAAACATGAAAGACGTAGTTAAGGGCGAGGTTATGAAATTGTTAGACGCAGGAATTATCTATCCTATATCCGACAGTAAGTGGGTTAGCCCAGTACAGGTAGTACCAAAGAAGGGAGGGATAACGGTCGTAAGTAATGAAAATAATGAATTAATCCCGACTCGGATGGTGACCGGATGGCGAATGTGTATAGATTACCGTAAGTTGAATGATGCCACCCGCAAGGATCACTTCCCCTTGCCGTTCATTGATCAAATTTTAGAACGACTTTCCGGACATAGCTTTTATTGTTTTCTCGATGGCCTCTCGGGGTATCTTCAAATCCCCATCTCCCCCGAGGACCAGGAGAAAACTACGTTTACTTGTCCCTTCGGCACCTTCGCCTACCGAAGAATGCCGTTTGGATTGTGCAATGCGCCGGCTACATTCCAACGATGTATGCTCGCCATCTTTGACAAGTACGTAGAAAGCATTATGGAAGTCTTCATGGATGATTTCTCCGTCTTCGGGAATTCCTTCGATAGTTGCTTAGAGAACCTCGAAAAAGTCTTAGAGCGATGCGAAGAAACTAACCTCGCCTTAAATTGGGAAAAATGTCATTTTATGGTAAGGGAAGGGTTAGTTTTGGGACATAAAATTTCTGAAAGGGGTATTGAAGTAGACGTTGCGAAAATAGAAGTTATCGAGAAACTGCCGCCACCTACGAACATAAAAGCCATAAGAAGTTTCCTGGGTCATGCGGGTTTCTACCGCCGCTTCATAAAGGACTTTTCCAAAATCACCAAGCCCCTTACCCATCTCTTAGAAAAAGACGCCCCATTCATCTTTGATGACCTCTGTCTAGCTGCCTTCAATTTAATAAAAGAAAAATTAGTTAATGCGCCAATCATGATAGCTCCGGTGTGGGATCTTCCATTTGAAATAATGTGTGATGCGAGTAGTTATGCGGTGGGAGCCGTACTAGGTCAACGTATTTCCAAAAACTTCCACCCCATTTATTACGCTAGTAAAACACTCACATCTGCACAGGAAAATTACACCACCACCGAGAAGGAGCTCTTAGCTGTAGTATTCGCATTTGACAAATTTCGCCCTTATATCACTCTTTCGAAAATTATAGTTTTTACGGACCACTCGGCCCTCAAATATCTTCTCTCTAAAACGGATGCCAAGCCTCGCTTGATTCGCTGGGTCTTACTCCTCCAGGAGTTTGACTTAGAGATCCGTGATAAGCGAGGTGCCGAGAACTTGGCCGCCGACCACCTTTCGCGCCTAGACAACCCGTTTATAGAACAATTAGATGAAAATTCTTTTCATTACTATTTCCCTGATGAGAAGCTTTTCGTAATTAACACATCTACTTCTCCTTGGTTTGCCCGCATCGCCAACTATCTAGTGGCCCGTGTGCTCCCAAAAGAGTTTTCATCTCAGCAAAAGAAGAAATTCTTTTCTGAGCTGAAGAACTACTTTTGGGAGGACCCGCATCTTTTTAAAGTCTGTGCAGACCAAGTGATCAGGAGGTGTGTTTTCTTGGATGAAGGATTAGATATTATTAAACATTTGCATGAAGGACCGACAGGTGGGCACTATCAAGCTGCTCGCACCGCTCACAAAGTGTTAAGCGCGGGTTTTTACTGGCCCAGCCTGTTTAAAGACGCGCATGCCTTTGTGAGTAGGTGTGATAGTTGCCAACGGTCGGGGAATATTTCGAATAAAAATGAAATGCCACAAAATTATTTTCTAGAGTGCGAAGTTTTCGACCTCTGGGGGATTGATTTTGTTGGTCCTTTTCCTTCTAGCTTCGGGAATAAGTATATTTTAGTTGCCGTTGATTATGTTTCACGTTGGGCCGAAGCCCAAGCTCTTCCTACGAATGACGCCCGAGTCGTAGTTAATTTCCTCAAAAAATTATTTTCTCGATTCGGTACGCCGCGCGCTATCGTTAGTGATAGGGGTTCCCATTTCTGTAACGCACAATTTTCAAAAATCCTAACTAAATATGGCGTTACTCATAAGCTTTCCACTGCCTACCACCCCCAAACTAACGGACAAGTCGAAGTAGTGAATAGAGAAATAAAAAGAATTTTAGAAAAGACTGTTTCAACATCTAGAAAAGACTGGTCCGCCAAATTAGACGATGCTCTATGGGCCTACTGAACAGCGTACAAAACCGCCCTCGGCTGTACGCCATATCGGTTGGTTTATGGAAAATCGTGTCATTTACCCGTAGAGTTAGAACACCGCGCCTTTTGGGCCTTGCGATTTTTAAACTTCGATCCCCACTCTGTCGGCGATTTTCGAAAATTTCAACTTAACGAACTCGACGAGTGGCGCTCTTACGCGTATGAAAATAACAGACTTTATAAAGAGCGGACGAAGCGTTTACACGATCGACATCTTAGGCACCCAAAAATCTTTAAGCCAGGAGACCAAGTGCTTCTTTATAACTCTCGTTTACGTTTATTCCCGGGTAAATTAAAATCACGTTGGTCTGGGCCTTTTACTGTTTTGGAAGTCTTTTCTTATGGTACTGTTTTAATTTCCCACCCTGATAAGGGTACTTTCAAAGTGAATGGTCAGCGTCTTAAACTGTATTTCTGTGATAATGTCAGTCTCAACCCTGTTAACTCTATCTTTCCGGTCCTGACATTTGATTAATCTGAACATTATTTTACTCACAAACTTTGACATTTATTCGAACTTATTTTTAAAACAATATTTGGGACAATCTTATTTTGATGGGTCGAGCTCAAACGACGCTTTAAACAAAGGGCGCTCTTGGGAGGCAACCCAAGTTATCTTTTTTTGTTTTCTTTCTTTTACACTTTTTGCCCCGACTGGCTCCGACAAGCTGAAACTTCTGCGATCGCCTGCTCCAACGGTTCTGCTTCCATGCCAAAGTCCGCCGGACGATGTTTCATGAAGATCCACAGCACCGGCATGGAGGAGCGGTATCACTCAACTTGCCCTGCAAAATAAAACCGGGGAAGTACCTGCTTTTCAATTCTGTCTTTTATTTCTGTACTTTACTTTTCTCTCGTTCTCCGACCTCCTTCTCCATTGCGGACAATGTAGATTTTATGCTTGGGGGAGGACTCCCTCCTTCTTTTTGTTTTCTTTTTGTTTTGTAAATATCCCAAAAAAATCCAAACTTTCAAAAAAAATTTCAAACAAAATATTATATATATATAGCTGCATTTTGGTATTTCAATAAGTACCCCATGTTTATGTTTTGTTTTTCTCAAACTTCTTTATAAACAACGTAGTTAATTATAATTTTTCTAATCATTCTTTTTAATCATATTTCACAAGTAAAATGTTGGCCATGCTGTGTTTCTAATTCACGGTAGCATGTTAAGGTAAAATATTTCTCTAAACCGTGCATTTCTATTATGGTTTTCCGTTCTTTATTTTCTTTACTTTCTCTAAAAATTTATCATCCACTATTTTCCTTTTCGTCTTTAGATGATTTTTGTAAGAACATATTTTGAATAACGTAGTAGATATGAACGATTCAAGTGACATATTATTTTTATTTTCAAGATAATTTCATCAATCTTCTTTTATTATCTCGAACTTGCTTTTTGAAATTTATCGACTCTATGTTTTAAATAAATTTAAAAAAAAACGCGTGAAAATGATTTAGGCCATTTTTGTTTACGTTTGAGCTTTCTTGCCAACCTAAACTCTTTTACCACTAGTTAGCCGCTTTTGAGCCTTTTTTTCCAAATTCATTTGATAAACTCCACACACCATTTCATTTTCACCAAAGCCCAAATTCCTACCTATCTAATCACGCTAATTTTGTTTGATAGGAAATTTTGTCTTATCTGTGGAAATATTGTTGAAAAAGGTGTACTCAAAAGCAATAAATTGAAAAAAAAAACAAAAATGAATGAAAATAATTAAAAAAAAAACAAAGAGAGATAAATAATCATAAAGAGAAAAAAATAAATTTATTTATACATATTTTGTTTAAAATAAATTTATTTTTTTTGAAACTTGTTGTTTTGGTTTAGTGTGATTTTTAAGCCTCCATGTTTATATTTGAATTCCACTCCTATTCATATTCCTAAACCAAACATTTCGGTCCTATTAAGTCCTTTTGATTCACGCCCTTTTTTTAATTTTATTTAACAACTAAGAAAAGAAGAAAAGTAAATCAGTTTTAGTTTTGGATTTAAACTTAGATTTTTGTTATTTAATTGATATAATTATAATGCGTTGCTTGGATCTAGTAATAACTCAATACGTTCTTTTCATTTTCATTGCCTTACTTAAATTTATTTAAAGAATTTCGTCAAAATTCTAGATGATTTATTTTTATTAAGTAAGTTTATCAAAGTTAAACCATACCTAAATAATTGTTTTAGATTTACGTTTTACATTCTCCCTACCTAGAATTTCACATAGTACTTGTGTAAGTATGATTAAAACTTTTTGAATTAGTCACTTTTTATGATTAGCTTGTCTTTATATCTTTGCTTGGGGACAAGCAAAACTTAAGCTTGGGGGAATTTGATAATACGTTTGCAGTCAATTTTATTAGGATATTTTCGGGGTTTTAAAGCCAATCATGTCTTGTAAAGTACTTGTTTTGATTCCCCTTTGTATATATTTTTGTCGCTAATGCATTTTTTCTGCTTTTTGCAGGTTTTCACGGCTTTCAGCCGAATTTTGCTGTGACACGCCCCAAGGTCACGCCCTACCAGGGCGTGTACCTAGGGCGTGTAACCCAGAGGAATGAAGCAATTGGTCTGAAACTGCATTCCATGGAAACTTAGTGTACACGCCCTCGGTCACGCCCGTGACACACCCGACACGGGCGTGTACTATAGGCGTGTCCCCAGGTTCCGAGGAATCGCCGCAGCGCGCTCGTCTTTCCCGCTCCACCGCCGCACCGAAAGTGTCACGCCCCAGGGTCATGCCTGACCCGGGCGTGACATATGGGCGTGTACTTCAGCAATTCCGCCCGTCACCTCCAGCATTCAATTTCAGCTCCCAAAGTCACGCCGCAAAGAACATGCCCCAGGGTCACGCCCTACCAGGGCGTGACCGGTGGGCGTGTACCGCAACAACTCCGTCAGAATTCAATTCCTGCCCGAAAAAGTCGCGCCGAATGTGTCACGCCCCAGAGTCACGCCCGACCAGGGCGTGACAGGGGGGCGTGACCCGACCCAAAAAATTCTATAAATAGAGCCCAACTCCAGGGGTTTGAAAACAACTTTTCGCTTTGAGAGGGGAGGTTCTGTCCTTTGTATTTCTGAACTTTTTAAGCATGTCTTTCCATTTTTAGTTCGTAGCTCTAGCTTTATGCTTTCCCTGTAATAGCTCCTAGTTTATTTCTGTAGTATGATGCTAATGATAGTGTAGTTTCCTTCTCATGTTCTTGTAATCTCTGGTTTTCAAGCTGTAAGATCACTGTTTCTATTAATAAAAATTGCTGTTTCTTTTACGTTTCTGCTCCATTTTCAGTATTTTTCTTCTACTCATCCCCCCTCTTCCACCTCACCATGATTAACTAATCCTCCATGTACTCGATCTTAATGATCCGAGGTTCGAGTGATTAGGTTATGATGCTTTGAATCTTACCTTTTCTTTTTAGGGTTTAGCTTTGAATTACTTTTGATTTATCACGGGTTGGAGGTATATTATCGATATATACTCTCCACCTTTGCTTTCATTCTGGGCTAGCCGAGAGGCCGAAAGTTTGAAATGAGCACTCAAGAGTAAAGGGAGTTTTTCGCACCCCTCGAGAGAGGCAGACGATCAAATCTCCCGGATTGGAGTAAAATCCATTATAGGGGTTCACCGCGTAAAGCGAGTTTTAGGCCTCCGATTTAGGCGAAAGTCGGTCGGACCTTCCTAAACTCAGTTAGGCACGGCCTTCGAGAGAAGCGTGTCAATATTCATGGAACCTCCACGGTCAAAGACCTTTACCCTAATTAGCTTAGGTTTATTTATCGTATTTTTCTAACCACTCTTGCCGAGGTGATTTCTGATCGAGTGCATTTTCCCTTCATTGTTACCAAGCGTAAGTTAATCGCTCTTTAGCTCTCTTTATCTTTTCATGCAAGTAGTTTTCTTCCTTTAGTACATTTAGCTTAAGAAAACCTTATTTTTCCGTCGATAAAATAATAGATTTCGTGTGAGTAAGCTTACTCAACTGTTCCTGTATTTCAATACGACACTTGTGTCCCCTAGCTGCATTTCGATAGGTATACTTGCCTTGATGAATTGTTAGTTTGGTTATTCTCTCTCCTTGCAGATATCTAAGAGACAATCATAGATATAATGTTTCTAGTTATCGCCGGAACAAAATAACAGTTATCTAGTTCTATTACAAGCCCACTGGGCAAAGAAAGACGGTAAACTCCTACGGCTACAGCAGCAACTCTTGCTCCATTGCCGACGCGGAGGTCCACCTCCCCTTTACTCAGCAATCTTCTCCTTCCCAGTTCCTGCACATTTGTACAAATGTGAGAACCACATCCGGTATCCAATACCCAAGATGAAGGAGCAGAAAGGTTTATCTCTATAACGTAGATATTAGAAGCGGAAGTCATACCTCCCCTCAATTTCTGCAGACCCTCAATATACGAAGGACAGTTCCTCCGCCAATGAGCAACCTTGCCACAGTGGTGCCATTTCCCATCCTTCACCGTGCTCTTCTTTTTCATCAGTGCTGAAGACTTGGGCTCAAGATGTGACTTAGGTCCTACCTTCGTCTTCTTGGAGCCCTTGGCTTTGCCCTTGCCCTTATGCACCATCAGTATGGGGCTGGCAGGCTTGGCCTTCTTCATATTGATTTCGGCAGTTCTCAACATGCCTAGGAGTTCGGGCAGTGTCTTGTCTATCTCATTCATGTTGTAGTTCAAGACGAACTGCTCATAACTGTCCGGCAACGATTGCAGGATCAGATCCGTGGCCAACTCTTGACCAAGAGGAAAACCCAGCCTTTCAAGGTTCTCTATATACCCAATCATCTTGAGTACGTGAGTCCCTACTGAGTCTCGAACTCCCATCTTGCACTGAAACAATGCTTTCGTGATGTCGAACCTCTCTTGACGAGCCTGCCCTTGAAACATTTTCTTGAGATGCTCGTCAATCTCCTTGCACCCCATGTTCTCATGTTGCTTCTGAAGCTCAGAGTTCATGGTGGAAAGCATAAGGCACTCGACATCCAAAGCATCGTCAGTATACTTCTTATAAGTATCTTTCTCAGCACGGGAAGAGTTCCCGGTCGGCACCTCAGGGGCTTCTTCTTCCAAGACATAGAGCTTTCGCTCTTTCCTGAGAACAATTCTCAGGTTCCTATACCAGTCCATATAATTTGTCCCACTGAGCTTATCCTTCTCAAGGATGGCTCTCAGAGACAACGTGGAGTGCGCAACACTTGCCATGGAATTCTACAAGAATTTATGCAGAATAAAATCAGTACCTAAATTTCAATTACAATTTATTCTAATTAGGACTTCAATTAAAATACTCCCACTATTTTATTCGAAAAGATAGCCCTCACTAGCAATTCGGAGAGTTCATGCGAGCTACTCTCTTAGTGGACAAGATCCGTATTTCACCAACACTATGAGTCCGCTTTGGCGTTCCTCTCACGATGCGGTTATTTAGGTAGGCAACGCTTGCCAATTGCATACTCATGCAATTCTTGTATGGTTGGTGAATAACTCCTTATTCGCATCCATCATATGGTGCATGCCAACCCTATGCCTCTAGGCACTCAACCTTTGAGGTCACCTAGTTAAGCTGGACCCGATGTCGACAGTGGGATATCACAATTATCCGCTCGCACCCTTACCAAGATAGATTAATGCACCTTGCTTTGGCAAGCCCACACTTCATCGATCGAGGCAGGAAGAGTGTCATCCATCGGAAGGCATCCGAACACTTAATATTTGATGAAGGGATTTCAAATATAGGTTAACAATTAACCATGATCAACATTTGATCGACGTGCACATCCAAAGAAAAACAATTCTTCTAAAACCACATGCATCCCTTATGTGCACATCCTGACACCATCAACATTTGATAGAAGGAAGGGCTAAATCTGAACATTCGGAAATTTCCAAATCCTCAGATTTACATGCATTGGACAAAGGCAAAGACAGCTCAACTTAAAGCAGTAGACAAGCTCATCTCTCTTTGTTGGATTCAAAATCCAAAACAAAATCGAGGGATGGTTACTGCTAAGGAGATCACAATTTCTAACACTTAGAAATCCACCGAAATTCCAATCGTTCTTGGCGAGGTACCAAGACTAAATCTAGACATTTAGAACACTTCTAAATCTCTACATTTACACGCACTGGAATAACAAACTTCCAAAACAACGATCATGGCCGCAACCTCCCTCTGATACCACTGTTGGGTTTCTCTATAGGGTTGGCACAACGCTTGTGCACGCAGCGGAAAAATAAACATCAAGAAAAACCCAAAGAGATGTTGATCGGGCTATGAACGTTGAATCAAGAAGTTAGCAAAACTATGCAAAAATTACCTCGGTGGCGTTGAGTCACAACCCAACGGAGATGCTCCAAACTTTATCTGCTTGCTAGTGGCGAGTTCTACGTGGAATAGTGTCCACGTTTCTGCAGAAGTCCACACGAGCGGGAGAACACCGATCTATCTGTCGCACGGATTATCGGGAAGGAGAAGACCGCACCTTAGCTTTCCCACGGACTGCTAGGTCCGCGCCAGGGATTGCAGCACCAGCGACAGTCGCCGGAGAAGAGGTGGTCGACGGAGCAAACATGGCAGCGGCGGAACTCTTCCGTCGGCGGCGGGGATCGGGATCGGCGGATCGAAAGGCGGAACGGCTTCCGTCGGGTTTCGATCTGCTACAGGAGAAAATCGCAAGCCCGTCTATTATCCCGAAAACCCTAAGTGTCCTATTTATACCAAAGGTATAAATAAACCCAGGAAAATCGCTATCCGCAGACCACCCGAAATTAGGGTTCAGAATCGGCGAGTATCATTCGGTGAGAATCGGCGACAATCGGCGAGAATCACTGAGCAGGTTCGGCGAGAATCAGTCGACGAGTATCATACAGGATCGGCGAGAATCAGAGTACAATACTCGACGATTCTCGCCGATCGTCGAGCCGCGCTCGACGATACACAACGATACTCGACGATCGTCGAGCCGCGGTCGACGACAATTATCGAAGTAGTCGATCGTCGAGAATCAACAATTGATTCTCGACGATTCTCGTCGATCGGCGAGAATCAGAGAGACGATTCTCGTCGATCGGCGGGAATCAGAAGACAATTCTCGACTAATGTCATCGACCCTCGGACGACAATCCCAACCAGCCCTTCAAGCCAACATTTGCCCAACCCGATGATCCTATAAGGCAACACTTTGCCCATAACCCTATTCAGGTCGGTGATTGGTAACCTTTACCAACACAGTCAGTAATCCAACTTCTCCACATCTCTTATGTGTGACCCTGCAGGCTCATATCGCGTTGGCAGTGAGATTACATGTTTGATCACTTCCAGATCATCATGGTGACTCCAACAGTTGCACCTTGCTTCAATGGAGGAAGACTTACAGTAGCTTCACGACAGAGTTTGTCATGTTCTGTAATTTCTCTGTACTTGATTTGAAATATGTTGACTTGTCGATTTTGCGAATTTTGCTGACGTCAGCACCTGTGGACTCAGCCAAAATCAAGCATCAGTAGAATAGGCCTTGAGTGAATGAGCTTTCATCAATGCTAAAGTACTTAGATAATTCTGTTTATCTAGGCATTTACACCGTTGAGTGAGCAAGCCTCCCTCGTTCTTTTTGCCTTCTTCATTTCTGCAGCCTTTTTTGCATTCCCGGTATTGAGAGCGTTGAGTGAGCACACATCACTCAATGCCTTGTTTTGTAGCTATACGTTCTGAAATTTAGGCGTCGAGAGCATTGAGTGAGCATGCCTAACTCAATGCTTTCTGCCTTTGGCAGATTTTCTACTTCTTGGAATTGAGTGTGTAAGCTCCACTCAACGGCAAACTACTTACAAGATTTTCTTCTGTTATCTTGCGTTGAGTGAGTGGGCTACACTCAACGTATATGGGCTTAGCCAAATTTCTGTTTCTAAGAAATAACACTGACTTTGAGATTTAGTCAACATATTATCACATGGCGTTGAGTGATCTTACCTCACTTAATGCTTGTGGACTTGGTAAATATTCATAATTTTCCTGTGACATTGAATGATTGATCTATACTCAACGATTATGGAGTTATGGTGTTGAGTGAGTGATCTTCACTCAATGGCTGTGGACTTGTCCACTTTTCTGCCCATTTATCTTTACGCTCTTACATCATTAGCCTCACTCGCAGCCTTTTGCTGTATGACGTCGAATGAGTTGACTTCACTCAATACCTATGGACTTAGTCACTTTCTCAGCTTGCCACTCCTTTGGCTTTGACTATATAGGCTCCATTCAGTACTATAAGTCCTCTGGCTTTGAGTGAGTAACCTTCACTTAATGTCTTTGGACTTGGACAGTATTCTGTCTTTCCACACCATAAGTAAGTATTTACCTAACCTAGCCACTTAGGCTACCTGTCCCATCAATGTTGTTAGGACATCCAGCATGTATGAACATAGGCATGCATCTACTACAACTTTATGTATATCATTGACAAAATTGACTTCACTTAAATCTAGGACATTGTGGGCAATGGACCCAGCACTTGTTATAGGAGCAAAGATTTGATCAAAATAAATACCTTCTTCTTGTTTTTATCCCTTAGCTACTAGCATTGCTTTGTTGTTGATTATAATACCATTTTCATCAAGTTTATTCCTGTAAGTCCACTTGACTCCAATGACATTATGTCCTTGTTGCAATGCCCCCAAACTCAAAAGAATGACGAGAGGAGTTTTGAGCCAAGTTTGGAACTTGGTAGGGGTGACACGGCCTGGGACACGGGCGTGTCCCAGGGGCGTATCGTACTCGGGTCGACGATCTGGCTGAGCGGTCGACGTATTTGGAGTCGACGATCGTCGAGCATCGAACACAGCCTGAGACACGGGCGTGTCCCGGACCATGTCCTTCTCGAGGTAAAGGTCGGGCCGTGTCGTGGGAGACACAAGGTGTTAGCACATGGGCATGTTCGGGTAGACACGGGAGTGTCAGTTTTGACACGGGCGTGTCGAGTACCTGTGTCCCTTGTAGGACGTTTTTGATCTTGTGTCGATGGAGGAACACGCCCAGCTACACGACCGTGTACTGGCTGACACGGGCATGTCAAGCCTGACACGGGTGTGTCGAGAGCCTGTGTTCTTTTCGCGACGCAATGGTTTTTACGGTGAATGGGTCACACAGCCTTGGACACGGGTTTGTCACAAGCCGTGTTCGGCCCAAATTTTGGAGTTTAAGTCTGAATCGTGGCAGCCCGTTTCCTTATTTTGGGATCTAACGGCTTGGGGTTGCTCTTGCTGGATTATACCCAGGTATAGGGTTTTGAATACTTCATTTCATCCAAATACTCTCTTTTTGAAGTTCTAGAGAGAGGGGAGAGCAAGGAAGAAGAAGGAAGGAAGATCTGGACACCGGCAGAGCTTCGGAGCCCCGAATCGCGAGCCGACTTTGGATCTACAGAGGCGAGGATGTTGCGGTGCTTTTTATCAGCATAGATTTCCATAGCACCAAAGAGGAATGCTAGGGTAACGTTTCTAATCCTAGGGCATGTGAAGTCCTCTTTTCTTTGCATAGGAAGCCCGCTCTCGCGAGTTTGCGGTGAGTTTGAGGCGTTCCTTCGGGTAGACATGAATAGTCCCCATTGTTTAGCATATAGAGTATGTAATCGAGAAACGAACATAGGCATGATGTGTCAAGTCTACCCGGACAAGTTGGTCTGGATCAGTGATGTTGCATTGCATGAATGGTCGAAGAAGAATCCGTGCAGATGTTTGTTTTTCGAGTTTTCTACGTGGTAGATTGCAACAGGGGGCATTGGGAACTAACTCCAAGGTGCACGCGGAAAACTGGGCAGATGCGTGATTCTGCCAACATGGTGGCCTGTGAGCAAACTTGTACATAACTGGGTTATGTGAAGTGTGTAATTAATTTAAGACTCGGGAAAGCTTGACCCGTGCATATGGCTTAAATTGACGTTGCATTGTAAGCAACGGGTTAGGCGGAACCGTACCCACCCTATGATGTTCGGTAGGAGCCGTTGGCATAGATGGAGGGTCTTAGGAGTTCTATGGCTTAAATTAACGTGACCAATACTGGAAAGACCAAAATGCTCACGAGAAATTGTCGTCCAAGGGGCGGTGGTGAGATAGCGGACTTTAACCGTATTCACTGTGAATGTGCCCTGAGAGCACGAGTTGTTTTGTCGTGGGTGCCTACGCTTGTGATGAAGTGTTTTTACACTACCGCTAGGTTATGCTAACAAAGTGCATGGAAGGAGCATCGCCACCCTGAGTTTGGGGGCGGGATCGTTATAATTTGGTCAGCATAGCTGACAGTTGCGTTTGTTTGCCACAGTGCGATGGATTGTTACTTGCAGGTGCTGCGGATCCAAGTGGTAAATAGCGGGCAAAAGCCCTTGTTTCTGAGCCGGTAGTCGAAGGCCTATTTTGAATGTTTACTTGTATTATACATGTGTAACCGGCCTACGTGCCGAGGTTTGGAAAACACTGTAGTTTGAGTAAACTATCGTAAGGCCTTAAGGCCATCTATTTGTATATTATACGTACATTCGTGTTGGTTTGAGTAGTGGACATTCATGCTGTTGGTAGGGTTCTTTATTTATTGCAACTATTAAATTGCTTCCGCTAGAATGTACTCTGTGTAGGACGTTGATTTTTCGTTGGATGGTTTCAATTGAGTAACCTTCCGGTATGTCTGTAGAATATAGCGTCGGGCCCTGGCCAGACCTACTGCTATATGCTATGCGACGGATAGGGGGTGTTACAATTTGGTATCATACTACTGGTTTCGATCTAATTAAATGAATTCGTGGACGAATTCGTTTAAGGGGTGGAGAGCACATGTGTGTACGTCATCGTTATAATATAAAAGAACCCATGAATGTCCGCTCAGGAATGAAAATACACGTGTTTGAGAAACATGCGTGTTCCTATAATTGCTTTTTGCAATTTTGTTTGGTCGCTTAACGGTGTTTTGTACAACTTAAGGTGACCAGAAGTGGTGCAGGGTCGTAAGAACGCCCGGTTTCTGAGGTTAGCAGCGCACCGAATGATGTGCCTGCAACACCTACCTCGGTTGAAACCATACGATTGGTGGCCGAACCAGTGTTTGTCATGATCAACGCGCAACCTGCAAGGCAAATGCAGTAGCCCGCTCCTACGATGGAGCAGGTACCGCTTGAAACGGATGAACCAAGAAGGGTGGAGCAGGTGGTGGTGGTGCCTTTGGTGCCTAGGAGACTAACTTAAAGGCAGCTCAAACATGTTATGGGCTTCAATCCTCCGGTGTTCTCGGGGACAGGAACCCCATCCCAAGCTGAAGACTGGCTCTCCCGAGTGAAGAGAGTCTTGACATCGATGGAAATGGGGGAGTGGCAGATGACCACTATAGCAACATTCCTGTTGGATGGAGATGCTAGGCTGTGGTGGGAAGGTTTGGAGCTACATCACTTGAGGGGAAGACAACTTACGGGCGTCTCGATAGAGGAGTTTTTGAGGCTGTTCTTGGCGAGGTACCTTCCCTCGGCTCAGAGGATTACATTGGAGAAAGAGTTCCAGAAGCTGACACAAGGAGAGAGTAGCGTAGATGAGTATCTCCACAAATTTACTCGGTTGGGTCGGTACACTATCTCTAAGTTCGCAGATGATGAGCGTAAGACAAACCGATTCTATGAAGGTTTGGGAGATGACTTGAGGCTACTGCTCTCAGGGCCTATGACGCAGGGCTTCTTGACCCTGGTCAATACGGCTCGGTCATTGGAAATGGATCTTTAGAATGTACAAGCGATGAAAAACTCTGATGATAAGAAGATGGACTTCAAGGTGCCGACTACCTCGAATTCTGGTTATCGTAAGTTCCATAAGAAGGCTAGGACTTCGGGTCCAGCCCCTTCTTCTGGTGCTACTGGGGCGACTACGGGTCGGACCCCGGGAGCATGCTTTACTTGTGGAAATCCGTGACACTTTGCCCGAGACTGCTGGAGCGGACGTCCAAAGTCTGAGGGGTTGCTGGGAGCAATGTATGAAGATAAGGGCAAGACGGTGGAGTCAACCGCATCCCATTATGCTCCGGCTCAACATAGAGTCCATAATCTTGGCCAGGAGGAGGCCATTAAGCAAGCAGATGTGGTGACAGGTACGGTTTAAATTTATAGCAAGTTAATTTTTAAATACTTGTTATGCGTGTGTTACCTTACCACTGCTTGTATTGGCTTTGTTTTGATTTGTGAGAATCCGGCGAGAGCACTCTTTGATACGGGAGCTTCACACTCCTTTTTGTTCGAAGGATTCATATCGCGCATCGGAGTACCTTTTTCGATGGCAAAGGACAAACTGGATGTGTTGTTGTCAAATGGGTTTACGATACACGCGGATAGAATCTGTGGCATAAAGATTCGTATTGGGAGTCATGAGTTCGATTTGCAAGCATCATTACTACCGCTGGTGGAGTTCGACGTGATAATTGGCATGTACTGGATCTCGAAGCAGCAAGCTTATATTGATTTCGGTCTCAAGGAGGTCAAGTTGGGAACAGGTCGTGAGACGTCTTTTACGGGCTTGAAATGGTTGAGCAAGACTCTGATGTCTGCTCTTCAGGTGGTGAAGGCAGTTTGTGCTGGAGCAGAGCTGTTCTTCACGCATGTGGAGGTTGCAAAGCCTAAGCCTATGTTGGATAGTATTTCAGTGGTATCCGAGTACCCTGACGTGTTCCCTAGAGATCTTCCTTGAGCCCCACCTCAACGGGAGATAGATTTCACTATCGAGCTAGTACCAGGTGCGAAACCTGTGCCACGTTCTCCATATCGGCTAGCGCCTAAGGAAATGGCGGAGCTAAAGGTTCAACTTTAAGAGTTGTTGGAGTAGGGGTATGTGCATCCAAGTTCGTCTCCTTGGAGAGCACCAGTCCTTTTTGTTAAGAAGAAGGACAGAATCTTGTGACTTTGTATCGATTACCGAGAACTGAACAAGCTAACGGAGAAGAACAAGTACCCGATCCTGAGGATTGATGATCCGTTCGATCAGTTAGTCGGGTCGACGGTGTATTCAAAATTAGATCTTAAGTCCAGGTATTATCAGCTGAGGATAAGGGAGAGTGATTTCCCCAAGACAGCTTTTAGTACGATGTACGGGCATTACGATTTTACGATCATGCCGTTTGGGCTGACGAATGCGCCGTCAGTGTTCATGGATCTGATGAACAGGACTTTCAGGGAATACCTAGACCACTTTGTTATCGTCTTCATCGACGACATATTGGTGTACTCGCAGAGTGAGGAGGATCACTTTAAGCATCTACATTTGCTGTTGGAGACGCTGAGGAGGAATCAATTGTACGCCAAGTTCTCCAAATGTGAGTTTTAGTTGTCCTCAGTAGCGTTCCTTGGTCACATAGTCAGTAGAGAGAAAATTGCGGTTGAAAGAACTAGTGCCTAAACCACCTAGAGGGGGGGGGGGTGAATAGGTGCACTTAATCTTTTTTAACTTTTATGGCAGAAACACAGAATTATATGCAATTCTTCACAACAATTCAGCACAGATAACACATCAATCACACAAGCATACAGTCACAGAGAGCACACAGGATTTATAGTGGTTCCCCTAGGTCTGGGTACATCCACTTTCCCCCTTCGCCTATCTAGTAGTGTACTAGATTCGGCCTAACTTCTCCACTAATTCTCAGATCCACAGATCTTACAGCTCAGAACCCCAAATAGGTTCCTACAACTCAGAGTGATCTCACTCCTACAACTCAGGCACAAAAGCCCTACCACTCAGTCTTCACCAAGACCTACACTCAGCCTTCAATAAGGCCTACACTCAGAGAAATGTATCTCCTACACTCAGGCTCACAAGCCCTACCACTCAGCCTTTATAGATATAGGCTTACAACTCAGATCCCTTAGGATCCTACAGAAAATAAAGAGTAAAAGAATAATAACCACAACTCTGATTGAGAAAGATGAGTTGACTGGCTTCTTGATGAGTTCTTGAAGGAACTTTGCAGAGATCAACCTCCCTTGGCTTTCTTCAAAGCTTCTTGAATTAGAACACAGTAAGGTTGTCTCTCTATGCAGATGATCTTCAATCAACTGCTGACTTGAGAATCAGATCTCAATCTGAAACTTTCTTATCATCCTGGTTCAGTAGCTGTCTTCTTAGAAGGAGCTTTCTCTCTCCAACTTCTTTGATCTTCACTTGAAGGTCTTCTTCTTGTTGTGTTGTTTTTCACTTCTATGATTGCTTTAATCAATTCTAATTGTTCTCTTCTGTTGAAGGTATAAGCCTTTATATAAGCTTTCTTCATGGTGACCGACTGATCCGGTTTCTAACGATCTTCTAACATCTCTGACAATAGTAGTTGACTGGTTGAAATGACAGCTGTCAAGTCATCCAGTCACTTCTTGAAAACTCTGTCACTGTCTGAAAGTGTCGAGACAGATAGTCTTTATGTGTCGACACAAATAGACTAAGTGTCAACACAAGTAGGCTAAATGTCGACACTGGCCTTCATGGTGTCGATACAGCTCCTTGTGTTGTAGAATTTGCTTCTCGACACGGCTTCTTCAGAATGTGTCGACACTGATCCTGTGTGTCGACACAAGTCCTTCTTCTTTGATACTTAGTTGATTTCTACTAAGTGTCGACACAATTTCTTTGTGTCGACACTCTTCTTGTGTTGAAACATGCTAAGTGTCGACACATCTTCTTTGTGTCGACACATGCCTTCTGTGTTGTGACTTTTGCTGAGTGTCGACACATCTCCTTTGTGTTGACACATTCTTCATGTGTTGAGACTTTTGCTGAGTGTCGACACATCTCCTTTGTGTCGACACATTCTTCATGTTTTGAGACTTTTGCTGAGTGTCGACACATCTCCTTTATGTCGACATATTCTTCATGTGTTGAGACTTTTGTGGAGTGTCGACACATCTCCTTTGTGTCGACACTTGTACTTAGATTTTGTTGAAGTTCGCTGAGTGTCGACACAGCCTCCTAGTGTCAACACTTGTACTTGAGCTTTATTGAAATTTTGCTGAGTGTCGACACATCCTCCTAGTGTCGACACTTTTGCTATCGACAAAGTTCCTCTGGGTGTCGACACTAATTATGTAGACATTTCTTCATTGTGTGTCGACACTTCCTGTATGTGTCGACACTTTCCTTCTGGTGTCGACTCTGCATTCCTAGTGTCGACACAATTACTCTCAGTGTCGACACTGCTTCTCTAGGTGTCGACACAAGTCTTCTTAAGTGTCGACACTTTTCTTCTAGGTGTCGACACATGGACTTAGAAACTTTTCCTGCAAACCTGCAGTTATTTAGCCTGCACAAAGTAACTCAAAGCACATCAAATACATCTTGATGTATATAATTGAGTAGGGTGAGGCTTCTTCAAATCAGGTACATATATTCCAATGTACCCAACAATCTCCCCCTATTTGGAGAAGTCATAACCCTTAGTCAATGATATACACCATACATAACAAATTCACAGTATGATGTAAAACAGTAATATATGACAGGGAAAATACTTAAACATGCATGAACAAAACATGTATATACAAATAACTCAGAACAATTAATATAATAGATGATCATATAACATTATTCTTGCAAAGTCCAACATTTACATTAATCAAAAGTGTACATAGTATTTTAATACAAATGATTACAAGTTGTAAATGTAAGAAAATGCTATCCTATTGCTGCTCTGGTTCCTTGATTACAATCCCCTTTCCAGATTGAATCTTTTCTTGTACTGGGGATTCAGTGTCATCAGCAGCAGCAGGCTTCTTCCCTTTAAGATCTTTATTTTTCAACTCTTCAGCCTTGATCTTTTGCCTTTCAAAATAGTGATAAGGCTTGGGAAAATACTTGCTAGGCTCCTGTGCATTAGGAGGGAGCTTTCCCATATTAGCCTTTCTTCTATACTGTACTATGGCCTCTTGCCTATTCTCATGTTTCCTCCACTCCAGGTCAGAATTCCATTTGCCTCTATCCAGGATATTGTCCTTAGCAGCTTTCCATGCAGTCAAGGGTGGCTCTGATGGAATTTGAAATCCATTTGGCATGATCAGAGCCTGCCTTGACTAATACCCTCTCCTCCTTTATGACTTCTCTCTCAATGTGATCCCTCAGATCATCTTTCTGAAATCTTATCTGTGCATTCAGATAGTTGACTCCATCCTTGTAGAAAGGTTTCAACCTTTGGAGCTTTTCAATGATTAGCTTCTGGGAATCCTTGAGGGCAGAAGTAACAGCAGTGAGACTTGCTTGTAATGCCTGATCAAATTCTGCCTTGGCTGTAGTCAGGGCTGCATTCTGGGCAGTTGCTATATTCTTCAGTTCAGTTACAATGGCATTATGTGAAGCAGTGAGATTATCATTCATCCTTTGCTGGTTTTCCAGGACATAGCCTTGATTCAGTACCATATCATCCACTTGTATTTTGATCTTCTCTTGATGAGTGGCCAGATAGACTACTGCATTTCCTTCCTTATGGAAGCAGTCAGTCATTTCTTTCTTGTTCAGATTCACTTCAAATCTGATTGACTTGATGTCTTGGGCCAGATCAAATTGCAGTGACTTATGCCCTTCATCCATGTACTTTTCCAAAGCTTTTCTTTGCTCATCCAGCTTAATCTGCAAGGCCACCATCAGTGAACTGTAATCAGTAGTGATGGCAGGCTGTGGAGCAACTATCTGTAGGGCTTTCTTATAGTTCTGGCTTCTTCTCTTGAAGACCTGGAACTTCCTCTTATTGGCTCAAGCAGCCTCCTCATCTTCTGAAGCAGAAGTGCTGTCTATGTCCACTCTATCCTTAGGACTAGGATGGGAATCCTTCTCAGTCCTTTGTGGTTCCTCAGCATACTTTGGCTTCTCAGTCTCTTTGCTTGCAGTTTCTTCTTCAATCTCCACATGCTCCCCCTCAATATGGGCCTTCTCCCCCTCAACAGCAGCTATTTCTTTCTCAAGGTCAGTCTGTAGAAGATCAGGGAATAACTCCTCTAAGGTAAATTCCTGTTGAGAATGGGCTGGAGAAACTCTGATCTCATCAATCACATTATCAGCAACAGATGTGTCCTCCATGACAACATCTTGTGGTTGAGGGAGTATCTATGTTTGCTGATGAACATTAGGTAATGAATCAGACAAAACTTCATCCTCAATAGAGAAATCCAATTGATTAATATCAGTTATTACCTCTAATATAGTTTGTGTAGCTTGTTCACTCTCTAGAGTAGTTAGCTCTTCCACAAGTAAAGGCTCCCCCTGGAGTGGATCCAGGTGAATTGGGCTAGCTGGTGGTAGCTCCCCCTGCCTTTCTGCATCTTCTTGTCTTGCTGGAGACTGACCAGCATTTCCAGTCTCTTCATCATCAGGAGTGAAGACTACTTGCTCTTCAGAGCTGCTAGAGGATTCCTGAGTCACAGTGGCTGTTTTCTTCTTCTTCTGGGGTGTGCCCTTTACTGGAGATGGCGGGTCCTTTGTCAACACTCTGTCCCACCTAGAGAAAATTCTCATATCCATCTTCCTCATGTGGTTAATCTTTTAACCTGCAGTTTGGTTCATTACCTCAGGTATACTTCCTACTAGGTATAGACTTAGAATTCTACCCAGATTGGGCTTCTTCATACTTTCTTTTATCTTCTTAAACACAACTACAGACCAATCAGTATTAAGTTTGGAGATGATCCTTGTCATCAAACTGAACATATAGGCTGAAATTCTGTCATGTCCTCCAGGCTTGCTCAGGATGACCTTGCCAACTATTTCAGACAGAAATTTTCCTTGGATGTTCATTCCTTTTCTATTGAAAACTGATCCAATTTTCAAGTTATAATCCAGTCCACACCATCTCAATGCTTCTCTAGTCTTAGAAGCAGATACATCTTCTTCCTCTTTAGTTCTTGGTAGCTGAAGTACCTTCCTCAGACTCTTCTGTGTGACCTTGACTTTGGTCCCATGAACCCTGGACTTAATCTTGAGTCCAGTGTCATCAAGTGATGTTGCACTCAAAAATTCCAGGACCTCCTTCTTCCAGATCTTGATTGGTTCAGATACAAGATATTCCAATCCAGTTTCGGCAATTAGGGCTATCACGCCATTGATTTCAGGTTCCGCGTCATCAAAACCGTGTCGCACGAGTTCATATCCTTCATTAACATTCTCTTCTAGCTTAGGCGCCATTAGGGTTTGAAGAAATTTTGAATTTGGAGAAGAGAAATGTCGATACACAAGTTCGGTCTCGAAACTTTGGTGAGCGTGTCGACAAACACTGGGGAAAACCTATTTATACCTTTCTAGAATTGAAGGTGAAAAGGCCCGTCAAAATACTTAAATTGTGTCGACACTGTTGAAAAGTGTCGACACAGACTTATAATATCTCGACAACTTTGTGTCGACACAAGTATAGTCGACAGAATATATGTGTCGACACTTATATATGTGTCGACACCACTCAGCTCGACACTTAGTCGAGACTCTACTAGACTAATTCTGTGTAATGCCTAAGTGTCGACACCACTCTGGATGTGTCGACACCAATACTGCATGTGTCGACACTAATTCTCTGAAGTGTCGACACAGACTTCCTAGATGTGTCGACACCATTTCTCT
Organism: Platanthera guangdongensis; assembly: GCA_039583875.1. Classification (NCBI taxonomy): domain Eukaryota; kingdom Viridiplantae; phylum Streptophyta; class Magnoliopsida; order Asparagales; family Orchidaceae; genus Platanthera; species Platanthera guangdongensis. The sequence goes on along the minus strand of CM077148.1, from coordinate 109,870,243 downwards.
GAAGTGTCGACACCTCTACTATGTGTCGACACAGACAACTCTGTGTGTCGACACCATTTTACTTAGCCAATTTTGTAAATTATTCCAAGTTTATCATCCCTAATTCAATTTTAAATTTATTGAATTTGGTTTCATCTAAGGGCTTAGTATACATATCAGCTAGCTGATTATCTGTATTTATATACTTTAGGGAAATATCTTCTTTTTCCACATGTTCTCTTATAAAATGATACTTTATTTCTATGTGCTTAGTCCTACTATGGGAGACAGGATTGCTTGCAATAGAAATAGCACTAGTAGAATCACAAAATAAAAGTATTCTACTTACTTGTATACCATAATCTTCTAGCTGGTGTTGTATCCATAGTAGTTGTGCACAACAGCTTCCTACAGCAACATACTCTGACTCTGCTATGGAGATAGCCATACTGGTCTGCTTCTTGCTACTCCAAGACACCAGCCTTCCTCCTAGAAATTGACAGGTACCTATTGTACTTTTCCTGTCTTCCTTGCAGCCTGCAAAATCTGCATCTGAATAACCTGTCAGTTCAAAATGTCCATTCCTTGGGTACCAAAGGCCTAGATAAGGAGTGCCCTTAAGATATCTCAAGATTCTTTTGACTGCTGTCAAATGAGATACTTTAGGGCAAGCTTGGTACCTAGCACAGACATATATAGCATACATGATATCTGGTCTACTTGCAGTCAAATATAGTAAGGAGTCAACTATCCCTCTATACAAAGTTTCATCTACAGGTTTCCCTGCATCATCTTTGCATAAAGACATTGTTGACCACAAAGGAGTTTTCATGGTAGTGGATGATTCCATACCATACTTCCTTATTAATTCTAGGGTGAACTTAGACTGGCATATGGATAAACCATCTTCAGTCTGTCTAACTTGGAGACCCAAGAAGAACTTAAGTTCCCCCATACTGCTCATTTCAAATTGTCCTTGCATTAGTTTTGCAAACCTTTTGCAAAGACTACTTTCTGTAGACCCAAATATGATGTCATCTACATATATTTGGACTAAGATGATCTTGCCTCTGGATTCCCTAAGGAATAGAGTCTTGTCTATTTTCCCCCTTGTGAATTTATTCTCAATGAGAAAACTAGATAGAGTCTCATACCAAGACCTAGGGGCTTGTTTTAACCCATACAAAGCCTTCCTAAGTCTATAAACATAATTAGGTTTAGTAGAATCTACAAAACCTGATGGCTGCTCTACATAGACTTCTTCCTTCAGGTTTCCATTTAGAAAAGCTGACTTAACATCCATTTGGTATACCTTGAACCCTTGAAATGTTGCATAGGCAAGGAACATTCTTATTGCTTCCAGTGTTGCTACTGGAGCAAAGGTTTGATCAAAATCAATGTCTTCTTCCTGCCTATATCCTTTTGCAACAAGTCTAGCTTTGTTCTTTATAATTACTCCATTCTCATCCAGCTTGTTCCTAAAGATCCACTTAGTTCCTATAATGTTATGGTCTTTTGGTTTAGGAACTAGCTCCCAGACATTGCATCTTTTGAACTGGTTCAGCTCCTCTTGCATAGCTTCAATCCAATGAGGGTCTAGGATTGCTTCTTCAAATTTCTTTGGCTCTACCTGGGATAGAAAAATGGAGTAGAGAACTGAATTTAGATTCCTGCTCCTTGTTTGTACCCCTTGTCTGAGATCACCAATAATTTGATTGGCTGGATGATCTTTTAAATGTCTATTTGCTGGAGGCAGCCTGTCATCTGGTTGTACACCTTCAGCTTCTTCATTCAGCAGCTCCTCTTGGTCTTCTTCAACAACAGGAGTAACTTGTACTCCCCCTAGACAGCAGCCACTATCATCCACTTGCTGACTTGCGGTAGAACCTTCTTTAATAGTAAGCTTGTTCATCTTCTCAGTCACACCTGTAGAGCTGCAAACACTTCTAGGCAATTCATTGTTAATTAGTCTAGTTTCATCAAAGACTACATGAACTGACTCTTCTACAACTTGAGTAATCAAGTTGTAGACCCTATAAGCCTTACTATTGTTGTTGTACCCAACAAAGATCCCCTCTTGGGATTTAGCAGCAAACTTGGTTAAATAAGACTTACCATTGTTAAGTATATATCATTTACAACCAAAGATCCTGAAATAGGATAAATTTGGTTTTCTGCCCTTCACAATCTCATAGGGGGTCTTATTGTGGCTCTTAGTGATAGTAGCCCTATTGATCACATGACATGCAGTATTAACTGCCTCAGCCCAGAAATATTCTGGAAGAGATGTGTCACTCAACAGGGTTCTACCAGCCTCTATCAAGGTTCTATTTTTCCTTTCAGCAATACCATTTTGCTGAGGTGTTCTTGGTGAGGAAAATTCTTGAAATATCTCAAACTCTTTACATAGCTTTGTCATACTATCAGACTGGAATTCAGTACCATGGTCACTTCTTATTTTGACCACTGTACTGTCTAACTCATTCTGAATTTGTTTGACAAAACTTTAAAAGATACAAGGAGTTTCAGATTTTTGCCTTAGGAAGAATACCCAGGAAAACCTTGAATAATCATCTACAACCACAAATGTGTAGACCTTCCTACCTAGGCTGTGAACTGGCATAGTACCAAAAAGATCCATATGCAAGAGGTATAGGCACCTCACAGCATCTTTGTTCTCAATGCTATTAAAGGTGCATCTGGTCTGCTTGCCCTTTTGACAAGCTGAGCATATCCCATCCTTTATACACTTAACCCGAGGACCATTCCTCACTAACTCTTTGCTAAAGAGTTGGCCAATTGTCTTGTAGTTAAGATGAGCTAGCCTCTTGTGCCATTTAACACAATGTGAGACTCTTTCATCAGCTACAAGATAAATAGAAGAAGCATTGTTCTCACACATAATGTCGAGACAATAGACATTTCTCTTCCTATATCCTGTCAGAATGATCTTTTGATCACTTGACCTACTGATATGACAACCATCCTTGACAAATGAGATGTCATATCCTAAATCACTCAGCTGACTTATGCTAATGAGGTTATGTTTCAAACCCTTTACATAAGCCACTTGAGTAATTGTAATTAGGTTGCTAGAAATGTTACCAAAGTCTTTGATGATTCCTTTTTCTGAACCACCAAAGGTGACCTTAGGACCATCCTTGATTGGTGTAGAGTCCTTCAGCAATCCCCTAGTTCCAGTCATGTGCCTGGAACATCTACTGTCCAAGTACCATATTGGGGCATGGCCACTTGGACTCACCTGCAAAACAGATTACTTAACCTTAGAACCCAAATAATTCTTGGGTCCTTGGTGCAAGTTAGTCTGATTCTTAACAAAACTACCTATAGCTTTTCTAGCAGACAGTTTGCTACTCACCTTGGCACTTGAATTATGTCAACAGTCTATGGTAAAGTGGCCTACCTTGCCACAACAACAGCACTTAAATCTGTTGTACCTTTGTTTAGGTACAACCCTGGCTGTTTTATCTACAGTAGGCTGCTTGTTGAGTACTGGGGCTTTGCCCTTAGACTTGGACTTTACTGTCCAGGCAGGTTTTGTAAACCCCAATGCAGTTTTAACCTTATGAGGTACAAACTCATCTATCAAAGGTAGAACAGATTTTGGTTTAGAAAAACTTGCTACAATATCTCTCTCCTTCTGAAGTCTAGCCTCTAGATTTCTAATTTGATCATTTTTAAATGTAATAGTCCTCATCTGAATAACTGTAATATTCTTCAGTCTGGCTATTTCATTTAATTTCTGATCAAGCAACTTGTCAAAATCTATTGCAGCCACTTTGAGACTAGCAATCTCCTTAGCCTGAGTTTTGGCCAAGAGTTTGCTTTTCTTCAAAGCCTGCAACAATACTTTATTTTCATCAATCAACTGATGAATGTCTCCTTCAGATTTAGATCCACTTACATCACTTGATGCTGATGTATCTGAATCTGACTCAGTACCAGAAATTGAACTTGAAGAACAATTTTGTACCTGACTAGGTCTAGGCTGATCCCGGATTTTGTCTCCTTCTGATAAGGCCATCAGTCCCTTGCACTGAATGTCCTCCTGCTCATATATTGAGTTCATTATCTGCATGAACTCATTTTCTTCTTCTTCAGCAAACAAGCCAATATAAGCTTCAGCATCTGAATCTATTTCTGAAGTTGATATATCAGTCAGACTTTTATCCTTCTTGGCAACAAAGGACCTTTCCTTTTTGCCCTTGAACTGTGTCTTCTTCTTGTTAGTGGACTCTTTCCTCTTTTCTGGACAATCAGCAATTACATGTTCTTGTCTATTGCAACAATAACATACTATTTTTGAGGATGTTATTTTACTAGACTTGGACTTTCTCCTGTCCTTCCTTGATGACTTCCTGTTCTGGTAGTAGTCATCTTTGGGCTGTGAAGTGGATGGCTTGGACCTGCACTGCTTCTTCTTTAGAAACTTCTGAAAGTGCCTAGTAAATGCCGCAAAGTCTTCATCACTTTCACTGCTTTCTGACTTCTTGCTATCTGAAGTATCTGATACTGTCTCAGCAACTATTTGTGGTGGAGATAGAGACTTGCTTCTATATTTCTTAGTGGCTTCAGTCTTGAAGGCCACTGCTCTTTCTTTGTGCTCCACTCTTGTAGACTTTTCTTCCTCCTTCCTTACCATTAACTGCATCTCATAGGATAATGGTTTTCCAAACAATGTTTGAGGAGGAATGTCTGCTAATTTGGCCATTTCCCTTATGACACAAATCTTAGTATCCCAGTCCTTTATCAGGGATCTCAAGAACTTATCATTCAATTCATAATTGCTGAATTCTCTTCCATAGGACATCAATTCATTGACTATCCTATAGAATTTCTTGTAGCATTCCGTTATGCTATCAGACCTGCCTTGTTTGAAATTTTCATATTCTTGGTTTAACAAATACTTCTTGTCCTGTCTAACTTCTTCAAAGCCCTCCATGTAAACTATCAGTGTGTCCCACATTTCCTTTGATGTTTTACAATGAATCAGATTCTGAAATGTGGCATCATCAATTGCACTTACAATAATATTCTGGGCCCTGTTGTCCATAGTGGCCAGAATTATTTCATCCTTGGTCATTTCTGAATAGTCTTTGGGTGTTCTCTGATTGGCATCTAGAACAGATACTTTCATTGGCACATATGGAGCGTCTTTGACTGTAATGTAAATTCTGGGGTTAGAGGCTTCCATAAAACGTCTAATCCTTTCTTTCCAAATGCCAAAGATCTCCTTTCTGCAGATTGGCAACTTCATGGATCCTAGCTCTTTGTGATTCTTAGTTGAACCCATTTTCTTGATTCTTGATTATACTGATTCTGCCTACAGGATCTTTACTCAGACTGTTATGTCCTTTTTGAGTAACCTGGCTCTGATACCACTTGAAAGAACTAGTGCCTAAACCACCTAGATGGGGGGGGGGTGAATAGGTGCACTTAATCTTTTTTTAACTTTTATGGCAGAAACACAGAATTATATGCAATTCTTCATAGCAATTCAGCACAGATAACACAACAATCACACAAGCATACAATCATAGAGAGCACACAGGATTTATAGTGGTTCCCCTAGGTTTGGGTACATCCACTTTCCCCCTTCGCCTATCTAGTATTGTACTAGATTCGGCCTAACTTCTCCGCTACTTCTCAGATCCACAGATCTTACAGCTCAGAACCCCAAATAGGTTCCTACAACTCAGAGTGATCCCACTCCTACAACTCAGGCACAAAAGCCCTACCACTCAGTCTTCACCAAGACCTACACTCAGCCTTCAACAAGGCCTACACTCAGAGAAATGTATCTCCTACACTCAGGCTCACAAGCCCTACCACTCAGCATTTATAGATATAGGCTTACAACTCAGATCCCTTAGGATCCTACAGAAAATAAAGAGTACAAGAATAATAACCACAACTCTGATTGAGAAAGCTGAGTTGACTGGCTTCTTGATGATTTCTTGAAGGAACTTTGCAGAGATCAACCTCCCTTGGCATTCTTCAAAGCTTCTTGAATTAGAACACAATAGGGTTGTCTCTCTATGCAGATGATCTTCAATCAACTGCTGACTTGAGAATCAGATCTCAATCTGAAACTTTCTTATCAGCCTGGTTCAATAGCTATCTTCTTAGAAGGAGCTTTCTCTCTCCAACTTCCTTGATCTTCACTTGAAGGTCTTCTTCTTGTTGTGTTGTTTTTCACTTCTATGATTGCTTCAATCAATTCTAATTGTTCTCTTCTGTTGAAGGTATAAGCCTTTATATAAGCTTTCTTCATGGTGACCGGCTGATCCGGTTTCTAACGATCTTATGACATCTCTGACAATAGTAGTTGACTGGTTGAAATGGCAGCTCTCAAGTCATCCAGTCACTTCTTGAAAACTCTGTCACTGTCTGAAAGTGTCGAGACAGATAGTCTTTATGTGTCGACACAAATAGACTAAGTGTCGTCACAAGTAGGCTAAGTGTCTACACTGGCCTTCATGGTGACGACACAGCTCCTTGTGTTGTAGAATTTGCTTCTCGACACTACTTCTTCAGAATGTGTCGACACTGATCCTGTGTGTCGACACAAGTCCTTCTTCTTTGATACGTAGTTGATTTCTACTAAGTGTCGACACAACCTCTTTATGTCGACACATCTTCTTGTGTTGAAAATTGCTAAGTGTCGACACATCTTCTTTGTGTCGACACATGCCTTCTGTGTTGTGACTTTTGCTGAGTGTCGACACATCTCCTTTGTGTCGACACATTCTTCATGTGTTGTGACTTTTGCTGAGTGTCGACACATCTCCTTCGTGTCGACACATTCTTCATGTGTTGAGACTTTTGCTGAGTGTCGACACATCTCCTTTGTGTCGACACATTCTTCATGTGTTGAGACTTTTGCTGAGTGTCGACACATCTCCTTTGTGTCGACACTTGTACTTAGATTTTGTTGAAGTTTGCTGAGTGTCGACACAGCCTCCTAGTATCGACACTTATACTTGAGCTTTGTTGAAATTTTGCTGAGTGTCGACACAGCCTCCTAGTGTCGACACTTTTGCTGTCGACAAAGTTCCTCTGGGTGTCGACACTGCTTTTATGTGTCGACACTGATTATGTAGACATTTCTTCATTGTGTTTCGACACTTCCTGTATGTGTCGACACTTTCCTTCTGGTGTCGACTCTGCATTCCTAGTGTCGACACAATTACTCCAAGTGTCGACACTGCTTCTCTAGGTGTCGACACAAGTCTTCTTAAGTGTCGACACTTTTCTTCTAGGTGTCGACACATGGACTTAGAAACTGTTCCTGCAAACCTGCAGTGACTTAACCAGCACAAAGTAACTCAAAGCACATCAAATACATCTTGATGTATATCATTGAGTAGGGTGAGGCTTCTTCAAATCAAGTACATATATTCCAATGTACCCAACAGCGGTGGATCCGGCGAAGATTGTTGCGATACAAGAGTGGCCTGTGTTGTCTACGGTAGCGGAAGTCCGGAGCTTTCTGGGGCTTGCCGGCTATTACAGGCGCTTCGTGGAGAACTTCTCACGGATAGCGTTACACCTCACGACTCTGACGAGGAAAGAGCAGAAGTTTGTTTGGACGCCGGAGTGTGCACGATCGTTCGAAGAGTTGAAGAGTCGGTTGACCACGGCGCCTGTGCTGAGTTTGCCGAGTGGGACGGAAGGCTTCAAAATCTACAGCGTTGATTCGGGTAGTGGACTGGGTTATGTCCTACTGCAGCATGGAAGTGTGATAGCGTATGTCTCGCGACAGCTGAAAGTGCATGAGAGGAATTATCCAGTCCATGACTTGGAGTTAGCGTCCATGATTTTTTACTTTAAGCTTGGAGACACTACTTGTATGTGGTGAAGGTCGATATCTATACTGACCACAAGAGCCTGAAATTCTTGTTGGATCAGAAGGATCTGAACATGCAACAACGGAGATGGATGGAGTTCCTGGGGGGCTACACGTTCAAAATTCATTAAGTGCCTGGGAAAGGCAATGTAGTTGCGGATGCGTTGAGTTATAGGGCCCCAGCTCAAGCCAATTGGTTGTCGGTCCATGACGAGCGGTTGGTTTGGGAGTTGGAGGCGTTGGAGATCTTTTGCGTAGACAAGCAGACAAGTGTCGAAGCTCTTCTAAACTGGACGGAAGTTCAGTGTGACCTGGCTGATCGGATTCGGTAGGTTTGGATATGGATGGCCGCATGAAGCAAATCATGGTTGAGGCTTTGGATGGGTCAAATTCCCAATTCGTTGTTGAGGATGGATTGATATGGAAAGACGATCGTCTTTGTGTCCCAAACGTGGGCAATTTGCAGGTGGAATTGTTTTACGAGGCGCATCATACTAAGAACTCGATTCACCCGGGGAGCACGAAGATGTACCGCGATGTGAAGAAATTGTTCTGGTGGCCGGGGCTTAAAAAGGATGTGGCACTCTATGTTGTGAAGTGTCAAACATGCTCCATGGTGATGGCGGAATGCCAAAAGCCTAGAGGATTCTTAAAGTACTTGCATATTCCGGAGTGGAAGTTCGACGACATTACTATGGACTTTGTGCATGGTTTGCCATGGCTGCAAAAGGGTAACGACGCCATTTGGGTGGTCATGGATCGTTTGACAAAAATGTCGCACTTCATTCCATATAGAAAGGATGATTCTGTGTAGAAATTGGCAAAGTTATATGTGGATAATATTGTACGGCTTCACGGTGTTCCCCGCAGCATCGTGAGTGACTGAGATGGGCGGTTCATGTCCAATGATTGGAGGTTGGTGCAACAGATGTTGGGAACAAAGCTGAGTTTCAGCATAGCCTTTCATCCGCAGATGGATGGTCAGACCGAGAGGGTCAACATGATGATGGAAGACATGCTTCGCATGTGCATTCTGGATTTCGGGAAGCAGTGGGAGGATCACCTATACTTGGTGGAATTCGCTTACAACAATAGCTACCAGGAGAGCATTAAAATGGCGCCCTTCGAGGCCCTTTATTGTAGAAGATGTCGCACGCCGTGTCTTGGTTCGAAACTGGTGAGTCAAAGTTGTACAAGCGACAAGAGGTTGAAGATGCAACGTCATTGGTTCGAACGATTTGAGAGAGATTGCTAATCGCTCAGGACCGCCAAGTTATGTACTATAATGCCAAGCATAGGAACGTGGAGTTCGCTGTCGACGACTGGGTGTACTTGAAGATCAAGCCGTTCAAGGGTGTCTCGCGGGTGCGTTGCTTGAAGATGCTAAGCCTGTGGTACCTTGGACCATTTGAGGTGCTGGAGCGGATTGGCGAAGTAACTTATCGATGGAGGCTTTCAATGGAGCTAAGTGGTCTACACAATGTATTCCATATATCGGTGCTGCAGAATGTGGTGCAAGAGCCTTCGCAAGTGATTGCGGTCGAACAAGTGTCAGTCGATAATGGGTTGAAGATGAAGGTCAAGCCCGTCCGCATTGAGTACTCAGAAGTCAAGCGGCTACGCAACAAAGAAATCAAGATGGTCAAAGTCCGTTGGGACAATTGCGGTCGAGAGGAGCTCTCCTGGGAGCGAGAGCTGACCATGCTTGAGGAGTACCCGGAGTTATTTTTCTCAGGTACCGTTTAAGTTTTATTTTATCTTTCCTTTATAATTTCGGGACAAAATTCATTTAAGAGGGAGAGAGTTGTAACGCCTTGAAACTCAAAAGAGCGACAGGAGGTGTTTTGAGTCAAGTTTGGAACTTGGTAGGGGTCACACGGCCTGGTACACTCGCATGTCCCATGGGCATGTCATGCTCGGGTCGACAATCTGGCCGAGTGGTCGACGAATTTGGAGTCGACGATCGTCGAGCAGAGAACATGGCCTGAGACACAGGAATGTCCCGGGCCGTGTCCTTCTTGGGTTAAAGGTCGGGCTGTGTCATGGGAGACACACGGTGTTAGCACACGGGCATGTTCGGGTAGACACGGGCATGTCGAGTACCCATGTCGCTTGGGGGACGTTTTTGATCCTGTGTCGATGGAGGAACACGCCCAGCTATACGGGCGTGTACTGGCTGACACGGGCGTGTCAAGCCTGACACGGGCGTGTCGAGAGCATGTGTTCATTTCTGGATGTGATGGTTTTGATGGTGAATGGGGCACACGACCTTGGACACGGGCTTGTCACAAGCCGTGTTCGGTACAGGTTTTGGATTTTAAGTTCGAATCGTTGTCGTCTGTTTCCTAATTTTGGGATCTAACGGCTTGGGGTTGCTCTTTCTGGGTTATACCCGTGTATAGGGTTTTGAATCCTTCATTTCATCCAAATACTCTCTTTCTAAAGTTCTAGAGAGAGGGGAGAGCAAGGAAGAAGAAGGAAGGAAGATCCGGCCACCGACGGAGCTTCGGAGCCCCGGATCGCGAGCCGACTTCAGATCTACAGAGGCGAGGACGTTGCAGTGCTTTTCATTTGCATAGATTTCCATGGCACCAAAGTGCAATGCTAGTTTAACGATTCTCATCCTAGGACATGTGAAGTCCGCTTTTCTTTGTATAGGAAGCCCACTCTCTGGAGTTTGCTGTGAGTTTGAGGCGTTCCTTCGGGTAGACATGAATAGTCCCCGTTGTTTAGCATGTAGAGTCCGTAATTGAGAAACGGACATAGGCATGATGTGTAATTTGAGTAAACAATTGTAAGGCCTTAAGGCCATGTATTTGTGTATTGTAAGGACACTGTAATTTGAGTAAACTATTGTAGGGCCTTAAGGCCATGTATTTGTGTATTGTACGTACATTCCTGTTGGTTTGAGTAGTGTACATTCATGTTCTTTGCAGGGTTCTTTATTTATTGCAACTTTTAAATTGCTTCCTCTAGAATGTACTCTGTGTAGGACGTTGATTCTTAGTTGGATGGTTTCCATTGATTAACCTTTCAGTCTGTTTGTGGCATATGGCATCGGGCCCCGGCCAGACTTACTGTTGTATGCTTTGCGACGGATAGGGGGTGTTACACTTGTGGTCTAGGAACTAGCTTTCAGATATTACGTCTCTTAAATTGGTTCAGTTCTTCTTGTATAGCTACTATCAATAACTGATCTATGTTAGCCTCTTCAAATTTTTTTGTCTCAACTTATGACAGGAAGCGTGTGTATAATGTTGTATTGATACTTTTGTTCCTGGTCACCACTCATTGGCTGACATCACCAATTATCTGGTGTCTTGGATGATCCCTTCGATGCCTGAATGCTGGAGGAAATCTTGCGTCAGTTGTAGCTACTGGTGAAGCTTCTTTCTGATCTTCATCCACCTCACTTGTGTCTTGCAATCCTTCTACTAGAATGTCCATTCCATCAGCTTCATCTTGGACAATTGGAGCACCTTCTTTGATAGTTAGCTGGTCCATTATCTGTTCCGTACCTGCAGTACTAGAAGAGGAGATTGACATCTCACTGTTAATCGTAGTAGACTCATCAAAGACTACATGAACAGATTCTTCTACAACTTGGCTTTTCAAGTTGTAGATTTTATAGGCTTTACTATGATTGCAGTACCCAACAAAAATCTTATCAAAGGACTTGACAACAAACTTAGTCACATAGGACTTCCTAATATGAAGAATATAACACTTACTAGCAATGATTTTGAGATAGCTCAGGTTTGGTTTTCTGCTTTTCAAGATCTCATAAGGTGTCTTCTTGTGGCTCTTGGTAATAAAAGCCCAGTTGAGGACATGACATACAGTATTCTCTACCTCAGCCCAGAAATATTCTGGGAGAGATGTATCACTCAACAATGTTCTTCCAGCCTCAATGAGAGTCATATTTTTTCTCTCAACAATCCAATTTTGCTAGGGAGTTCTTGCAGAAGAAAATTCTTGATAAATCCCTTAATCTTCATAGAACTTTGTCATGCTTTCAGACTGAAATTATCTTCCATGGTGACTTCTGATTTTTACCACAGAACTGCCAAACTTATTCTGAATTTGATTGACAAATTTTATAAAGACATTAAAGGTTTCATTCTCTTTCTTAAGAAAGAACACCCAAGCATACATGGAACAGTCATCAACCACCAAAAGAGTGTAGACTTTCCTACCAAGGCTATGAACTGGCATAAGATAGAACAAGTCCATATTCAAAAGATATAAACACCTTACAGTCTTTGGTCCCAATACCCTTGAAGGATGCTTTGGTCTGCTTGCCCTTTTGGCATACTGAGCAAATGCCCTCCTTGGTGCACTTTACATTAGGACCATTCCAAACTAGATCTTGAATAAAGTGCTTGGCAATAGTCTTGTAATTCAAATGAGCTAGCCTCTTATGCCATTGGGCACAATATGAGACTTTCTCACTTGCCACTAGACAAATAGGAGAGTCTATATATAGACAAATAAAGTTTAAACAATAAACATTTCAACTCCCAGTGCTTGTCAAGATGACCTCTTGGTCACTTGACCACTTAAATTGGCACTCATCCTTGTGGAAGACAACAACATAGCTAAGATCAGAGATTTGGCTTATGCATATGAGGTTGTGTTGCAACCCTTCAACGTAAGCCACTTTTGTGATTGTGGCTATACCATTAGTAATGTTACTACACCCACTACTCACCCCTCTATCTGAACCACCAAAGATAACATTGGGTCTATCTTTCACTGGAGTGTACTCCTTCAAGTTGCTCCTTGTCCCAATCATGTGCCTAGAACAACCACTGTCCAAGTACCATATATGGGTATGGGCACTTGGACTAACCTGCATCACATAATTCACTTTACATTAGGACCCCAATTTTTATTTGGTCCTAGGTGCATGTTAGTCTGAAAATGAACTTGTCTACGAGCAGTATTTCTGACTGGTGGACTAACAGCTGCTCTTGACACACTTATATTGTGCCAGCAATCTATAACAAAGTGGCCCACTTTGCAACAGCCCCAACATTCATGATTGTTGTATCTTCTTTTCTGTGTAGGCCTTGTGGGTTGGTTAACTGTTGACTGAAAAGTAGGAAGAGGAGCAACAACCTTCTTCAGATTCCTTTCAGCAAGGATCTAACTGATGGTAAGTCATCTGGCTGGCTTGTTTAGCCTGCTTTGAGTGCCAGCAACGAGAAGATTCTTTTCACAAAGCATGCTCTTGATAGCATCAGATACAACCAAACCAGGCTTGATGGAAGACTAACCCTTGGTCTCAGTCCTTACTGAATGACCATGAACCTTTGCTGCAGCCACATTCTTGAGAGTGGGGGTTGTAGCACCAAAGACAATTGGTCCAGGATGTGTCATTTGAATTTCTTCATGGGCAACCTTAAATGAACTCACCGTGCTATACCTTCAACCAAAGCTGTGAACATTTTTGTTCACACTAGTGGATTTGTCATTCATCTAGTGATCATAGACACTTTCTTGGTCATACCTGTTTGAAGGCAACTGAACTTTCCTAAAAGGAATTGGAGGCTTTGATGTAAGAGGCAGAGCTGGAGCTTTGCCCTTCCCTTTGGAAGGAGCTACTCTTGTGCTTCCCTTGAATCCCAACCCCTTCTTACCCTTCCGAGAGGAGGAGTCTATCAAGGGTAATATAGTACTTGGCTTAGAATAGCTAGCCACTATTCTTTTCTCCCTCCCTAGCATCTCTTCAAGGTCCTTTATGAGACTATTCTTGAACTTGATGGTACAAATCTGGATGAGAGTGATGTTTCTCAGTTGGCTAACTTCCCTTGCTTTCTGATCCTGCAGAGTTGCTATTTCAGTCAGCTGGGCAGTAGCTAGCTGAAAAGAGGCAATCGCCAAATCTTGTTTTTTAGTCAACTTCTTATACCTCTTAGATGCATCCAGAAGTTCACCATACTTGTCAATCAATTGATTGACATCTCCTTCTGATTCAAAATCATCTTTAACACTAGATGAACAAGCTTCTATACAGTCACTAGTCTCATATCCAGACTCAGAAGAGGAGATTGAAAGAGAATTTACCTTGCTTTGACCAGGCTGATCTTGGATGGATTGCTCATCAGTCATTGCCAACAGCCCATAGCAGCTGTATGTATCTTCTTCATCTTCAACATCCACCTCCAAATCACTGTCTGAATGTGATAGAGGGGCCCTGATACCTATCCTGAGAGTAGGATAGTCTTCATCTGCTGCTACAGCTTATTGTTCAGCAGCAACAACAACCAGCGGAATATAGGCTTCTTCCTCTTCAGACTCTGGTGAAGATGAGTATGTCCAGCTCTACTCCTTCTTAGCAATGAAGCATTTCTAATTCTTCCCCTTGTGCTGGTGTTGTTTCTTCTCACCAGCCTCCTTCCTCTTCACTGGGCAGTCAGCTATCACATGCCCTGCTTTGCTTCAACAATAGAAGACAACTTTAGAGGAATTACATTTACTATATTTAGAATCATACCTATCAGCCTTATAATGATTCATCCTATGACGAGAAGAGGTGGAGGGTCCGCTCTTCCACTATTTCTTCTTCATCAACTTCAGAAAGTGCCTGGAGAAGGCAACAAAGTCCTCATCTGAATAATGCAGTATGATGCATCTAACTCTGAGCTATAAAAATCTATTGGTTTTCTTGGAGGAGAGGGAATCCTCTCCTTACTATTCCTGATGCTATTTGCCTTGAATGACTAGGACTTTTCCTTGGCTTTGGATCTACTGGTGGCCTCCTCCTCTTTTCTTGCAACAAGTTACATCTCATAAGAGAGCATCATTCAAAATAATATTTGGGGAGGAGTCTCAACATGCTTGGCCACCTCTCTTATGGCACAAATCTTAGTATCCTAGTCTCTAGTGAGTGACCAAAGGAACTTGTCATTTATTTAATAATGACTGAAGACCCACCCATAGGTCCTCAGTTCATTTTAAATTCTGAAAAATGTTTCATAGGAAGTAGCTATGCTCTCTTTCAGTGATTACCTGAAAGCCTCATACTCCTGGTTGAGCATGAACTTTCAATCAACTCTTACCTCTTCAGTACCTTCCATGTACACCACATTAGTGTCCCACATCTCTTTGGAGGTCTGGTAATGGACAATGTTCTGAAAGGTTGAGTCATCTATGGCACTAATAATAATGTTTTTGCCCACTTGTCCAATGTAGCTAAGATGACTTCATCCTTTATCATGTCTGAATATGTCTTAGGTGTCTGGACATTGGTATCCAGAACAGAGACCATAATAGGGATGAAGGGTCACTCCTTGACTGTCACAAAGATCCTATGGTCATGGGCATCCATAAATAGCCTGGCCCTCTCCTTCCAGATTCTAAAATTATCTTTCCTGTAGATGGGGAGTTTCATGGAACCTAGCTCCTTATTGCTCTCTTCGAAACCCATAAGTACAGAACTGTAGCAACCTTTGGAGATCACTCAGACTACTAAATCATCTTTGAGCAATCTCCCTCTGATACCACTTGAGAGACTTTGTTTTTAAGGTATCAAGGAACCTACAGGGGGTGAGGGGGGGGGGGAATAGGTTTCTTGGTTTCTTATCAATTCTTTTATTTTCTTCTTTAAGTGCTTAGTGTGTTAGTAGTTATCTGCTTTCAATAACCTGGAATAAAGAAACAACACAACAAAAAGCACACCCAGAATATATAGTGGTTCCTCAGATTATGGGTGCGTGCACTCTCCTCCCACCTTTCTAACTTCTATTTAGACAAGGAACTTCTCCAAAACATAACTAAAAGATCTTACAGCTCAGATCCCATGGGATCTCTCAGCCTCCTCCAAGACTTACAACTCAGGCCAAAGCCCTACCTCAGAGCAAATTTTCACCTACAACTCAGTGATCAACTAATCACCTACCTCAGGACAAAGGCTCTACCACTCAGGCTGGGAGGACAGCCCTACCTCAGATTCATAAAGGATCCTACCTCAGAGAGAATTACTCTCCTATAGATTCAGAACAAGTGCCCTATAACTCAAGCACAAGTGCCCTACAACACAGAGAAAATGACTCTCCTATCTCAGGATTAAAAACCCTATAGCTCAGTGTTCAAACAATCACCTACCTCATATGTTGGAACACCCTATTACTAATTTGGGTCAGGATCACTATGTCTCTAGGAATCAATGCTCTGACCTCCGTGTATAGCTCAATAGGTCAATTAGAATTGAGTCTAAGGGTTAGAAGTCTAAGTTTGGAAGCTGCCCTCAAGACCAGGATTTTCTGTTTGGAGACTAAGTCATATCGTCGAGCTCAGCACGACGATTCGTCGATCTCAGATCGACGATCGTCTAGCTCAACTTCGACAGATCGTCGAACTACATTCGACGATCGCTGAGCTCAACTTCATTAAATCGTCGAACTCCGTTCGACGATCGGTGAGCTCAGGTCGACGATTTTGACTCTGCTTTGGATCTTTATCTCTGAGCTCAGTTCGACGATCTTTGAGCTCAGATCGACGATATTTTGCTGCTGTATATTTCCAGATCGCTGAGCTCAGCTCGACGATAGCAGAGCTCAGTTCGACGATTTCAGATAACTTCAAGGATGGTTCTAGATTCAAATTCAAATCAATTAAGGAGTTATTCTGCAATTAATTCTGGAGATTTCCTAGCCGTTTTCATTTATTTCTGGACCAAGTTTCAAGGGATTTCTCAAGGAATATTTCTGTGGACTTTCCTCCAGAAGAGATTGTGCAATTAAGGATGCCATTAATGCAGGCCAACGCTATTCTTCTCAGAGAGAATGTTTTGTTCAGTACCAGATAATAAAAGAGAAGAATTCTTTTTTAATCAATAACATAGAGAGAGACAGATTACTGAGACACACAGACACACAAACAGACATCATAATCTTCAACAAAATCTTCTGTCTCAAAGAATTCTTAAGAACACTCATCCAAGGAGATCAATTTTTTCAGAAAATCTTCAGATCTCTTTAGTTTCAAAGTGTTCAAGGCCAACATATTTCCAGACTCCAGACATTCAACATTTCAGCTATTGCTGAAATCATCTATTGCTGGAGTTCAATCTTTGAAGGCCTATCACCCTCAGCAAAGCTTTTCTTCCTGAAGATCTCAAGGATTCAGGGGGAGCTTTGACATCAACAATCCACATAGTCTTCTCAGTTGTTTGAGAAAGAGAAGACTGCAATCACTCTCTCACCCCCTCTCTGTAAAGGGTTTCTCAAACTCCCTTCAAAAGTTTGAGCTTGGTTTTTGAGCACCTTGTCAAAAGCTCATTGGTGGCAAGACACCTGATCAAAAAATCTGATTTGGTTTTTGAGCACCTTATCAAAAGCTCATTGGTGCCCAGGACACCTGATCAACTCATCTTGCAGTGGATTCCTACCTAGGGTGGTAGAAGAGTGGATGTACCCAAGTTTAGGGGAACCACTATATTTCCTTGTGTCTTCTGGTTTTGCTTGTGTTTATGTTTGTTTCTGGCCTTGATTTTTCTGTGATTAGCTTTTGTTTAACTTAGTTCTGTGATTAGATTTTCAACTGCTTCCCTGCTCACTCTTATTACAACAATTGTTGTAAAAAGGTTTCAAAGCACCATATACTCTATTCACCCCCTCTAGAGTATATCAGATCTAGCTGCACTTTCAATTTGTATCAGAGCCAGGTTGGTTAAACATACCATACCTGATTGGTTGTACAGGCTAACACCTGAACCCAAAGATCCCAAGTTAGATCTGTTTTCTTTTGTATTTTATTATTAGATTTTGTTTTCACAAATCATGGCCCAAAATAAAGATTATGCTAGCACCAGACCTCCAGTGTGCAATCTATCCAAGTTTGCACTTTGGAAAGCAAGGATCAGACTGTACATGAATTCTATTGACGAAGATATCTTTAATTCTGTTTTGACAGTGTGTCCAAGACCTCCAGAGAACTCCAGTACAAATGCTGTTCCACCTCCATCAGGAATAGATGCTGATATCAAGAGATGGAAGGTAGCTGATGCCAAGGCTATGAACATCTTGGCCCAGACAATGTCTGATGACATATTTCAGAAGGTGGCTGAATGCAATTCAGCTAAGGAAATTTGGGACAAACTCTCAGAAATAGTCTCAGGCTCAGCTGATGAGAGAAAGGATAGGAGATCCCATCTCATCTCTCAATATGAGAATTTCAAGAAGGGAGAAACTGAGTCAGTGGGAGACATGTACAACAGGCTAAGTCTAATTGTCAGTGAACTCAGGACATTGGACAAAGAGATCTCTCTAACTGAAATATAATGACAAGATCCTAATGTGCTTCCCCAGCACTTGGGATTCAAGAATCTGGCCAATTAAGGATGACAGAAGTCTGAATGAGATCACTACTGAAGCTCTATTGGGTAAGCTCAAATCTTATGAGCTACTCATCAAGAACAGAGAGGAAGAACAGAAGGCTGCTTCACCAGCCACAAGAAAAGAGAAGACCATAGCCTTCAAGGCAACTGAGGATCAGCCTGAAGATAAAGCCACAGGCAATGATGAACTGCTAAGTCTGTTGGCCAAAAGATTTTACAAGATGGCCAGAAAGGACTTCAGAAGGAGATCATACAAGGAACATGATAAGCCAAGGTATGACAAGTCCATTAATAATAATAATAAAGACATTATTTGCTTTGGTTGCAGGAAACCAGGGCACATAGTTCCTGACTGTCCAGAGAACAAGAACAAGGACAGAAGGGACAGGAAAGAAAGAAGAAAGGAGAAAGACTCCAAGAGGAATGGCAATGGCAAACCTTCATCAAGCAAAAACAAACATACAAGAAAAGGGTTTGTTGCTGAATCCTGGAGTGAGACTGAAGAGGAGTCAGAAGCCTCATCCAGCTCCAGTGATGATGAGGATGATGCAGAAGAGAAAGAGTTCTGCATGATGGCAATCAATGCCTCACAGCATAATTCAGAAGAAGAGGAGTCAGAGTCAGACTCAGAGACTCAACCTGAAGAAGATCAGGTAATTGGTTCTTTTGATTTTAGTTCAGAGGATTTTAAATCTGAATTTAAAGCATTGTGTTTAGACCTGCTAAAGTCTGAGAAAGAAATTATCTCTCTCAGAAATCAATTATCTGAACACAATACTTTAAAGTCAGAAAACCTCAAACTCTCTCAGGAGTTGGAGTGCTGTAGGGAACAGATAGCTTCACTGAAAAGTGAGCTCTCTGAGGCCAAGAAGCTTGAAGAATCCCTTAATGGGAGAAGCATCAAGCTGATGGACATCACAAGCACAGTGAACTCCAAATTCAACAGTACACTGGGCTTGGGTGCTTCATCCAGCCAACCCATAGTTCTAACAACTCCAATTAAATTCATTTCTGACAAAGGAAAGGGAGTTGTAGAGGTTGCTAGGAAAAATTCTGATCTGCCTCAGAAAACTAAGTCCCAGCAGAAATCGTCGAACGGAGCTCGACAATCGTCGAACGGAGATCGACGATCGTCGAACGTAGCTCGACGATCTCAGGCAAAATCGTCGAACGCAGATCGACGATCTCAGCCAAAGTCGTCGAACGCAGGTCGACGATCTCAAATACCTGACCTCAGCCATAGTCGACCGTCGAACGGAGCTCGACGATCTGACCCAAGATCGTCGAACGCAGCTCCAAGATCGTCGAACAGAGGTCAGAGCTCTGGAAATTTTTTCAAAGGCAAATCAAAATTGAATCTTAAGGGTCCTTCATCAAAAATCTTTAACCCTTATACTGAATGGATTATACCTCCAAGGAGATATCATCCTGAAGGATATAAGAGTCAACCTGGGATGTCTTTCATTTCAGAATTTAAAGGTTATCAACCTAGGCCCAAGGTAAACTGGGTCAAAAACAAGTAAATTGTTTTATGTGCAGGTGAAGACCTATCCAACATCTAACCAGCAATGGTACTTGGATAGTGGGTGCTCTAAGCACATGACAGGGAACAAGGACAACCTCACTTCCTTTAGAGCCAAGCTTGGACCCAAAGTTATCTTTGGTGATTCAAACTTTGGACAGACTAAAGGATATGGTGCAGTCCAGATTGGATCAGTAACTTTCAAGAAGGTAGCTTATGTGGAAGGACTGAAGCACAACCTAATTAGCATTAGTCAGATGTGTGATGAAGGCTACCAGGTGACCTTCAGCAAAGCCTTATGCAAAATCAAGTCAGAGGACAACACAACTGTGTTGACAGGTAAAAGAAAAGGTAACATCTATCTAGTAGATTTTTTTTCAACTGATGTAGATATCTGCTTGTTCAATTCTGTCTGTAGACCAAATATCTTATGGCATAAGAGACTAGGACACCTAAACCTTAGAACTATTGCTAGGCTATCTAAGGACAACCTTGTTAGAGGACTACCTTCTGGCCCCTACAAGAAGGAAGGACTCTGCAGGGCTTGTCAATTAGGCAAGCAAACTAAAAACAGCTTTAAGTCACTTAATAAGAGTGATTCACCTAGGATATTGTATCTGTTATACATGGATCTTTTTGGACCCATCACAGTACAAAGCCTAGAAGGGAAATACTACACTTTAGTAGTTGTAGATGACTTCTCTAGATTCACTTGGGTGTTCTTTCTAAGGAAGAAGTCTGATAACTTTAAGTGTCTGACAGAGTTTCTCAAATGCATACAGATTGAGTTCAATACTCACATTGCCCTGATCAGAAGTGATCATGGGACAGAGTTTGATTCTCTTCTTATGCAAGAGTTCTGTCAGAGTGAAGGGATCAGGCATACTTTCTCAGCTCCTAGAACTCCTCAACAAAATGGGGTAGCTGAAAGGAAAAATAGAACCCTTATTGAATCTGCCACTACATTGTTGTCAGATGCTCATCTACCTCTATCCTTTTGGGCAGAGGCAGTGAACACCTCAAACTATGTGCTGAATAGAAGTTTGATACATAAACTAAAGGGAAAGACTCCCTATGAATTACTCAAAGGGAAGAAACCTAAAGTTGATTATTTTAGAGTCTTTGGTTGCATTTGCTACATTCATAATAATGACAAGAAATATTTAGCAAAATTTCAAGCCAAAGCTGATGAAGGAGTGTTTCTGGGATACTCCATGATCAGCAAGGCTTATAGGGTCTATAATAAATCATCTTTAAAAATTGAGGAATCTGTTCACATTTCTTTTGATGAAACTAACATGTCTTTCAAGGAGAAGATTTCTTCTACCATAGAACCTTTGCAGGAACATTCTCTGGTTGAAGACTTGAACAAGTTACAGGTTACTCAAGAAGATGAAAGCAGTGAAGATGAAGGAAATGCTCAACATATTGAAGAACAACTTGAAGAGCCAGTTGTTGTACCACAAGAGGAAACAACAACACAGGTTGGTGAACAATCAACACCCCCTGTTGATTTAGTAACATCAAGAGACCATCCAATTTCCCAAATAATTGGAGAAATCTCAGCTGGTGTGCAAACCAGAAATCAGGTCAACCAAAACCTATTGCACACCTGCTTCCTATCTCAAATTGAACCTCAGTCCATTCAAGATGCAAAGCAAGATCCACACTGGATCATTGCAATGCAAGAGGAGTTGCATCAATTTGAGAGGAACAAAGTATGGGAACTAGTGCCAAAGCCTAAGGATCACTCCATTGTTGGAACAAAATTGGTATTCAGAAACAAACTGGATGATCAAGGAGTAATTATAAGAAACAAGGCAAGGCTAGTTGCTCAGGGATACTCTCAAGAAGAAGGGATAGACTACGACCAGACCTTTGCACCAGTTGCAAGATTGGAAGCCATCAGAATATTTTTAGCATATGCAGCACATAAAGGCTTCAAGGTATATCAGATGGATGTCAAAAGTGCTTTTCTAAATGGAGACATCAAAGAGGAAGTTTATGTCAGACAACCTCCAGGTTTTATCTCTCCAACTTTTCCTGACTATGTTTTTAGATTGAATAAAGCATTATATGGTCTCAAGCAAGCTCCTAGAGCATGGTATGAGACCCTAGCATGCTTTCTCTTGGAAAATGGTTTTATAAGGGGTAGGGTAGACCAAACTCTTTTCATTAGAACTCATAAGTCCCACACCCTACTAGTACAGATTTATGTAGACGATATTATTTTTGGTTCTACTGACTCCAAATTGTGCAGAAGGTTTTCCAACCTAATGCATTATAAATTTGAGATGAGTAGCATGGGTGAGCTATCCTTCTTCCTAGGATTGCAAGTCAAGCAACATGCTGAAGGCATCTTTATTTCTCAAACCAAATATGCAAATGAATTGGTTAAGAAATTTGGCATGTCTGAAGCATCTTGTATGAAAACACCCATGCCTACTAATGCTGTATTGGATGCTGATGAACATGGGAAACCTGTTGATCAGACAACATATAGAGCAATGATTGGCTCTTTACTGTATCTTACAGCTAGTAGACCAGATATCATGTTTGCTACATGTATATGTGCTAGGTTCCAAGTAAGCCCTAGAGAGTCACACCTAACACTAGTAAAGAGGATTCTCAGGTATGTTAAAAGTTGTCCAAATCTAGGTCTCTGGTATCCAAAAGATTCAGCATTTGAGTTAACTGGATTCTCTGATGCTGATTATGCTGGATGCAGAATTGACAGGAAAAGCACCAGTGGAACTTGTCAGTTCCTTGGTGACAGACTTGTCTCTTGGTTTTGTAAGAAACAAACATCTGTGTCAACTTCAACTGCTGAAGTTGAATATATGGCTGCAGGTAGTTGTTGTTCACAAATCTTGTGGATTCAAAACCAACTCCTAGACTATGGCTACAACTTAGAGAAGTCTAAAATCTTTTGTGACAATACTAGTGCTATTTCTATAGCTCAAAATCCAGTCCTCCATAGTAGGACAAAACACATAGAGATTAGGCATCACTTCTTAAGGGACAATGTTGAAAAGAACAAAATTGAAATACAATATATCCCAACTGATTTACAAAGGGGTGATATTTTCACCAAGCCCTTGGATGAAAAGAAACACACCTTCTTCCTCAATCAGTTAGGAATGTTAGATGGAGGAAGTCTGTAATAATATCCAAGATTTTGAAAGCTTAAAAATTGACCAAGACTAGGCAAACATTCTGATTTTTCTTAGTGTCTAGAGTTTTTCTGATCTCTGAACTGCGCTCGACGATTTTCCCCAAGATCGTCGAACGGAGATCGACGATTTCCGAAATCGTCGAACTGAGTTCAGCGTCTCTCAGATAGTATGAACTATCTCTTCCGGTCAACGATCGTCGAACGACGCTTGACGATATTGTTCTCTGAACGATCGTCGAACGGAGCTCGACGCTCTCCAATATCGTCGAACGAAGATCGACGATGTTGAAGACTCTTCAGATTCCTTTAGAAGCCTCGATCGTCGAACTGAGTTCAACGATCTTTCCAATTCTGCGTCGAACCCTAATATAAAATTCATTTTTCGCCGTCGTTCTCCTTTGCGCTTTCGATTTCTCTGCAAGAATTTTCTTTCCCTCCAAACAGTTCTACACTTGGTCGTTTTGTTTGTTGAATTTTTGCAGCTACCCATGGCTGTGTCAGTTGTGTTCTTGTCGCAATGAAGTTTGATGCTGGTTTCGATATTGACATGGAATCCTTCAGCACAACTGACCAGGCTTTTCAAGACATTTTGGGATTATTCAAAGACCAGAACCTGACTGCCCTTATGACCACAAGGATTAAGCTGGCATCTGATGAGATAAAGGAATGGGTCTATACTGCCCACAATCAAGATAACAACACCATTGTTGGGTCTATATCTGGAACTCAGGTACCCTTAACCCCCGCAATTCTAACAGAAGTTTTTGAGATGAGAAATGGTGAAGATACTGCTGACTTATCTGGAGAAGAGTATTCTGAACTGCTTGCCAGAATGGGTCATTCAGAGGGCAACCCTAGCAAGCTCTTCAAAAGGAACCTTTCTGTGGAATACAGATTCATGGCAGATGTTGTTGGGAAAGTACTACTGGCTAAGCACTCTGCCCATGATACAATATCAAGGTATCAGCTCTGCCTCATGGGAGCCCTTGTAGATAAGAAAAATCTGAATTGGGGAAAAGTGTTCTTTGACCTTATCAAAAAGAAAATCAACAAAAGCTTTGTAAACTTTGGAAGGATCATTGGAGTGTTTCTGCAGCACAGGTGCCCTGCCTTGCTGGTCTCCTCTGGAATTCATATCAATGCTTCCAAGAGACTGTCTTGTGCCCTCTTTGGAAAGTGGGACAGACAAATCAGCAAGCCCAGCAGGCCCTCCTCCAGCACTCCTTCAGGCACAAGGACTCTAAGAGTCACTTCTCCACAGGTCTCTGCCCCTGCAGAAGACCTGCCTGCTGTTGTTGCCTCTCCTCCTCCTCCTCCAATTCCATCCCTTCCCATGCCATCTACCATTCCAGCTCCATCCACCATCATCATATCCAGCCCCTCTCCAACATCTACACCATCTCCAGTACCTATTCTTCCAACACCAGAAGACCACTTCCATCCCTTATTCTCCTACCCTCCACCAGATCTCACCTCATCACCCTCCATTCCATCCTTCACCCTAATTGATGATTCCTTTATGGATGATTCACCATCCTCTCCTCCTGAGCTACCCTCATCCTCCACTTCCTTTCAAGACCTTCTACACCAAATCATTGACCAACCAACATTCACCCCATCTATCTCCATCCCACTGTCCTCCATTTCCACCTTACCAACACCTCAGCCATCCCTTCCACCATTCACCAGCTCTCCACTACCCTCACCATCAGCTGCTCCTCCATATTCTACCTCTGCTCCAGTCACCCTTGAGCAAGTAGACCTTCCAGCCCTTGCTGACAGGTTGTATGAGTTGCTTGCCCCCAGGCTCTCTCTTCTGTTGGAGACCTCCTTGGCTCCACTACACCTGTCAGTGGCAGCTCTCTCTGCCAGGCTCTCTTCCCTATTCCCTCAGGCAGCCCCTACAGCAGTATGCCTTGATCCAGACTTGTCTGAATCTAGGCAGGGGGAGATGCCCTATGAAGTGAGTCTTCCTGTTGCTGTTGTTGCTGCTTCTGCTTCTGTGAGCCTGTCTGCTGCTGCTGCTGCTGTTATTGCTGCTTCTTCAGCTTCTGCTCTTGCTGCTGTTGCTGTGCCTCCAGCACAAAGTCCTCCTGCTGCAATCCTTGCAATAGACCTCAGGTCTTTGCTTTCAACTTTTGATTCTGCATACTTCAGCTGTCTGCCAGAGATAATTGCTGTCCAGCCTCCAAAGGATCTATCCAAGGCTCTTGTGCCATTTTCTTGCTGTGACCCAAGCATTATCTCCTCCTTTGTCAATTCAGTTTATGCTGCTGCTTCTTCTGAAAAAAGAATTGTTGTTGCTTCTGATATTAATGCCTCTACTGCTGCTGAACATTCTGTTACTGCTGCTGAAGTT
Source organism: Platanthera guangdongensis (assembly GCA_039583875.1). Lineage (NCBI taxonomy): Eukaryota > Viridiplantae > Streptophyta > Magnoliopsida > Asparagales > Orchidaceae > Platanthera > Platanthera guangdongensis. The sequence continues at coordinate 109,844,996 of CM077148.1, read as the reverse complement.
TCTGTCATTACTGATGAACCAATTTCCAAGGAAATTCTTATGTCAGAGGCACCTGAATTTGAGCCTTCTGCAGTTTCTGATGATATTCCTGCTGTTGTCAGTGAATCTGTTGTTACTGCTGTTGTCACTTCTCCAGTATCTGTTGCTGCTGTTGTTACTGCTTCTACTCCAATTGCAACACCTTCAATATCTGCTGCTGTCACTGCTGTTACTACTTCAACACCTGCTGCTACAACCTCTGCCTCATCTGCTTCTGTACAGCTCAAGAAGGACTTAATGAAGAAAATTGATGCCCTTTATGATGACCAGAGTTCTGATAGTGATGAGTTCAAAACAGACTCTGATGACTCTTCTGCTACCATTGCCAGGAAAAGAAAGGCAAGGAGCAAAGCTATGAAGAGAGTACCTCCTGCTAAGGTTAAAGACAACAATGACATTCCATACTACATTCTACATGACTGCCCTATTACTGAGCACTGGATGCAGTACTCTAAGAATCAGCTGAAGGCAATGAAAAAGAAGAGAAAATATGATAAGGGATCCTCCCAATTTCAACACTCTCATCCTCCTCCACCACCTCCTCCTGATGCAGGTGCAGGTGCAAGCTCTGCAGCTCAACCCCCAGCCAGAAGTCAGGCCCCCTATCAGCCTCATGCCAGATCTTACCATAGGGAAGGCCAATCCAGGGGTTCTCATTCTAGGAGAGGAGGATACAGAGGAAATCAAAGAGATCTCCAAGTCTACTCCAAAGGTTACTCAAGGCAACACCCATATTCTAGGGGAGGACAAATTTCTACTGATACCACATCTGGTCCTTTTCCCTACAAGCTGAAAGAAACTGTGTCTGACAGGCCTCCTCAAGACAATCCCTCTAACAGATATGAGCCACATGTACCTTTTGAGGATACTGAGAACAATCCAGCTGCCTGGGCTGCAAGATTAAAAGAACTAGCTGCACTGGATCAGATCAAAAAGGCTAGAGAGCAAGGAATAGATTCATCCAACATCTCAACTATGTCTGAACAGAGACAGAAAGAGCTAGAAAGATATGCATCAAGCAAGTTCTTTGATTCTGACAGGTATATGGAATTACATCCTGAAGCTGTAGTTCCCAGGCCTAAAAAGCAAACATATTTAGGTGCAGCAGATGATACCAGATCAAACAAGGAAGCCCTCAATCCTAACAGAGAGATCAAACTTGTTAAGGGCAAGGAAAAGAAATGATAATGTAAGGTGACATTCTCTGTGATTTCTGATTACTATCTGGATGCTATATATCTCTGTGGTTCTGCAATGTCTAGCTTGTTGTTTTTCTATTTTGCTGCTTGTATGTTGTTAGTTAAATTTTTCCAAAGTCTGTAAATAGTAATCCTAACCCAAATAGGGGGAGATTGTTGGAACACCCTATTACTAATTTGGGTCAGGATCACTATGTCTCTAGGAATCAATGCTTGACCTCCTGTATAGCTCAATAGGTCAATTAGAATTGAGTCTAAGGGTTAGAAGTCTAGGTTTGGAAGCTGCCCTCAAGACCAGGATTTTCTGTTTGGAGACTAAGTCATATCGTCGAGCTCAGCACGACGATTCGTCAATCTCAGATCGACGATCGTCTAGCTCAACTTCGACAGATCGTCGAACTCCATTCGACGATCGCTGAGCTCAACTTCATTATATCGTCGAACTCCGTTCGACGATCGGTGAGCTCAGGTCGACGATTTTGACTCTGCTTTGGATCTTTATCTCTGAGCTCAGTTCGACGATCTTTGAGCTCAGATCGACGATATTTTGCTGCTGTATATTTCCAGATCGCTGAGCTCAGCTCGACGATAGCAGAGCTCAGTTCGACGATTTCAGATAACTTCAAGGATGGTTCTAGATTCAAATTCAAATCAATTAAGGAGTTATTCTGCAATTAATTCTGGAGATTTCCTAGCCGTTTTCATTTATTTCTGGACCAAGTTTCAAGGGATTTCTCAAGGAATATTTCTGTGGACTTTCCTCCAGAAGAGATTGTGCAATTAAGGATGCCATTAATGCAGGCCAACGGCTATTCTTCTCAGAGAGAATGTTTTGTTCAGTACCAGATAATAAAAGAGAAGAATTCTTTTTGAATCAATAACATAGAGAGAGACAGATTACTGAGACACACAGACACACAGACAGACATCATAATCTTCAACAAAATCTTCTGTCTCAAAGAATTCTTAAGAACACTCATCCAAGGAGATCAATTTTTTCAGAAAATCTTCAGATCTCTTTAGTTTCAAAGTGTTCAAGGCCAACATATTTCCAGACTCCAGAAATTCAACATTTCAGCTATTGCTGAAATCATCTATTGCTGGAGTTCAATCTTTGAAGGCCTATCACCCTCAGCAAAGCTTTTCTTCCTGAAAGATCTCAAGGATTCAGGGGGAGCTTTGACATCAACAATCCACATAGTCTTCTCAGTTGTTTGAGAAAGAGAAGACTGCCATCACTCTCTCACCCCCTCTCTGTAAAGGGTTTCTCAAACTCCCTTCAAAAGTTTGAGCTTGGTTTTTGAGCACCTTGTCAAAAGCTCATTGGTGGCAAGACACCTGATCAAAAAATCTGATTTGGTTTTTGAGCACCTTATCAAAAGCTCATTGGTGCCCAGGACACCTGATCAACTCATCCTGCAGTGGATTCCTACCTAGGGTGGTAGAAGAGTGGATGTACCCAAGTTTAGGGGAACCACTATATTTCCTTGTGTCTTCTGGTTTTGCTTGTGTTTATGTTTGTTTCTAGCCTTGATTTTTCTGTGATTAGCTTTTGTTTAACTTAGTTTTGTGATTAGATTTTCAACTGCTTCCCTGCTCACTCTTATTACAACAATTGTTGTAAAAATGTTTCAAAGCACCATATACTCTATTCACCCCCCTCTAGAGTATATCAGATCTAGCTGCACTTTCATCATATACAAGCTGGATCCTACACTCTAAGAGTATAACTCTCTTATAGCTCAAGAAAAACTACCCTACCTCAGGCTCAAAAGCCCTACACCTTAGATCCAAAAGGATCCTACAAAAATACAATGGTTTTAATTAATTTGACATAGAGAAATTTCTCTGTTTCTGCTATTAGAGCTGAGTTATCTCAGCTCTATCTATCTTCACAGCAGCATAAAAATGTTCTTCAATAAATGGCCGCCTTTGCTGGAAGTATCTCAGAAAACCGTTTCTAAACTTTTTGTAAATGACTGAAGATTTGCTAGGTCTTGAGTTCTTCAAACAACTAACTTGAACCTATAGAAGAATGAAGCCCCTCCTCTCTTTCGTTATAAGAAGTGTTTCTGAACTTGTTGTACTAGAAGAAAATGCTATAACTAACTTGACTGAACTTTTTTATTCAGCAGATCGACTTCAAGCTTTTTCCCGACAGTAATGGTGATGAAGATGAAGTCCAACCACTCCTTTTATTTTGAAACAAAACCCTAAAAGTTGAGTTCAAAATCCAGTAGCTGTCCTTTTTATCATCCGTCAATTAACGACTCCAATAAGCAGTGGGGACCACCGACAGCTGACAGCTGGACCTTGCATTAGCGGAAGAAGACATACAGTAGCTCTCCAGCAGTATTTGTCATGTTTTGTAGCTTTCCCGCACTTAATTTGAACTCTGTTGACTTTGTCAATTTTGGCTGATGTCATCAGATTGTGGTCTTAGATAATTTCTCAAATTCACTCCAGGCATTGAGAGCGTTGAGTGAGCAAGCTCCACTCAATGCCAAAACACTTAGCCAACTGACTGAATCATTTTGCACCATAGGCATTTAGAGCGTTGAGTGCAATGGCTTCACTCAATGCTTTTACACTTAGTCATTTCTTCACCAGTCTGAAGGCATTGAGTGAGCTAGCCTCACTCAACACTTACTGCATTTTCCTGCCTTCTTTATTGGGCTTTGAGTGAACTGGATTAACACAATGCTTCTGGACTTAGTCGATTTCTGTCTTCTTCTCAGGCTTTGACTGCAGCAGCAAGACTCAACGCTTTTGCTTTGGCGTTGAGTGAGCTGTGTTCACTCGATGCTTCAGGACATAGTTGAATATTCAGCTACCTAATACTTAGGTGTTGATAAATTCATCTATACTCGAAGATGGAATTGAGTGAACTGTCATCATTCAACACCTTTGGATGTTGCCGCAGAATTACTTTGCTGACTGCATGGCTTTGACTGTCCACATCTATCTCAGGGCTTTATGGTATTTGACAGTGAGTGAACTAGCTTCACTCAACACATATGAACTTAGGCGATTTCTAGTCTATCATCCCTTACATCTAGCATTGATTAAATTGGCATCACTCAATGCCTGTGGACTTTGACAGATTTCTGTCACTCCACTCCATTACTTTGTGACCACTTGTCACATCACTTGTAATACCTATCCTATCAATTTTACAAGGACTACACTGTATGCATGAACTTAAGCATACATCAAATATTACTTTATGTATATCATTGACATGATTGATTTCTTCAAATCTTGGACATTGTTGGTAATGGACCCAACACATACTGCATCAATACTGCTCCCATACCTTGATAGTATGAATTAGTATAAACCTAAAATCCTTCCTTCCTAGATGGAAGGGCTAGGATTGGTCCGGAGGTAAGTCAATCCTTTAGCTCTTAGAATGCGTCACATTGTGGTGTCCACTCAAATGGCACACCTTTCTTTGTCAGTGCAGTGAGTAGAAGGGAGACATTGGAAAATCCGTTCACAAATTAGTGATAGTACCCAGCAAGTCCAAGAAAGCTTCGCACGTCGGCCGCTGACTTTAAAGGTGACCTTCCTTCACAGCACGTACCTTGGCCGAGTCAATTGCTAATTCCAACACTACAAAAACATGGCCCAAGAAGGCAAGTTCTCAGAGCCAGAACTCGCACTTGGTAAACATAGCAAACAATGAGTGCGCTCTCAATTTCTTCAAAACTAAGACCAAGTGTTCAGCATGCTCCTCTTCTATCTTTGAGTTGACCAAAATGTCATCGATAAAAATGATGACAAAGACATCCAAATATGGCTCAAACACCCTGTTCATCAAAGTCATCAAGGTAGAAGGTGCATTTGTGAGCCCGAACAACATCACCATGAACTCGTATAAGCCATATCTCGAGCTAACACTATTTTTAGAATAACTTCCTCTTTTATTCTCAACTAATAGTACCCCGAGTGCAAATCTAGTTTGGAAAATAAATAAACTCCCACAAACTGAACGAATAGTTCATTGATCTGGGGTAAAGGTTATATGTTCCGCACCGTGAATCAGTTAAGTTCCCAGTAGTCTATACACAACCATAAGGATCCATCCTTCTTCTTAACAAACAAAATTGGGGCTTCACAGGGTGATGAACTGGGGAGAACGAACCCTAATTCTACTAACTCCTGCAACTGAAATTTAAACTCAGCGAGTTCCTTTGGATCCATTCTGTAAGGGGTCTGAGAGATGGGATTTTCACCCGACACTAGTTTAATCTGAAATTCCACTTCTCTATGTGGGCGTAATCCTGACATCTTCTCGGGAAATACCTCAAGAAAATCCCGCACTACCAGCACATTTTTCATGCTCATCGCCATCTCTTTTTGTTCAAAACATATCATATACGCCTCTTCCCGTTTCATATGGGCTTTAAGGGCCTGACTTGAAGAAAACAAAATTCGGGGTACAAGTGTAATACCTTGAAATATTATCTAAGAATCTCTGTGACTCAAGGTGATTTGCTTCGCCACACAATCGATTCTGCCTTGGTGGCAATCCAACCACGACATACCCAGAATAAGATCGAATTCTAGCATCCCCAAAACCGTTGCAGGGGTTCCCCAACACCGTTGCAGGGGATTAGTAGGTACTGCTGGAATATAATTCAAAAAGGCAATATCAAAACCTTTCAATAAATTAACTAAGTTTACTTTGGGATTAATTATGAATTCAGAAAGAGAAAGAATGTCTTCAGCAACTGTCTCTTCAGGGACTGACTCATCAAGTTCCATGTCAGTATCAATGAAATGAATCAAATCAATTAAATCTCTATCATTGGGAATAAAATTTGCATCCCTCTGGAATTAAATCTGTATCTGCTAGTAGTGCTTCTGCCTCTACTATTACTGGAGCTGCTGGAGCTGAGATTTCTGCTTCTGCTGGAGGTGCTGCAGCTTCTTCATTAATCATCTCCCCCTACCTGGTTTCAGTGTATACTGGAGCCAGTCACCTGAATGAAGAGGAGGTAATAGTGAAAGCAGAGAGTTGAGCAAAAAGAGTAGAGATAGAAGTAGCAAAAGGTGCAATGGCCTATGTTATAAGAGATTTGAGGAGAGGAGTGATAAGAGTAAGGATAGATGAGATGGTGGAGGGATCCAGAGGTGGAGTAGTAGATGGTTCAGTGGAATGTTGGATGGAGACATTTTGAGGGATGGTATATGTTGGAGAGGATGGAGGAGGGACATCTTGCATGTGGACATCCTGAGGAGGAGGAGAGTTGAGGGGGGAAGTCAGAAGATCAAAAGTTGGAATGGAGGATAGGTGAGGTGGAAGAGGAGATGATGGTGGTGTTGGAGCTGGTAAATCAGTGGGGGATTGAGGTGATTGAGGTGGAGAGGGTTGATTGTATTCCATAGTAGGAGATGAGGGGATGTTGGTAAGATCTAGTGGTGGAGAGGTGGCAGAAGATGTAACTGTAGTAGGGACATGAACTTGTTGGAGTTGTTGATGCGGTTGTTGAGTTGCTAGAAGAGAAGGAGGTGTGGGGATGATCTCTTCAGTAGGGTGGGGAGTGGCTCTTACAGCCCGGGTGCTTTCAGAAGCTAGGGTGGAAGAGGTTGAAGCCTTGGATGGCTTAGTTATGGTCCTCTCCCACCTGCCAAACAAGGTGCATGTGAGCCTCTTGCTGGCATTAATGAATTTGGTATATGAGACCAGGGATTCATCAGCATGTTCCTTTAAGAAGATCCCTAGGATCCTTCCAAAACAGACTTCCTTCTTGTTGTTATTTTTCTTGATCAAATCAAATATGATTTGAGCCCAATCCACTTCCTTCTTATTAATCACTGCACACATAACCAAAAACTGGTGTCTGGTAATGTAGTCATGGGAAGTATGCTTATCCAGCAAAACCTTTCCTACAATATCTGCCAAGAACTTAAATTCGGCAGACAGATGTTTCTTTAACATCTTATTGGGATTATCTCTAGTATATCCCATTAAACTCAACATCATATCATATTCTTCTGAATCGATTTCTAACTGTTCTTCACCATTAATCAATCCAAAAATCTCAGTAAGTACAACAGGAGATAAAGATACAGAGTTACCCGCAATTGTTCCGATCATAGTGTTCTCCTCTAATGTAGATGTATAAACCCACTCTCTGATATAAGTTGCAGACAGCTTTATCCTTGTTAACATCAGATTTTTCAGTTTCTGTTCCTCCAGAAGTTCCAGTATATGCAGAAATATTGGATCTGAATGTTGAAAGGATTCGAAGTCAACGTGAAAGCCTGTGTCAAACTTCATCCCGGTTAGGGCACCTGCTAGAATAGCCATTGGAATCACCTGCAAGAGAGACAAATGGCGATCAAGTGAAAGAGAACAGAAAGCGCGGGACGGAGGTCGAAGAAAAAACTAGATATAAGGTTTTCTAGAATATGAATCGATAAAATCCGTTCAACGAAAATTAAGAAATTCTTCGACCTGAGATCGACGAAATAATTAATAGTCAAATAATTCGTCGAGCTCTGTCTGAAGATTTCAATACATTTCATAGAGCTCCGTTTGACGAAAGTTTTCTGAAGTGAATTCGTCGATCTCCGTTCGACGAAAACAACTTCACTCACAGAGAGTTCGTCGTCCTGCATTCGACGAATATCTCACAAACTTTCCATAGTTCGTCGAGCTCCATTCGACGAACTTTGTCAAATTCGTCGAGTGCAGACTTAAACTAAACTATGTCTTCTCCATTGATCATTTCCAGCTGATTTATAAAGAAGAGATGATTTCTCTCATCCAGAGATTTGGTGAATATATCAGCCCTTTGTAAATCAGTGTAGATATAGACAAGCTTAATTTTGTTTTTGTCTACACACTCTCCTATGAAATGATGCCTAATGTCTATATGCTTTGTCCTACTGTGATGGACTGGATTCTGTGCTATGGCTATAGTACTTGTGTTATCACAAAGTAGAGTTGAATTATTTAAGTTGATACCATAGTCTAGTAATTGATTTTGTATCCACAGCATCTGGGAACAACAGCTACCTGCTGTAATGTATTCTGCCTCAGCAGTTGAGGTAGATACAGATGACTGTTTCTTACAAAACCAGGATACTAATCTCATACCCAGGAACTGGCAAGTTCCTGAAGTACTTTTTCTATCCACCCTGCATTCAGCAAAATCAGCATCTGAGTATCCAGTTAACTCAAATTCTGATTCTGTGGGATACCATCGGCCTAGACTAGGACAACCCTTTATATATCTCAAAATTCTTTTTAGAAAAATAAGGTGAGATTCTTTTGGGTTCACCTGGAACCTAGCACAAAGTCATGTAACAAGCATGATATCAGGTCTGCTTATTGTAAGGTATAACAGGGATCCAACAATGGCCCTATATAGTTTATGATCCACAGGTTTCCCATGTGCATCTGAATCAATTACAACATTTGTAGCCATAGGTGTCTTCTTTGTTGAGGCATCAGCCATCCCAAACTTTTTGATAAGCTCTTTAGCATACTTAGCTTGCGAGATGAAGATGTCATCAGGGAGCTGCTTCACTTGGAGACCAAGGAAGTAGGAAAGCTCACCCATGCTACTCATTTAAAATTTAGAATGCATGAGATCAGAGAATCTCTTGTACAATTTTGAATCAGTAGACCCAAATATTATGTCATCCACATATATTTGTATAAATAGTATTTGATCCTTATGATGTCTAGTGAAAAGTATTCTATCTATAGTACCTCTAATGAATTTATGCTCTAACAAAAAGCTAGCTAGAGTCTCATACCAAGCTCTTAGAGCTTGCTTTAGACCATCGAGAGCTTTATGGAATTTGTAAACATAAGAGGGATGAGTTGGAGAAACAAAACCTGGAGGTTGTTCAACATACACCTCTTCCTTGAGTACTCCATTCAAGAATGCACTTTTCACATCCATTTGATAGACCTTGAATCTCTTGTAAGCTGCATAGGCAAGGAATATTCTGATTGCTTCAAACCTTGCAACAGGTGCAAAGGTCTGGACATAATCTATTCCTTCTTCTTGCTTATATCCTTGTGCAACAAGCCTGGCTTTATTCCTCACTATTATTCCTTGTGCATCCAGCTTGTTTTTGTAAACCCATTTATTTCCAATGACTGGGCAGTCTTGAGGCCTTGGAACCAAATCCCAAACTCTACATCTCTCAAACTGATTTAATTCCTCCTGCATTGCAATGATCTAGTGGGGATCTTGCTCTGTATCGTGGATGGATAGAGGTTCAATCTGAGAGAGAAAACATGCATGCATCAAATCCTGGTTAAGTTAATGCCTTTTCTATACACCTGCTGATATGTCTCCAATAACTTGAGATCTGGAGTAATCCCTAAGTGTGACAAGATCAGCTGGTGGAGTTGGTTCTGTAACAGCATTTGGAATTAATTCCTCCTGTGGAATTATATTTGCTGTTGGGGGAATATCACTCCCTTCAATGCCTTCATCTTCAATTTTTTCAATGACTTGTCAAGAAGGATGAGTTGGAACCTCTTGGGTAAGGTTTAGTCCATCCAAACTCTCACACAAGTGATGTACCTGCAAGTTGCTTCTGGTAGAAATTTCTTTCTCCTTACAAGACATGTTAGCTTCATCAAAAGTATCATGGATAGACTCCTCAATTTTTAAAGTTGATTTGTTATAAACCCTATATGCTTTGCTTACTTGGGAATACCTAGAAAAATTCCCTCTTCAGCCTTTGCCTCAAACTTTCTAATATATCTTTTATTGTTTGTGTGAATATAACATATACAACCAAATACTTTAAAATAGTTTATTTTAAGTTTCTTCCTTTTAGTAATTCATAGGGAGTCCTATTCTTTAGCTTATGTATCAGGCTTCTGTTCAGGACATTGTTTGCAGTGTTCACAGCCTCTGCCCAAAAGGATAGTGGCATATAAGCATCTGCATGTAATATACCTGCAACTTCAATGAGAGTCCTATTTTTTCTTTCAGCTACCCCATTTTGTTGAGGAGTTCTAGGAGCTGAGATGCAATGCCTGATACCTTCCTTCTCACAGAACTCATGCATAAGAAAAGACTCAAACTCTGTGTCATGATCACTTCTGATCAATGCATCATGAGTAGAGAACTCAATCTGTATGGTCCTGAGAAAATCTGTAAGAACCATGAAGGTATCTGACTAAAATCTCAGAAAGGATACCCAAGTGAACCTGTAGAAGTCATCTATAATAACCAAAGTGTAGGATTTCCCTCCTAGGCTTTGTACAACAATGGGTCCAAATAGATCCATGTGTAGCAAATACAAAATCCTAGGTCAATCACTTTTATTAATGGATTTGAAACTAGATTTAGTTTGCTTGCCTAATTGACAAGCCCTGCAAAGGCCTTCCTTCTTGTAGGGACTAGAAGGTAAACCTCTAACAAAGTTGTCTTTTGATAGCCTAGCAATGTTTTTCAGGTTTACATAACCTAGTCTTTTATTGCATAAATCATTCTGGTTACTGATTAAGTTAAGTAAACAAATATCAGAATTGGCAGATAGAAAATCAACTAAATATATGTTGCCTTGTCTATTTCCAATTTAAAATAATTTGATTTTCCTTATTAGAAATAATACAAGAAGATGAATTGAAATGTACCTGAAAACCTTCATCACATAGCTGACTTATGGAGATGAGGTTATGTTTGAGTCCTCTGACATAAGTTACTTTCTTGAAAGTAACAGCTCCAATCTTCACTTCTCTAAACCTTCTGACTGACCACATTTGGAATCACCAAAGATAACCTTTGGCCCAAACTTGGACTTATAGTTGGATAGATTGTCCTTGTTGCCTGCCATATATTTGGAGCACTGTCCAGGTACCAAGGTTGATTCACACTTGGACATCTCTTCACCTGTAATGAAAAACAATTAAATGTTCTTGACCCAGGTTATCTTGGGTCCTTTGTTTTCCTGGTATGAAAAGCTGGAAATTACAGAATATTCTAGTTGGGATTTATATCCTAGAGGGCATGATATCTTCTAGATGGTATGACCCAATCAGCTAGTGGTTTAAATGCTTTCCTGGAATTATTTAAGTTTCTGTTATAATTAAAGTTTTGGTTAAGTCTTTCTGGGTTCGACGAATTTCTGTGAGTTCATCGACCAGAGTTCAACGAATAGGGTTGAGATCATCGATCTCTGCCCAGAGAATGAATATATTCATTTTCTGTGCCCCTTGTACGTCGACCTCTACTCGACGAACCATACAGAGTTCGTCGATCGCATAGTTAGACGAATAACTATAATTATAGTTTGCTTTCAGAGTTCGTCGATCTGGGTTCGGCTAACTGGCTAGATTTCGTCGATCTAAGTTCGACGAATTCTGCTGAACCATGTTACCTATGGTTTTCTCGTTGTTGGTTTTCTGACATATTGATTTAGAAACATTTTCTGTTGTTTGTTTATTGATTACTTTTTCTTTTCCCTTAGCAGTGACAAATTTTATGGGGGTTGTTAAGATGTTCTTCCTGAGAATGGGGGGCAAACCTGATGAACCACCCAATCCTATCTTGCCATTAAGTCTGGCATTCACAGTGCTTATGATGTCCATCAGCTTGAGGCTTCTTCCATTAAGAGTTTCCTCAAGTTGTTTAGTCTCACAAAGCTCAGTTTTTAACAATGTTATTTTCTCATTAGCTAAGCATAATTCATCTTTTAACCTATTATTTTCAGAGTTAATGTTTTCTAAATTTCCTAATTTTTCCCAAAGGGTTTTAATCTCTTTTTCTGAATTTATTAAGTCTATACAGATTGATTTAAATTCAATTTTAAAAGAATTTGAAGTGTAATCAAAAGAAGATAGTACCTTATCAACTTCTGAATCTGAAGCTTCTTCATTGTCTGATTCCTCTTCTTCTGAATTGCTCCTGGAAGCATCAATTGCTATGAGGCAAACCTCCTTAGCCCTTGATTCTTCCTCATCTTCACTGGAGATGGAAGATGTTGATTCATCTTCAGTTTCACTCCAGGTTTCAACCACAAAACCCTTTTCCTTCCTTTTGTATTTGCTGGAAGAAGGTGTGCTGGTGTGTTGTTTCCTGGTGTCTTTCTCTCTTCTCTTCTCTTTCTTCTGGTTCTCTGGACACTCAGAGAGGAAGTGCCCAGGTTTCCTGCACACAAAACACACCACTTCTTTAGTTGGTCTTTTATCATACCTGGGTTTGTCATCTTGCCTAGATGACTTTCTTCTGAAGTCCTTTCTTGCCATCTTGTAGAATCTTTTGGAAAATAGACTCATGAGCTATTCATTTGATGTTGATGTCTCTGTCTCCTCAGTAGCCTTGAAAGCTATACTTTGCTCTTTTCTGGCTAGTGGAGGTGTCCTTTGCTCTGCTGCCTCCCTGAACTTGATTAGTTGTTCATAAGACTTTAACTTGCCCAATAGAGATTCTGTAGATATCTTATTTAGACTTCTGGCCTCCTTGATGGGCCAGATCCTTGAATCCCATGAGCTTGGGAAGCACATCAGGATCTTGTCATTCACCTCTGTGAGGGTGATGTCCTTGTCCAAGGTTTTTAGCTCATTGATGATTGATCTTAACCTGTTATACATATCAGCTACTGATTCAGCTTCTTCTTTCTTGAAGTTCTCATATAAGGATATGAGGTTGGATCTCCTATCCTTTCTCTCATCAGCTAAACCAGCTACCATCTGATTTAGTGAATCCTAGATGGCTTTGGGTGACGTGCATTCAGCCACCTTCTGAAAAATACCATCTGACATAGTTTGTGCCAGTATGTTCATAGCATTGGCATTACCTATCTTTGCCTTCTTCTGGGCTTCAGTCCACTCAGGTGGTGGAACTGCAGTAGTGCTTGTAGATGTTACAGAAGTTGAATCTTGAGGGGGACCTGTCAAAATAGAGTTGTATATATCCTCATCAATAGAATTCATGTATAATTTAATTCTTGCCTTCCAGATGGCAAACCTGTTTAGGTTGCAAACTGGAGGTCTGGTGCTTGCATAGTCATTATTTTGTGCCATAGCTGTGTATATAAATCTAATATGGAAATAAAAATAAAATTTAGATCTAACAAAGGATCTTTGATTCAAGGGTTAGCTTGTACAACCAAAGGAACCTCCTCTAATACCAATTGAAATTGAGCAGTTAGATCAGGAATACTATAGAGGGGGGGTGAATAGAGTATTTAGAGTTTTATAAAATTCTCTGCTGGATAATGCAGATTAGTCTAAGTGCAGTAGTAAATAAATCAAAATATAAAAGCACAAAAACTAACTATCACAGCCACAGCAAGAAAATAAAAGAAAGACGGCAACTAGACGACACAAGAAAATTATAGTGGTTCCCCAACCTGGGTACAACCACTCTTCTACCACCCTGGTAGGAATCCACTCAATGTTTTTGATCAGGTGCCTGACAACAATGAGATTTTGATCAGATGCTCAAAAACCAAATCCCCAAGTCTTTTGATCAGTTGACTTGTAAACAGGAATCACTTTTGAAGGGATATGACAACCCTTTACACAGTGGGGGTGAGAGAGTTGATTATGTCTTCTCTATCAACAATCAAAGAGAAGACTTGTGGATTATTGATGGTAGCAAATGGCTCCCCTTGAGATATTGAATGGTTCAGGGAAATATGGAAGCCTTGTTGTATGGTGATAGGCCTTCAATCTTTTAGCCTTTATCTGCAGGATCTTCTTGACAGATTTGATAGTTGTTGTTCTTGAAAGTCCTGGAGTGTTGAAGTAAGAAGACAATTGATTTTGTATGATTGTTCTTCTTCTTCTGAGAGCAGATCTTCTTTTTGTTTCAGAGCTTTTGTGAAAGGAGCAGAGAAGCTATTGAAGACAGACTGACTGAAAATCTCTATGTCTGTGTATGTTGTGTCTCTGTAATTGCTTTGGTGCTCTGATTGTTCTTACTTGCTTGCTATCAGGAAAGAGAGAAAAATCTCTTTTATATTTCCTAAGGGAATTTCTTTCGAAATTTGAATCCTTCTGCGGCAATCAATGTTGGAGGTCCTTGAAAATAAACTGCATTGATTTCTTTCCCCAACTGTCCCTTGAAAAAATGGAAAATTAATAATTCTGATAAATGTCGTGATTAATGTAGCGTCCAACGGTAATATTCAGAGAATATTTTATCATTAATCATTAGAAATTATTGCCATAGAATAAGGATAGAAGGAATAAATACTAAGTCCGGAATCGTGGACCTGATGACAGAATTCGTCGAGCTGATAACTGTGTTCATCGACTGGAGTTCAGCAACTATTCTGGACTTAGAATATTCACAGTTGTATCTGAAATGAAAGTTAAAGTCTCCAGAATTCATCGACCTAAGATTTTATTTTGTCTAGCTGAGTTTCTGGAGTTGTCAAATATTCGATGTGTCGACACAATTACTCCTAGTGTCGACATAGGTGGTGTCGACTGTTATCCTGTGTGTCGACACAAGTCTTCTGTGTGGTGTCGACACAACCTTTCCAAAGTGTCGACTGATGATCTGTGTGTCGACACAAGTCCTTCTAGTGTCGACTCAGTTGGTGTCGACATATACTCTGAGTGTCGACACAAGTATTCTGGTTCTAAGTTGTTGAAGTAGATAATCTAGAATTCATCGGGTAGAGAACTAAGTTCGTCGACCTGAGAGTAGAGAACATAGTCTTGAAAGAATGTTGTAGTAGTACAAAGATTCGTCGACCAAAGAATAAAGTTCGTCGACCAAAGTATGATTTTAAGGACTTGGGATATCTTGATCTTTCCTAAACTTGAAGTGTTGTTGTAATCCAAGTTTTCGTCGATCAGAGAATGTAGTTCATCGAGCTCAGATCAAAGAATTAACACTGAGATCGTCGAACTGAGCATGACAATCATCGACCTGAGTTCGACAAACGTCGAACTCACTTTACAGAGTCTTGAAATCTTCTAAGTCTTGAGTCTCAGGCAGCCTTGTTTATTGCTGGTCCATGTAATGTTGACTCTAAGGACTTGGCCTAGACTCTAGGACACAACTATGACTCTGGCTATACATTGTGGGTCATATAATCCTAACTTAGTGAACCTACCCCAAATCTTACTAGGGATCCAACACTTTGCTAACATCAAATCTACAAAAGTCTTCTCAGTTGTACTTTGAGAAAGAGAAGAAAAAAATCAATCTCTCATCCCCCACTGTATAAAGGGTTCTTAACTCCCTTCAAAAGTTATCCCTGGTTTGCAAGTCCCCTGATTAAAAGAGTTGAGGTTTGATTTTTGAGCACCTGATCAAAAGCTTATTGGTGTCAGACACCTGATCAAAAATCTGAGTGGATTCCTACCAGGTTGGTAGAAGAATGGATGTACCCAGGTTGGGGAACCACTATAAATTTCTTGTGTTGTCTGTTTGCTCTTTTCTTTTATTTCTTGTTGTGGTTGTGGTAGTTAGGATAGTTGTGTTATTATCTAATTAGTTTATATTCTGCAGCACATGTGGTAGATTAACTTAACTTAGGATACTTTAATTTATAAGTTTTATTTGTAAAGTTTTGTAAAGATACTCTATTCACCCCCTCTCGAGAGTATTCCTGGTCTAACCCCTCACTTTCAGAGAAGACAAAATCAATCTCTCATCCCCCACTGTAAAAAAGGTTCTTAACTCCCTTCAAAAGTTATTCCTTGTTGCAAGTCACCTGATCAAAAGAGTTGTGATTTGGTTTTTGAGCACCTGATCAAAAGCTCATTGGTGGCAGTCACCTGATCAAAAAACTGAGTGCATTCCTACCAGGGTTGTAGAAAAGTGGATGTACCCAGGTTGTGGAACCACTATAAAATTCTTGTGTTGTCTGGTTGCTCTTTTCTTTTGTTCTTGTTGTGGCTGTGCTAGTTAGGATTGTTGTGTTTGTGTTTAATTAGTTTATAGTATGCAGCACCTGTGATAGTCTATTTTATCTCAGGTCTGATCAACTCTGTAGAAGTTCTATTTACACCAAAAAGGTTTGAAAATTTAAAGATACTCTATTCACCTCCCCCCCCCCCCTCTAGAGTATTCCTGATCTAACCCCTCACTTTCAATTAGTATCAGAGATTCGATTCCTTTGGTTGTACAAGCTAACCCTTGAACAAAAATCCTGAGTTAGATCTGCCTTTTTATTTCTGTTAGAATTATACACACAGCATGTCACAGAACAAAGACTATGCAAGCACCAGACCCCCAGTATGCAACCTAAACAAGTTTGCCATCTATATGGCAAGAATTAAATTGTATATGAACTATATTGATGAAGATATCTACAACTCTATCTTGACAAGTCCCCCTCAGGCATCTACCTCTCCAGCAATATCCAACACTAATGCAGTACAACCACTTGAGTGGACTGAAGCCTAGAAGAAAGCTAGAGTTGCTGATGCTAAAGCCATGAATATTCTGTCCTAAACTATGTCTGATGACATATTCCAAAATGTGGCTGAATGCACATCAGCCACGGCCATTTGGGAATCCCTTAACCAAATGGTGGCTGGCTCTGTAGATGAAAGGAAAGATAGAAGATCCAACCTCATATCACAATATGAGAACTTCAAGAAGGAGGAAACTGAATCAGTTGTAGACATGTACAATAGGCTGAGCTTAATCATCAATGAGCTAAAGATGTTGTGTAAGACCCCTCCCCCTTAACAATGAGGCTCCCGGCCTTATGCCCAGAACCACCGTCTTACGGTGGCACTAACGCACGGGTTAGTCGACACCGCAACACGCTGATTCTGCCGGCTAATACGATCATATAACCTGTAGGCCAATATGAGAAATATAAGTATAGCAGTATATCAAATCCACTAGTCCATAAGTCACAGAGTACATATCATATATATAAATGAAGAGTACAGAATCATAGTCCATAATGAGTACAAAATGAAAGAGTAATAAGGGCTTATGCCCACTACATCATATCAACTCTCTCTCAAATCAAAGCGGAAGCTAATCTAATACATCAAAACTCGTCCCACCTGAGGACGCGCAGTAGTAGTAGTATTCTGCGGTAGCGGTATCTTCTCCTCAAGTCCTGCCTCCTCGTCGTGCTTGTGCTCCATCTCCACGAGCTCCTAAAATATTATGGTCACCGACCATTAGTCAAAAGACAAAGTCGTTTCCTCCGCATCTCGCCACGCAGCTCCTAGGCACCAAGCGGAATGATGAAGCGGAGGACAACAAGGGGTAGCAAAAGTGCAAGTAGGTGACAAGAGCTAACTAGCAGTTGTAATATATATTATTATTCTACTCTAGTAGTTCTAAGTATATAGTACAAGTAAGTAAAGTGCAGTACTAGTAAAGGAAAGAACTGAAAGTAAGAGAAGAAAGGTAAAGTAAAGCTGAAAGGTAAAGCTATCTACCATCACAGAGTACCCTAACTTTTAGAAATGCCCATACAAATATATAAGTTAGGATTTCCAAAATAACTTATCATATAAAAGATCCCATACTAATTTATATGATAAGGATCTATGAAGCGTATGTCCTAATGCAAATGGATTATATGTTATGAATTACGAAACATGCAAGTGCAACACATACACACGACTCTGAGATCCCAGACCTTTAGTTCCGACTTTTCGAGAGCTAGCATCACTCTCTGGTACCACCGTTGTGTCTGCGCCAGCAGCGGAGCGGGCGTCTCTGCTTTCTAGACGGGTATGCACACTGCTAAGCCTAGACCTCTCTCATACGCCTCTGTACACGTCCAAGGTGCACTCTAGAGTCTCTGTATATGTACTTTGCTGACAACTGTCAGTCTTGTTTGGTCGGGTGTGCGTCATCGGGGATCGTCCTCTAGACCGCAGTGTAAAATAACCCACTAGCCCCTCAAACCCTCATACCCGCCTGGTTCACCGTACTGCCGTCGGTGTGACGATCGGCCTAGTACCGCATGAACCGCAACTAAATTTATGCACATGCAAGTATTTCATCTCGAGCCTTCAGCTCGTAGGAACAAACCATCCTGAATCCCTCCAACTCATCACGGGTGAGCATATTACACAAGTCTCCCTTAAACCCATCACAGATGGGAATAAACCATAATCCCCCCAACCCTATACAGGTGAGAATGAACCGCAATCCCTCCAACCCTACATGGGTGAGAATGAACCACAATGTCTTAACATATTAGACTACTCTTTTCTACGGGTTATTATACTTAATGATTTAAGGTTAATCCCAGGACTGCCCAGGGTATACCCGGTGAAAGTCTCTCGGGGGCTCTAAGAACTACGATGGGATTATGCCGAAAGTTCCCTTTCTCAAGGATAATTACTTTTATTGGTGTATACCCATGATTTATACCCCAACTCTCGTATTACTTTAGAACGACCGTAAAGACTTAAGGTGTTATTAGGAGCGCGGTCTTCCGCTGGTGCCCGTTATTGTAGCTGTCACGGGACTTGCACTCTTCCACACATGGTTAAGGAATCCTCTAGGAGACCAACCAGGGTTAATTCCTCCACTAAGATCCTCACTTTACTAGTTATTCAGATTCCTCCCCTGGTGGCCCTACTAGTACGAACATCAGTGCTAGACCCTTACCCATGTCCCGATACCACCCACAAATGTGACATTCTAAATCCTCTGGCCATATGCCTCAAGTTATTTATCCTAGGATGGCATGAAACTATATGATGAACAGTATGAATTCCATAATTTTCCAAATTACTTACACCATTAAATTAATTTCTTTAAATGTAATCCCTAGTCGTTTTGCACATGAAGTATTGTCAATTTTAAACCTACTGTCCTAGGGATTTTTCCAGGTATATAATATGACAATTAATGGGGCCTACCAAAATTTCATGCTTTTTCAATTCAGATTTATAATTAATTCCTATATAATACTCTATCCACAAATCTAGCATTTTCCAAATGAAGTACATAAAATATTATCTCAAAAATTCTAATTAAATTACAGAGCCTTGATAATAATGAGATAATGTTATTTCCAGATTTACATTTACATCTAGGTTGAAATGGACTATCAATGATCAATTTAAGGTATTTACCAAAATGCCATTATGGGGCCTAAGTACATTATTTGGCACCCCAAAATTCTGAAATAATTGCACAAGATATAAAACATACAATTATAGCAATATGAAGTTTCTCAAATTTTTGAAAGGAATATACACATCATTTCTACACAAATTCCATAAGGGTAAAATGGTCATTTTGCTCCTTAATCTACTTAAACTTCATCAAACAGAGATATAATTTATTTCTAGTGTTTATTATGTCACTACTTTGTACTCAACAGAAATTGAACATTTTATGATAATGGTAAACGTATTTTTAATTTATTTCCGCAAAAAGACCAAATTTTCAGAAATTCAAAATAATGGGATTTTTGTTCCCAAAATTCCCACCATTGCTATTAGAGGTGTATTACGCCCTCATGTGTCACTATAATGAAAATCATGATTTTTGAATGTTCCAAGTTGGCTTAATACACATTATTTCATTTTTGGCTAAATGCACACCAAGCCTATAACAAGCCAACACATGCAAGTGGGTTTACCAAACATTCATTGGTCGCAATTGGCTAAAATTTAAAACATACACTTATAATGTCCCTACGGACATGCCACCAAAATATGGGGCCATTTGGAGTCCCACAACTCCAAATATTGCATTTATTTAATTTTGGGTATTTTAGTAAAACTATAGAAAGAGTTATCCCAAAAATTCTCATTTTTGTACATGGGTTAACCAAGCCCTACACATGCATGCACCCAAAATTTTGGGTCATTTGAATGAATGGTTTGACTTGGGCATCATTTTGAAATTCTGCCCTAGCTAAGGACCAACCCTAGAAAAATGGTTTTACATGTCAGAACGCTGGACCAAATCTCACGTTAAGGGTCGCAAATTAACGTAAACATAAAGGGCTACATTTTTCATGTTCATGTTATACTCTGAAAATGGATCTAAGAGCCCTATATTTGATATGAAAGATCACTAAATTAATGTGACAGAAATCTAATTTCATTTCATTAAATAATAACAGAAATTAAATTGATTTTAATAAAAATGCACGGCACGAATCTTAAAGTGATATTGGAAGGCATCCGTTTATAAACCCCAAGCGTTCAACGGCTGAGATCGAGCCGACCTGGGGGATATTGTGGGTCCATTTCCGGCCACCTGTGGCGGCGCCACCCCCGGCCAACGGTGTCATCACCTTCACGGTGCTGGTGGCTATGCTTTGTCAGTGATGAGGTGGCAGGAGACGACGGCTACGGCGATCCCGAGCTGTAAGAAAAAACTTAAAAAATCTCCCATTTCTCACATGGCATCGGACTCAATTGAGCCCGATATCTCCCCTAGTTGATCTAGGATTCTAGTACGGGTAGAGGGACGGTGAAACGAACCTGTGTTGCTGGCTGGCGGCGAGGATGGAGGCGGGTGGCCATTCCCGACCTTGATCCAGCGGCACCTCTCAGATTCATGGTTCCGGCACCGTTTCCATCACTCCAGCTATCGATTTCTACTCTCCTTTGTCCTCTGAAGCTAATGGAATCAATATATCTGGCTGGGAGGGGATATATGGGGAGATACAACCAAGGCAAGCTCAGTTTGGAGCTTTTGTTGTATCACCCTTCATGCCAAGTGGGCCTTAGCCTCTCACCTCCTCGTAATAACTCCAAGGGAGGTCTGCCAGCAAGCCATGGCTGAAGAGAAGGAGCCATGTGGCCTCCTCCCTTAATTTCAACCTTCTCTCTCCTCTTTTTTGGTGAATTTTCCAATTTTTCCCTTGCATGTATCCTCTCTCTTCAAATTGAGGGCTAGGGGTTGAATTTGACTCCTTGGGTTGTCCTTGGGCTGAGTTGGGTGGGCTTATCCCAATGGAAATGGGCTTGGGTTCATCTTTCCCTTCTTTAGGCCTCATGTTAACCAAGTTGGCTTTTTGAGTTGACTTGGTCAACATGATGAGTGGGCTGACCCCACTTAATGGTCATGAGCCTAGTGGCACCACCCAACTTGGGTTGGGCCAAGGGGGTGCCCCACTTAGGCTAATTGGGCCTATAGGTATAGATTTGACCAAAATTAGGGCTAAGTTGACTTGGGTCAACTAGGGTCAAACGGTTGACCTAGTGACATGCCCTAGGGTCCAATTAGATTGTTTTTATGGTTAGGGCAATGTGGTGGGGTCATGGTATGGTTAGGGTCCTTATTTAGGCTATTTTGACCTCGTTTGACTTGGGCCCTATGGAGGGCCCCACATGGCTTCATTCACCTACTAGGGTCAAACCTAGTTAAATACCCCTATCACCCACCCCATGCCTAACACAATCTAAGTTAAGGGCCCTAGAAGTAACATGGGATGTTATAATTCCAATAAACAAAAAAAATAATTTCGTCCCCGAAATTTAAGTTCGTGTCCACGGGGTTCTACTCGTAATAATTTAAGTTAGTTTAAAACACAATTTACAGCATACCTAAAGTAAATAGCTCCAGGTGTCGCTCCAACATTAGGTCCCTTGGCTCCCAGGTGTGTTCCTCCCGTCCATGGTTGGACCACATCACCTTCACAAGAGGGACCTTCTGTAACAGCCCAAAGTTCAGAAACAGGCAATTTTTGGGTGACACGGCCTGGGACACGGGCGTGTCCCAGGGCGTGTTAGGTGACACGGCCTGCGACACGGGCGTGTCGCAGGGCGTGTCGAAGTTGTGTCGACGATTGGGCTTTGTCTCGACGATTTTTGGTCTCGACGATTCGTCGAGAGGAGGCACACGGCCCAGGACACGGGCGTGTCCAAGGCCGTGTCGCATGCTCGACGATTTTGTCTCGACGATCGTCGAGTGTCGAGACCTGAGTGTCGAGTGTCGAGAGTTTGAACACGGCCTGTGACACGGGCGTGTCACAGGGCGTGTCAAATCAGGCGGCGAGCTCAGCCCGCCGAAGGAAATTCGACAGGGCGTGTCTTTGTGCCGTGTCTGGGCACACGGCCTGGGACACGGGCGTGTCACAGGCCGTGTGAAGTCTCGGGATGATTTGGGATTTTTTTCCCCAGGTACACGGCCACAGACACGGGCGTGTCTGAAGGCGTGTTGGTGACACGGCCCATGACACGGGCGTGTCCCGTGGGCATGTCACTGGTCTGGATAAGTCGGTTGACCACCGCTTGAGGCACACGGCCAGGCACACGGCCGTGTTCGAGGCCGTGTCAGGTCAAAATAGGTGTTTTTTGGCAGAATCGTGGCCGTCCATTCCTTCAGTCTAGATCTAAGGGCTGGAAGCTCTTCTTCTTTTTCCTTAAGGGCCGAAATCAGAGAAAGGAATCTCATTTTCCTTAGCCTTCATCTTTCTTCAAGAGAGAGAAAGAGAGAAAGAAAGGAAGAGGAAGAAGGAAAGGGGGCTGCTGTCGGTGGTGCTGCGGTTTCCCGACGAGAGATCCGAAGCCAGCGTTGCGGAGGAAACGCTCTCGCGAGTCGTGCAAGCTAGCTTGGAGTCCATGGCACCGAAGCGATCGTCAAGGGTAACGACTTTTCTTCCTAGCCATGTGAAGGCTTCCTTTTTGGCATATCTTTTGATTCCCCCACCAAGAGGTGGCTGCTTTTGGGAGTCATTTGGGTGATTCTTGAAATCCCCTTTTTGTTAGCATATAGATCCGGAAATGGAGTACGGAATAGGCATGCTGTGTGAAGCCCATCTGGACAGGTTGGTCTGGATTGGTGATGTTGCATACGAACCGGAGAAGACTCCGTGATAAACGTGTAGTGTTAAGGAGTCTACGGGTTATGCCTGCGAAAAGGAGTAGCAGGAAGTACTGGGGTGGTAGCCCAGGAAAATAGCCATGTTATGGTTTTGGGTCCAACCTGTGGTTATCCACACAGGAAGTACTAGTGGGACCAGGAAAGGCCCTTTTTGTGATGCTTGATGTCATAGGGTGTCCACCTGTGGAGCGAGTCACAGGAAGTACTGGTGTGCCCAGGAAAGACCCCTGACATTTGTAATTTGCGGTGTCCACCTGTGACGGGAGTCACAGGAAGTACTGGTGTGCCCAGGAAAGACCCGCTGTTGTTGTGAGGAAATGGGTATAGTGACATACCCAGGCTTGAATGCCAGAACAGGATTGGTGAGACCGACCCGCGCCTTTGCTATAGCCATGAGTACGCTGCACGCGGAAAAGGCAAGGCGATTTGAGCAACGGGGGGATGGAGGATCCGACCTGCGCTATGTCCGTCTGACGTGAGACCAAAAAGTGCGGTCTGTTGGAGCGCATAGCAAGAGTCTTCGGCCTGCGCGCCATGACACAACGGGGGGCTACGGGCCATCCCAGTGTCCGAGGACTAACTCCGGCTGCACGCCATGGAGTAAATGCTCAAGAGTGTTACCGTTGGGTGATAACCCTGATACGGTGGTGGGCAAGAGGTTGCCAGAACACCAAGAATGTGCCCTGAGTGCACGGACCGTTGGGCCGGGCGGCGAACGGTTGTGATGGCTTGTGTGCGTGAAAGCACCTTTTGATGATATAGTTTGCCATACTTGTGATATGATATGCCTGCAGGGAAAAATACCGCTGCCCCGAGAGAAGGGGTAGGGTCGTTATAATTTGGTCAGCTGAGCGCTGACCGTTGCTTTTGTTTGCCACCGGTGGGTGGATTGTCCTTGCACAGGTGCTGGAGAGCCGAGTGGGACGCGTTGAGGTTGATGTTCCTGCTGGTGCTGCTGCTGCTGCTAGCCCTCGAAGGCTAGTTGTGTTCTTTTGAGTGTTTTCTTTTATTGTGGCCGGCCTGCGCGCCAATCTGTTTTAGGCCACTGTTTGAAAGCCATGTAAGGCCATAAGGCCAACACTTTTGACATGTTGTAAGACATTCCTATATGTATATAAATGTGGAGTTTTATGTTTGGACATTCATGAGGAGTTCAAGTAGTTTAGGCTTCCGCTAGAATGCTTTGTGATAGGTGCGATTGTGCTACTCTGGTATCATCCTGTACCTTCACCGACTGTTTTGTGGTATATCCTGTGGGGCCCCGGCCGGACCTTCTAGAATATATCATATGAACGGATGGGGTTGTTACATTTTTGGTATCGGTTGTCTTGGTCTTTCCCTCTCGAAGTCGTGGTCGACTTCTTTTGTGGGGTGGCACGCACGGGTTTGTGCAAACCAAAGTCTACGATTGAACTCCTGAATGTCCATGATAGGAATGCAAAGTTTTGTGTTTGAGGAACCTGTGTGTTCCTATCTTGTTGCTTACTTGTGTCATTTTCTATTTGTAGGCGACGAGTGCGATGGTTTGGCAGCAGGAACCCCAACACTCGTTAGGCAGCATGACGTCAACTGTGGTACCAACCTCTCCTTCATCGATAGAAACAGCTCGACTGATTGTCGATAGGGCTTTTGCAACGCTCAAGTCTTACCATGAAGGACAAGTTTCACCCTCTGATCCGGTGATGCGTTCCATGCCGGGTAGGGAACTTGAGCAGCTAGCAAGGGGAAGTGCCTCAGCCTCGTCGGGACATATGTGTTTGAGCCAAGGAGAGAACACGGTTGCGGACTATTTTCATGCATTTGTTGCAATGAGCCAACAACCCGAGTTTCTGTTTGAGACCGAGGAGATGAAGATCAATCGGTTTTATGGTGGGCTACGTCAGGAACTCCGTTTCTTGTTGATGGGTCCTAAGTTCTTGGGCTTCCAACCACTGGTGGAGGCAGCGAGACTGTTGGAAATCGACTTGAGGAGAGCCCAGCAGATGCCTGTGACTCGGAAAGTGCGCACTCCAAGGTTTGGGAAGTCGGCTCACTGGAAGAGGCGGAGACAAGAGAAGCGTACTTGTTATGCGTGTGGTCAGGTGGGACACCTTGCTCGTGACTGTGGGGATGGTGTTCAGCAGCCAAAGAAGCAGTCCAAGTGTTATTCGTGTGGGAAAGCAGGACATAAAGCCCGAGATTGCCGCGTTGGCGCGTAGCAGGCAAGAAAGGGCGACAGCACGATGTAGATAAATAAGGAGACTTCTCATGTACATAACTAATGGTGACTTATATATGTTTGATGTACAGTAAGCTGTTTTGGATGAAAATGTTATGAGGACCTGTGTCCGATATGGATGTGTGGGATCAACGTGTGTTGTCAATTGTTGCTGTTTTCTACCATGGGGACATGTGTGCCCAAACTTGGCAAGAGTCGTCGATGTTTACGCTGATCGTCTTGCTTGTTTTTGTTTGCATCTTGTGACTGTTGGTTGTATATGTTAGGTGCACCACAGGCGCCGTTTACGAAGGATGTTTCGTCTTCTTTTCTGTCTCGTGAGTTTCTTACGCGGCTTGGGATTCCCAGGATCGCAAAGACAGATAGCGTCACCATGGTGTTGCCGAATGATTGTTGGATGCTTGCGCATCAAGCTTGCGATGTGGCGGTTCAGTTAGGAAGTCGGGATCTCAGGTTAACTGCATTTGTTTTGCCAATATCGGAATTGACGTGATTTTGGGTTGGATTGGCTTGCGGAGCAGCACGTTATGCTTGATTGCCAGTCCAAAGAAATCACGTTAGGCCAGAATACCGAACAGGCGGGACGTTGATGTCTGCACTCGAGGTAGTCAAAGCTGTTCGGAAGGGTGCGGAGTGTTACTTTGCACTCATTCGGGCTGTTGAGCCTAAGGCCACGTTGTGCGAGGTTCCGATTGTGGCAGAATTTACAGATGTGTTTCCCACGGATCTCCCTGGGCTACCACCCCAGCGGGAGATTGACTTCACAATTGAGTTGGTGCCAGGTGCGAAACCCGTGGCCCGCTCGCCATATCGCGTTGCATCTAAAGAGATGGCGGAGTTGAAGGTTCAACTACAAGAAATGCGAGAGCAAGGTTATATCCGCCCAAGTATGTCACCTTGGAGCGATGTATTGATTACCGTGAATTAAATAAGCTGACCGAGAAGAATAAGTATCCTATACCTCGGATTGATGAATTATTTGATCAGCTAGTTGGCTCGACTGTCTATTCGAAGTTGGACCTGAAGTCTGGTTATTACCAGTTACGAATTTGGGAAGGTGACATTTCCAAAACCGCATTTGGAACACGCTAGGGGCACTATGAGTTCACAGTTATGCCCTTTGGCTTGTGCAATACGCCTTCGGTGTTTATGGATTTGATGCACCGTATTTTCCGTGAGTACCTGGATCTGTTTGTGATTGTGTTCATTGATGATATCCTGGTGTACTCGAAGTCTAAAGCTGAGCATGAGATTCATTTGCGGTTGGTGTTGAATACATTGCGGTAAAATCAGCTCTATGCCAAGTTCTCGAAGTGCGAGTTTTGGCTATCGTCAGTAGCATTTTTGGGCCATGTGGTGAATGGAGCGGGCATTGCAGTGGATCCAGCGAAGATAAGAGCCATACAAGAGTGACCAAAATTGTCTTCCGTGGCCGAAGTCAGGAGTTTCCTTGGACTTGCGGGCTACTATAGAAGATTTGTAGAGAATTTCTCGCGGATCGCTTTGCCGCTAACCACACTAACGCGAAAATTATCAGAAGTTCGTTTGGACGCCAGAGTGCGCACGATCTTTTGAAGAGCTGCAGATTCGGTTGACCACGGCGCCGATGTTGTCTTCGCCATGTGGAACCGATGGGTTTATGATGCCTCAGGAAGCGGCTTCGAATGCGTTCTTCTGCAGAGCGGAAAAGTGATTGCTTATGGCTCACGCCAACTGAAGGTGCATGCGCGAACCTATCCCGTCCAGGATTTGGAACTAGCGGCGGTGCTTTTTGCACTCAAGTTGTGGCGACACTACCTTTATGGTGTGAAGGTGGCGATCTATACCGATCATAAGAGCCTAAAGTATCTGTTGGAGCAGAAAGACTTGAGTATGCGACAACGACGGTGGTTGGAGTTCCTTGGGGACGACACGTTCGAGATTCACTATACACCCGGGAAAGGGAATGTTGTCGCGGATGCCTTGAGTCGGCGAGTTCCGGCTAGAGCGAATTGGTTGCAAAGGCATAATAAACGTCTTATCCAGGCGTTGGAAGCATTGGAGATCTATTGTGTTGACAAGAGTTCCACTGCCACTGCATGTTTGAACTGGACCGAGGTGCAATGTGACCTTGCGGACCGCGTTCGACGGGCAACGGAGTTGGATGAAAATCTCTTACGATATGTGAATGAAGGGCCAGAAGGCAAATTCACCTGGACTGATGGTCTTTTGCGCAAAGAGGGTCGTTTGTGCGTCCTGAATGTGGGGAAGTTGAGGGAAGAACCGATGTATGAAGCACATTATACGAAGTATTCCATGCACCCCGGGAGCACAACGATGTTCAACGATATGAAGAAATTTTTCTGGTGGCCAGGGCTCAAGGAAGATGTTGCCCTGTATGTAGCCAAATGTCAAACATGTGCGATGGTGAAGGCGGAATGCCAAAAGCCGGACGGTTATTTGAAGTCACTACCGATCCCAGTGTGGAAATTTGATGATATTTCCATGGATTTTGTGCATGGCTTGCCAAGATCGCAGCGAGGAAATGATTCCATTTGGGTGATAGTTGACCGGCTAACAAACGTAGCACATTTTCTCCCGAACAGACGGGATGATTCGGTTGAAAATTTGGCAAATCAGATTATACGGCTTCACGGTGTTCCTCGGAGCATCGTACGTGATCGAGATAGACAATTCACACCAAATGATTCGAGGCTAGTTCACCGACTGTTGGGCACGAAGTTGACTTTCAGTACGGCCTTTCATCCCCAAACGGATGGCCAAACTGAACGTACCAACAGAACAATGGAGGACATGCTCCGAATGTGCGCCCTTGACTTCGGAAAGAGATGGGAAGATCGTCTCTATATGGTCGAGTTTGCGTATCATAACAGCTACCAGGCAAGCATTGGGATGCCACCAGATGAAGCCCTATATTGAAGAACGTGTAGTACTCCCTTAGCTTGGGTAGACGCGGGTGAAGCCCGGGTTGTTAAACCAAATGAAGTGGAAGAAGCAAACTCAACCATTCGGACTATTCGAGAGAGATTGCTGATTGCTCAAGATCGACAAGCGAAGTACTACAACGCCAAGCACCGGAATGTCAAATTTGCGGTTGGCGATTGGGTCTACTTGAAGATCAAGCCATGCAAAGGGGTCTCCAAGATTCGACGATTGAAAAAGGTGAGTCCAAGATTTTTGGGCCCTTTTGAAGTGGTTGAGCGAATGAGCGAAGCGGTTTATCGGCTAGCTCTGTCGACGAACTTGGGTGGGTTACATGATGTCTTTCACATCTCAGTGCTTCGGAAGGCCGTGAAAGATCCCGCTCAAGTGATCGCGGATGATCGTGTGCTGGTGAAGTATGGGCTAACAACGAGAGTTAGACCCACTCAGATCAAAGATCGAGCCGAGAAACAGTTGCGGAACAAAACGGTCGGTATGGTAAAAGTCCGGTGGGACAACTGCGGCCGTGACGAGCTGACATGGGAGCGCGAGCAAACCATGCGAGCAGAGTTCCCAGAGCTGTTTGTGTAATTTATAGCGCGAATGTTGTAACATATCATGTTAGATGTTGTTACCTTTTATTGCTGGTTTCTGCTACTTTCCTATCTCTGAATTTCGAGGACGAAATTTCTTGTAGGAGGGGAGGATTGTAACAGCCCAAAGTTCAGAAACAGGCAATTTTTGGGTGACACGGCCTGGGACACGGGCGTGTCCCAGGGCGTGTTAGGTGACACGGCCTGCGACACGGGCGTGTCGCAGGGCGTGTCGAAGTTGTGTCGACGATTGGGCTTTGTCTCGACGATTTTTGGTCTCGACGATTCGTCGAGAGGAGGCACACGGCCCAGGACACGGGCGTGTCCAAGGCCGTGTCGCATGCTCGACGATTTTGTCTCGACGATCGTCGAGTGTCGAGACCTGAGTGTCGAGTGTCGAGAGTTTGAACACGGCCTGTGACACGGGCGTGTCACAGGGCGTGTCAAATCAGGCGGCGAGCTCAGCCCGCCGAAGGAAATTCGACAGGGCGTGTCTTTGTGCCGTGTCTGGGCACACGGCCTGGGACACGGGCGTGTCACAGGCCGTGTGAAGTCTCGGGATGATTTGGGATTTTTTTCCCCAGGTACACGGCCACAGACACGGGCGTGTCTGAAGGCGTGTTGGTGACACGGCCCATGACACGGGCGTGTCCCGTGGGCATGTCACTGGTCTGGATAAGTCGGTTGACCACCGCTTGAGGCACACGGCCAGGCACACGGCCGTGTTCGAGGCCGTGTCAGGTCAAAATAGGTGTTTTTGGCAGAATCGTGGCCGTCCATTCCTTCAGTCTAGATCTAAGGGCTGGAAGCTCTTCTTCTTTTTCCTTAAGGGCCGAAATCAGAGAAAGGAATCTCATTTTCCTTAGCCTTCATCTTTCTTCAAGAGAGAGAAAGAGAGAAAGAAAGGAAGAGGAAGAAGGAAAGGGGGCTGCTGTCGGTGGTGCTGCGGTTTCCCGACGAGAGATCCGAAGCCAGCGTTGCGGAGGAAACGCTCTCGCGAGTCGTGCAAGCTAGCTTGGAGTCCATGGCACCGAAGCGATCGTCAAGGGTAACGACTTTTCTTCCTAGCCATGTGAAGGCTTCCTTTTTGGCATATCTTTTGATTCCCCCACCAAGAGGTGGCTGCTTTTGGGAGTCATTTGGGTGATTCTTGAAATCCCCTTTTTGTTAGCATATAGATCCGGAAATGGAGTACGGAATAGGCATGCTGTGTGAAGCCCATCTGGACAGGTTGGTCTGGATTGGTGATGTTGCATACGAACCGGAGAAGACTCCGTGATAAACGTGTAGTGTTAAGGAGTCTACGGGTTATGCCTGCGAAAAGGAGTAGCAGGAAGTACTGGGGTGGTAGCCCAGGAAAATAGCCATGTTATGGTTTTGGGTCCAACCTGTGGTTATCCACACAGGAAGTACTAGTGGGACCAGGAAAGGCCCTTTTTGTGATGCTTGATGTCATAGGGTGTCCACCTGTGGAGCGAGTCACAGGAAGTACTGGTGTGCCCAGGAAAGACCCCTGACATTTGTAATTTGCGGTGTCCACCTGTGACGGGAGTCACAGGAAGTACTGGTGTGCCCAGGAAAGACCCGCTGTTGTTGTGAGGAAATGGGTATAGTGACATACCCAGGCTTGAATGCCAGAACAGGATTGGTGAGACCGACCCGCGCCTTTGCTATAGCCATGAGTACGCTGCACGCGGAAAAGGCAAGGCGATTTGAGCAACGGGGGGATGGAGGATCCGACCTGCGCTATGTCCGTCTGACGTGAGACCAAAAAGTGCGGTCTGTTGGAGCGCATAGCAAGAGTCTTCGGCCTGCGCGCCATGACACAACGGGGGGCTACGGGCCATCCCAGTGTCCGAGGACTAACTCCGGCTGCACGCCATGGAGTAAATGCTCAAGAGTGTTACCGTTGGGTGATAACCCTGATACGGTGGTGGGCAAGAGGTTGCCAGAACACCAAGAATGTGCCCTGAGTGCACGGACCGTTGGGCCGGGCGGCGAACGGTTGTGATGGCTTGTGTGCGTGAAAGCACCTTTTGATGATATAGTTTGCCATACTTGTGATATGATATGCCTGCAGGGAAAAATACCGCTGCCCCGAGAGAAGGGGTAGGGTCGTTATAATTTGGTCAGCTGAGCGCTGACCGTTGCTTTTGTTTGCCACCGGTGGGTGGATTGTCCTTGCACAGGTGCTGGAGAGCCGAGTGGGACGCGTTGAGATTGATGTTCCTGCTGGTGCTGCTGCTGCTGCTAGCCCTCGAAGGCTAGTTGTGTTCTTTTGAGTGTTTTCTTTTATTGTGGCCGGCCTGCGCGCCAATCTGTTTTAGGCCACTGTTTGAAAGCCATGTAAGGCCATAAGGCCAACACTTTTGACATGTTGTAAGACATTCCTATATGTATATAAATGTGGAGTTTTATGTTTGGACATTCATGAGGAGTTCAAGTAGTTTAGGCTTCCGCTAGAATGCTTTGTGATAGGTGCGATTGTGCTACTCTGGTATCATCCTGTACCTTCACCGACTGTTTTGTGGTATATCCTGTGGGGCCCCGGCCGGACCTTCTAGAATATATCATATGAACGGATGGGGTTGTTACACCTTCGTCTTCCGCAACACTCGGACATCTGTATCGTCAATTTGCATCGGCTCCAAACGAACTGATCTATCGGATGATAGCGGGCCAGCTGTAGTAGTAATGTGTTGCTCCAGCCCGGGGAGTGCTCTCCGTAGTGAAGAGACATGAAAGACATCGTGCAGTGTACTCAAATCTGGTGGCAGCTGCAGTCTATAAGCCAAGGGACCGATCCGCTCCAGGATCCAGTACGACCCCATATATCGTGGACGGAGCTTCTTGTGCCTCCGCACCCGAGAGACACCATGTATCAGACGTATCTTCAAGATTACCATGTCTACCACCTGGAACTCCACCTTCCTATGCCGAGCATCATAGTATTTAGCCTGTCTACTCTGAGCTTCCAACATCCGATCCCTGATCAAAGGAATCTGAGCTTCCGTGTCTTCCACAAAATCAGAGCCAAGAGTCTTGGTGTCCACATCCTGTACCCAAGATAGCGGTGTCTGGCATCTCCTTCCATACAAAGCCTCATAAGGAGTCATCCCAATGCTAGCTTGGTGGCTATTATTGTAAGAGAATTCGATCAATGGTAGCAGCCTCTCCCAAGGCTTCCTAGTATCCAATATGCATAATCTGAGCAGGTCCTCCATCGTCCTGTTTGTCCGCTCCATCTGGCCGTCGGTCTGCGGATAGAAGACAGTGCTAAAGGTAAGTCGGGACCCCAAGTAATCCTGCACTGCCCTCCACTCCCTGGAAGTGAACCGACCATCACGATCTGAGACGATAGTCCTGGGGATGTCATGGTATCTGACAAACTGCTCTACGAACAATCTCACCAAAACTGCAACTGGAGCATCCTTCCTGACTGGAATGAAACGCGCTACCTTGGTCAGTCTATCGATTATGACCCAAATGGAATCGTTCCCGGAGTGGGAGCGAGGTAGTACGTGTACAAAGTCCATAACAATGTCCTCAAACTTCCACTCTGGGACTGGCAGTGGCTGTAGTAAACCTCCTGGGCTCTTACATTCTGCCTTCACGCGCCGAAAAGTCTCGCAATGTGTCACAAAATAGGTGATCTCCCTCTTCATCCCAGGCCAGTACATGGTCCTCCGTAAATCTACCCACATCTTGGTGATGCTGGGATGCACTGAATATCTGGACCAATGAGCCTCTCTGAGTATGTCATCCCGGATACCATCTCCTGCTGGTATGTATACTCGCCCACGGAATCGAAGGAGATCATCTTGCAGCGTGTAATCCTCAAACTTTCCCCCTTCCAGGGCACTGAAAATCGGCTCTAATGCAACATCCAGCCTCTGATGTGTTCGGATGCGCTCGCGTATATCATCACCACTGATCACTGAGCTCTAGTACTCTCGATATACCACTGGTTCGGTCTAAGATACCATGGTAATATGAATGTCTTCCATCATCCGTATCAGCTCTATAGACATCAACTGAGGCACCGGTCCAGAAGTGCCGGCTCTCCTACTCAAAGCATCTGCTACTATGTTTGCTTTCATCGGATGATAGTGGATCTGATAATCATAGTCACAGAGGAATTCTAGCCATCTCCTCTATCACAGGTTCAGGTCCTTCTGCGTATCGATATATTTAAGATTCTTGTGATCTGAATAGATATCACAATGAATCCCGTATAAATAATGTCTCCGCATCATTAGGGTGAATACCACATCCCAGAGCTCTAAGTCATGTACTAAATAGTTATGCTCATGTTTCTTCAACTGTCTTGAAGCATAAGCAATAACAGGTCCATGTTGCATCAGGATAGCACCCAACCCCTGGTAAGAGGCATCTGTGTAGATCTGAAATCCTTCACTCCCGGATGGGAGCGTGATGCAATAGATCACGGTAGTGAACCAGTCGCACAAGTAATATAAAATGGGGGTTTTCCCAAGTATCGATCTCACAAGGAACACAGTAAGGTGGAGTTAATTTCGAGGAGGACTTGAGATTGAAGTCCTTAGGTCGGAGGTAACGATGGGGGCTTTGATATTTGCGGATAAAGAAAATAAAATACTAACAACTACTCCTATGCAACGCCGCTATGCGATGCTTCGCCAGGCGGGATGGAAGACTAGTCGGGCTGCTATGCACCGAATCGCTAGGCGGATGGAAGAGTAGGCTCGCGGATGAGGTGGTGAGAATGGCGGAATGAGGGTCGTAAGCACCTCTTTGCAACGCACGCCACTAGCAATTGCTAGTGCGGCAAGGGTGGATGGATGGTGGATGGACTATGGCACACCTCAAGTAAATAACGAATATACACAAAATCACATATACATGATTGAATATAAACGTTTTACAAACTAAGCATTCTTCATCATATACAAGAGTTCAACTACACATTCAACAACCAAACAAGAAAAGAGTGTGCGAAGTCGACCAAATACGAAGCCTTGCTGAGGATTCACGGTTGGAGTCGTCGGGTTGTCAATCCGCGTCCAAGCTCGGTCCGCAACTGCGTCCGGGGTAGAGAAGGGTTGTCACCTCCTTCCAATGGCCCGTCTTCTTCGTGTCACAATCCGGTGGAGGATGGCACAACTTCTCCTAGCTTGGTGGAGAAAGCTAGGTCAAGCTCTTCTTATAGCTCAAGGATGAAGAAGGAGGCCGAGAGGAAGCTCCGGCTTGG
Organism: Platanthera guangdongensis; assembly: GCA_039583875.1. Classification (NCBI taxonomy): domain Eukaryota; kingdom Viridiplantae; phylum Streptophyta; class Magnoliopsida; order Asparagales; family Orchidaceae; genus Platanthera; species Platanthera guangdongensis. Next base: position 109,811,070 of record CM077148.1, on the reverse strand, counting down.
ATTTGGCGGTGAAAGCTTTCCCGGAGCACCTCCCTAGGGTGGAAGATGAAGGGGAACTGCGGAAACGGCGGAGGAAATGGGCGATCTGCGGATCTCCCGGATTAGGGCGAGACCTGCACTATTTATACAAAAGCAGAATTGAACAATGCGCACGATCACAGGCGCACGACCAGTGGTCGTGCGCGCTATGTCCTGTGCTCATGCGCACTGGCATGGAATATCAGGAAGACGAACTGGGATAACGCACACGAGTAGTGGCGCACGACTAGTGGTCGTGCGCACTAAGTCCAATGATCGTGCGATTACCCAGACAGGACTCCAGAAATGAGGAATCAATGCACACGATCAGTGGCGCACGATCAGTGGTCGTGCGCAATATGTCCAGTGGTCGTGCGCTTACCCCAGGCTGATTCTGGAAAACAAAGAGTAGTGCGCACGATCGGGGGCGCACGACCAGTGGTCGTGCGCATTAGATCCCATGATCGTGCGCAGTATTCCTGTTTCACAACCACCCCGGAACACGCACACGACCCCTGTACCGAAAGGAAAAACCATCACTAATCTGTGCAGACATTCCAGACAATAACAAAAATGGAGTACAAACTATATAAATAACAAAATACACAACCATGGGCTAAAATGTGTGCTTCCTATGGAAATAAAGACAGAATGAAATATATATGATAATGAACTAAAAGTGAAGTGCAAATGCGTGAAAACTAGCCCAGATGAGTCCGAAAATAGGTATAGAAAGTGGACTCATCACACCTCCAGACTTAACTGTTTGCGCGTCCCGAGCAAACAAAATCTAAGCAGATAGGGAAAAATACTAGTTAACAAAGAAATTGCGATACGGAGTACCATGCGAAGTCGCATGCTCGCGTGCGTAAAAATATAATAGAAGAAATTTCTAAGTATACAAAATAGTTTACATTTTTCACAATGCGTATCAAAATTTTATTATTACTCAAAAATGGAATCACGGTGAATCATTCAGTCACGCGTAGGGAGAAAGTAGACTAATCGCTAGGCGAGCATTGCCAAAGATCAGGGCTCAGGATAACCTCCAAAGGAATCCACCAATGTCGGTGACCATATGCTTGCCCTTTCGCATTCTCTCCACGACACTGGTTTGGTTCACACACGAATCAGTAGGACTTAAGGTGAAGAGATGGGGCTTGGGTTTTGGTGAGGTAACAAGGATAACCAAGAAGGCTATGCATCTAACCCAAAGGAGCTAGTATGAAGGGAATCCATCAGCTAACCAAAAGATATGCGGGTACACCACACCCCCAAACTAAACTTTTAACATATGGGTGTGGGCACCGCCTACTCCAAATATAATCACATTTCCAAAATGATTTTCAATTTTACTTTTCCTTTTCATTTTCTTTTTCTTTTTCTTTTTCTTTACAACTTTTTTTCTTTTTCTTTTTCTTCATTTTATTTTCATAATTCAGCAAATATAATATTGGAGCACATCCACATAATCACAAGTAAAATCACCACATCACATCCCAACATTAAAATGTCAACACTAAAGCTCAACTTGGGTGTGCGACTAGGATTGGCTATGAGGCTTTGGTGAAATCATGGTGGAGCTGAATCAAAAGGAGGGGTAGGCACAACGGGGATAGCGAGGATATGATGTTAAGAATCGTACAAAGCTCAACCGGGCCAAAATGATGGACTACATCACACTCACGCATGACTAACCTATACCCATGCTTCAAGAATAGCTTGGGGCAAGTTCTTAGCCAACGAGAAAGACTATCCATCCTCCCGACTCGAGCAATACGAACCTAATGACCGTCTACACACATCCCTAAGCTACCGTCGGATTCACACCGTATTCACCAACTTTGAGTAGAATAAAAAGTATTTACGCAATTAGAAAAATATAAAACTAAAAGCATACAGAAAAATTAAATCTACTCCAATTTCTACACGAGACGAGAGCAGTTGACTAGGATCACAACAAGACCAACAGTTTACTCCGTCTCACAATCCTATGTCAGCACCATAATTTTCCCAAATCTAACAAAGAAATGAGTTTAACTCGCAGCACGCAAAAAGCTAAGCACGCGCTCATGTGGGTGCAGTGGTGTGTGATGCAATGAACTAATCAAAATAAAACAATAAAAGATTCTAGTATGCACATGAAATGTGTACGTGCAATAGGCAACAGATCTCTCCCCCAGACATAAACTAAGCAATACAGTATATGATATAGAAATTACAATCAGATAGAAACAAGGGGAGAGGTTACCCAATGCTCAGCTAGTGAGCATACCAGAAGACGCGTGAAAAACTGAAGCAGGTCCGCCATACGAAGAATCAGAACCCCGCCAATGCGATTGGCTATGAATACCTGCAGGGGTGAGCTCCGCAAAAACAAAAGAAAAATATACAAAAAGAGGTGCTAAAATAAAATAGACATGAAAATAAAAATGCAGGAAATAAAAGATAAGTACTGGGGTTATTGTCATCCCAGCACGACTTATTCAGCTACAAAAAGGTTCTAGCTAATGGGCCTATGAAAAGAAAAATGCACAGATAACTGTTCCAATATCTGTTTCGGTAACGGGTACCGATACGGTGATAGAGCAGTTACCCCTCTACCTAAATAATAATACCTGCCCAACACAGGTAGAGGAAATAGGAAGTAGGATGAGGAGGAGGCCTGGTCCTCACTCTTCTCACCACAAAACAAATCCTTGCCTAGCAAGGTATCGTCTATCACAGGCCCGCAGGAGGCGATGGCAACGACATCAGCACAAAGCTCATCATCATCCCAACGTACCTGTGGAGACTCATCCTGCACAGGCTCAGATAAAGAAGGGGGATCAAGAAATAAAGGAGACGAAGAACTAAAATAATCAGAAAATGGGGAGTGATCCCGGTGTCACTCTCAGCAGGATCCAAGCAGAGATCACTGTCGGTGTCATATGAGTCGTATCGAGGGGAATCCGAGAACTCAAGGTCCGCCGTGGTAAGTGGAACAGACTCATCCAATAAGGAGGTGCAAACCTCGGCATCGAAAATAGGGTATTCCTCATCCCACCGGGGTGCGTAAAAGTGTTCCGAAGATCCACCGTCTCCGTCGGAGATAGAGGAATCATCATCCCACTTTGGCGCAACCTCGGGCACCGAATCATCAACAAGTACGGCGTCATCAACCGACTCACAAGAAAATGGAGTAGCACAATCCGGCAAAAATTGTGGAGGGGCAAGGATGCTCTCAAAATCAAGCACTGAATGAGCAGGCCCTATCGCAAAATCATTCGTCGACGCCACCCCGTCGACGACCGGAACAATCTCATCGTCCCATACAGGAGCGTCCATGAGTTCCTGCTCCACTTTTTGTTGGCTAAAACCAGAGTGATCATCATCACTCAAGGAAAGCTCGTAAAAAGGGATCGAGGGACCCATGAAAGAGCTGTATGCGGCTAGAGATTCTTCGTTAATCTCAACGTGTAGAGAATGAGCAAAGTGCGTTATGTCAGTGTATGGGCCAGGCAACACCATGGTTGGCCTGTCCACAACAGACTTCCGCGAATGGGAGGTTGTTGTGCACACACCCTCAGAGGGAGAAGGCTTGCACAAACGAGGTCAATCCTTCAACATGTGGCCCTCACCTTGACATAACAAACACCGAATGCAATGCTCGGCATTCATAACAGCAATGGCATCGATGGATCGGTGCAAAGTGTCAAGGATACGGCACTCAGCATCAGAATCCATCACGAATAAAAATAATTGCTGAAAAAGTGCTAAACAGCTAAAATGAAAATAGCACGGATCTGCTATCTAAATCAAAAATCAGAAAAGGGCAAAAAGAAATAAGCAAAATAAAAATTCTAATAACAAAAGCAAATAAAAAAAATGATATGCACAAATGGAAAAGGGCTTCAATCCATTATCTCCCTCTCCACAAACTCACACGACTGTGTTCCCCGGCAACGACGCCAAAAACTTGATGCTATAGATCACGGCAGTGAACCGGTCGCACAAGTAATATAAAATGGGGGTTTTCCCAAGTATCGATCTCACAAGGAACACAGTAAGGTGGAGTTAATTTCGAGGAGGACTTGAGATTGAAGTCCTTAGGTCGGAGGTAACGATGGGGGCTTTGATATTTGCGGATAAAGAAAATAAAATACTAACAACTACTCCTATGCAACGTCGCTATGCGATGCTTCGCCAGGCGGGATGGAAGACTAGTCGGGCTGCTATGCACCGAATCGCTAGGCGGATGGAAGAGTAGGTTCGCGGATGAGGTGGTGAGAATGGCGGAATGAGGGTCGTAAGCACCTCTTCGCAACGCACGCCACTAGCAATTGCTAGTGCGGCAAGGGTGGATGGATGGTGGATGGACTATGGCACACCTCAAGTAAATAACGAAAATACACAAAATCACATAGACATGATTGAATATAAACGTTTTACAAACTAAGCATTCTTCATCATATACAAGAGTTCAACTACACATTCAACAACCAAACAAGAAAAGAGTGTGCGAAATCGACCAAATACGAAGCCTTGCTGAGGATTCACGGTTGGAGTCGTCTGGTTGTCAATTCGCATCCAAGCTCGATCCGCAACTGCGTCCGGGGTAGAGAAGGGCTGTCACCACCTTCCAATGGCCCGTCTTCTTCGTGTCACAATCCGGTGGAGGATGGCACAACTTCTCCTAGCTTGGTGGAGAAAGCTAGGTCAAGCTCTTCTTGTAGCTCAAGCATGAAGGAGGAGGCCGAGAGGAAGCTCCGGCTTGGATTTGGCGGTGAAAGATTGCCCGGAGCACCTCCCTAGGGTGGAAGATGAAGGGGAACGGCGGAAACGGCGGAGGAAATGGGCGATCTGCGGATCTCCCGGATTAGGGCGAGACCTGCACTATTTATACAAAAGCAGAATTGAACAATGCGCACGATCACATGAGCACGAACAGTGGTCGTGCGCGCTATGTCCTGTGCTCGTGCGCACTGGCATGGAATATCAGGAAAACGAACTGGGATAACGCGCACGAGTAGTGGCGCACGACCAGTGGTCGTGCGCACTAAGTCCAATGATCGTGCGATTACCTAGACAGGACTCCAGAAATGAGGAATCAATGCACACGATCAGTGGCGCACGATCAGTGGTCGTGCGCAATATGTCCAGTGGTCGTGCACTTACCCCAGGCTGATTCTAGAAAATGAAGAGTAGTGCGCACGATCGGGGGCACACGACCAGTGGTCGTGCGCATTAGATCCCATGATCGTGCGCAGTATTCCTGTTTCACAACCACCCCGGAACACGCACACGACCCCTGTACCGAAAGGAAAAACCATCACTAATCTGTGCAGACATTCCAGACAATAACAAAAAGGTAGTACAAACTATATAAATAACAAAATACACAACCATGGGCTAAAATGTGCACTTCCTATGGAAATAAAGACAGAATGAAATATATATGATAATGAACTAAAAGTGAAGTGCAAATGCGTGAAAACTAGCCCAGATGAGTCCGAAAATAGGTATATAAAGTGGACTCATCAGAGCGCGAGAATAGGGGATGAGGTGAGTCAGTCCTTCAGCTCCTGAAAGCTGTCTCGCACTGCTCTGACCAAATAAAATCTGCATCCTTCTTCGTCAAGGTCGTGAGGGGGAGGGCTAACATCGAGAATCCCTCCATGAGCTTGCGATAATAACCTGCTAACCCCAAGAAACTGCGTATGTCTGATGCTGTCTTCGGTCGTGGCCAATTCCATACTGCCTCTATCTTGGCTAGATCCACTGCCAATCCAGCCCCACTGATAGTGTGCCCCAGCAAAGCCACCTCCTGTAGCCAGAACTGGCACTTTGAAAACTTCGCATACATCTGGAATTCTCTCAGTCTCTGCTAAACCTGTGTCAAGTGTTCGGTGTGCTCCTCTTGAGTCCGGGAATAGATCAGAATATCATCGATGAACATAATGACGAAGCGGTCTAAGTAAGGTTCGAATACACGGTTCATTAGGGTCATGAATGCGGAGGGGACATTCGTGAGCCCAAAAGGCATCATCGTGAACTCGTATAACCGATATCGTGAACTGAATGTCGTCTTCAGTATGTCCTCTTCCCAGATGCGGAGCTGGTAGTAACCGGATAGCAAATCTAGCTAGAGAACTAGAAGGATCCCTGCAGCTGATCAAATAGCTCGTCTATCCGAGGTAGTGGATAGGTATTGCGGACCGTTAATTGGTTCAGCTCCCGGTAATCTATGCATAGTTGCAACGACCCGTCCTTCTTCTTCACAAAAAGAACTGGTGCTCCCCACGACGATGAACTGGGCCGCACAAATCCCGACTCAACTAGTTCCTGAAGTTGAGTCCTAAACTTTGCCAACTCTCTGGGAGCCATCCTGTAAGGTGCCCGGGACACTGGCCTCACTCCCGGTACAAGCTGAATCCTGAAATCCAAGTCCCTGGCTGGTGGTAGTCCGGGCAATTTCTCCGGGAACACGTCGGGGAAATCCCAGACCACCGGAATATCTGAAATAGAAGCCTCTGCTCACGCCATCTCAAAGCAGATAAGGTAAACCTCCTCTCCCTGCTCGTGGGCCTTCACAACCTGTACAAAAGATAGTAATAGGTGGGATATAGGTTTAATACCTTCGTTGATGACATGGGAGTCGCTATGCCTTAGTGTGATCCTCCTTGGTGGGCAATCTATCTGAGCATGGTTCCGATGTAACCATGTCATGCCCAAAATCAAATCGAAGTCCTGCAGTTTCAGAATAGTTGTTGGCGCCTCAAATGCCTTGCCGCCAATCTCGGCCTACATATTGCAATGGGCAGTGGTCCGCAGTTTTGACCCATCGGGTAGACGCACCCTCATCTCTACTCCCGAAAATCTTTCCACGCCTTCAAGTCCGTCTATGAAGGCCTTAGATACGAACGAGTGTGAAGCACCCGTGTCGAATAAAGTGTGAGCAGGCTTTCCGCTGATAATAACTATGCCTGAGGTTTGTTTAAGTTAAAATGAATTGTTATTCTATGGTTCCAGGTACTATATACTTGAAAACTCAAGTAATTTAACAATAATCTTAAGTACATGTGATAACCTCCTCTGGGTTCCTTGGTTCAGTAAGATCTAGCGCATACATTTGTTCTTGCCCTCAACCTTGACCGTAATGTCCCCGGCGTCGGCCTCAACCTCGACCTCGTCCTCGTCCCTGCTGTACTGGAGGGGCTACTGGAGGTGGGGGAGGAGGAAGTGGTCGAAACTGATGTGGGCACTGCGATCTAATGTGTCCGGGCTGATGAAAACCATAACAGACCATCTGTCTATGGCCACGATCGTCTTTCCTCATCGGGCCATTCATCTGTAGTGGTGGGGGAGTAAGCACTAGTGGGGGCCTCTGCTCCTGTCTGTAGTTAGGACGCTGTCATCCTCTAACCCTCTTGTATCCCATCACTCTGCCACTCTGAGAGCCTCTGCTGCTCTCCCCGAATGATTGCCCATCCTTCAGCCTCTTACCCCTGCTCTACACCATCAACTTATCGGCCTCCAGTTTCTTGGCAATTTCGATGATCTTGGTCGTCAAGCAGTGAGAAATGAATAGAAGTGCCTGCCTCGTAGAATCCCTGAGTCCTCGATAAAACTTCTTAGCATACCTCTTATCTTCCAGATCATATATCCCTTCAAACCTTGCCAAATGAGAAAACACCCTCTAGTATTCAATCACTGATCTGGACCCTTGCTTGAGGTTTAAGAACATCTCCTCTAACACATCCCTGTCCGTAGTGGACTCAAAATGCTTCAAGAAGGACTCGCTGAACTCCTCCCACGAGATGTCTGTCAATACTCTGTCTGCGTAGGTGGAATCTAACATGGATTTCCACCACCTCTTAGCATGAACCTCCAAGGCAGAGGATGCCAACGATACTGTCTGGCTGACAGGGCAGCTGATGCCAGCCAGCAACTCCTGAATAGTTTCCAACCACTCCTCTGTCTTCACTGCATCTTCTGTCCCGCGGTACATCGTGGGGACAGGCTCTTAAAGGCATTCAACCAGTTTGGTCTCGTGTTTGGCAACTGTGTCGGGGCCTGCTGGGCTCTGAAGTCATCTAGGATAGCCGTCAGAGTTTGTCCCATCTCTGTCTGCATGAAAGGAGTTGCAGACGGAGGGGGAGGAACCACATTCTGCGGAGGCTGCATAAGGCAAGGTAAACGTCAAAAATTGGCCTAACTCATTGCTTAATGGACTGTTTTATGTGACTTTTTGCACATGGGCACACCATTGCTTCCGCTACAAAGTTTGTCCGCAAACTAATGCTCGAGCGGGGTGTTCTAGTGTTGTGGACTTCTTTCTCATATTATCGTTTGTTCAAGTGATACTAGTTTGTAAGACCCCTCCCCCTTACCAAGGAGGCTCCCGGTCTTATGCCCAGAAATGCCATCTTACGGTGGCACTAACGTACGGGTTAGTCGACACCGCAACACGCCGATTCTACCGACTAATACGATCATATAACATGTAGGCCAATATGATAAATAGAAGTATAGAAGTATATCAAATCCACTAGTCCACAAGTCACAGAGTACATATCATATATATAAATGAAGAGTACAGAAACATAGTCCACAATGAGTACAAAATGAAAGAGTAATAAAGGCTTATGCACAGTACATCATATTAACTCTCTCTCTCTCAAATCAAAGCGGAAGCTAATATAATACATCAAAACTCATCCCACCTGAGGACGCCCAGTAGTAGTAATAGTCTGCAGTAGCAGAGTCTGCTCCTCAAGTCCTGCCTCCTCGTCGTGCTGGTGCTCCATCTCCACGAGCTCCAAAAATAGTATGGTCACCAACCATTAGTCAAAAGACTAAGTCGTTTCCTCCGCACCTCGCCCCGCAGCTCCTAGGCACCGAGCGGAAGGACGAAGCGGAGGACAACAAGGGGTAGCAAAAGTTAAAGCAGGTGACAAGAGCTAAATAGCAGTTGTAATAGATATTATTATTCTACTCTAGCAGTTCTAAGTATATAGTACAAGTAAGTAAAGTGCAGTACTAGTAAAGGAAAGAACTGAAAGTAAGAGCAAAAAAGTAAAGTAAAGATGAAAGGTAAAACTATCTACCATCACAGAGTACCCTAACTTATATAAATGCCCATACAAATATATAAGTTTGGATTTCCAAAATAATTTATCATAAAAAAGAGCCCATACTAATTTATATGATAAGGATTTATGAAGCATACGACCTAATGCAAATGGATGATATGTTATGAATTATGAAACATGCAAGTGCAACACACACTCACACGACTCTGAGATCCCAGACCTTTAGTTCCCACTTTTCGAGAGCTAGCATCACTCTCAGGTACCACCGTTGTGGATACAACAGCAGCGGAGCGGCCGTCTCCGCTTTCTAGATGGGTATGAAAACTACAAAGCCTAGACCTCTCTCATATGCCTCTGTACACGTCCAATGTGCACCCTGGAGTCTCTACGTACGTACTTTGCTGACAACCCTAAGTTTTTTGGGTCGGGTGTGCGTCATCGGGGATCGTCCTCCAGACTGTAGTGTAAAACAACCCACTGGCCCCTCAAACCCTCACACCCGCCTGGTTCACCGTACTGCCGTCAGTGTGACGATCGGCCCAGTATCGCATGACCCACCACTAAATTTATGCACATGTAAGTATTTCATCTCGAGCCTTCAGCTCGCAGGAACAAACCGTCCTGAATCCCTCCAACCCATCACGGGTGAGCATTTTACATAAGTCTCCCTCCAACCCATCATGGGTGAGAATAAACCACAATCCCCCGAACCCTATACGGGTGAGAATGAACTATAATCCCTCCAACCCTACACGGGTGAGAATGAACCACATTGTCTTAACCTATTAGACTACTCTTGTCTATGAGTTATTATACTGTTGGGTATTGTATCCACAATGTACCTGATTTGAAGAAGCCCCTGGACAAGCTAAGGTCAATAGACTATGTATTTGATAAACTTTTTCAAGGTGTACTTGCAGTTTCTTCACGCTAAGTGCACACCAATGTCAGGGTGCAGTAGGTCAATATACACGGGTCTGTACGACGTAATCCCTCGTTGAGCAGATCAGTGTGTTGGCCTATGTGTACTCTCTCTATTGGAGTGCACTTACTTTCAAGTACAGGGCCGCTCATATGCAAGAGAAGACAAGGAGCATGGAGGATCAAGGAGCAGCTCCTAGGTGGAAGACGAAAAATCGTCCAAGGCAAATTCGACGAGAATCACCAAGTGATTCTCGCCGAATCGGCGAGAATCACTAGGCGATTCTCGTCGAATCGTCGAGAATCGTCAGTGATTCTCGCCGACTCCTTCTGGCCATCTCAAAATGGTGCCAAGTAAGATTCGGCGAGAATCACTTGTAATTCCCGCCGAACCTGTGGTCAAGCAGCCCATGAATACCAAGTAAAATCCGCTGAGAATCAACAAGTGATTCGACGAGAATCACAAACGATTCTCGACGAATCGTCGAGAATCACTTGGTGATTCTCGCCGATTCGTCGAGAATCGTCTGCGATTTTTGTCGATTTTGACTTGGCGCTTTCTCAGTTAATTTCCTGAACCGGATTCTGTCTCAGCTAATTCCCTGAACCGGATTCTGCCGCTGTTTAATATCTGGACCGGGATTTGGGGATTATTTCTGTGGGTCCCACAAACGGTCTTATTGGGGGTAGCTACAGTGTTTATACTCGGGTATTTTGAACAGTATGATACAGAAAAAGACGCCGAGCTCACGGAAAACCTAAGATCGCGAAATCCTTCCGCCGCCTCCGTCGCCGCACGCGCAAGTCCGTCGCCGCCACTGATAGATCTTCTTCCCGATCTCCGGCGACAGTAGCTTAGCAAGGCTTGAGTCTCACGCGTCTATCCAGAGATCCTTTGTCTCTCGATTTGTTGATCGGAAACACTTCCCATCCGAATCGATCGAGACGACCGATCCTCGTGTGACCGTTGGTAGACCGAGCTTGCTTCGCAACGAAGTTTGGATCTCCAAGTTCAGCAGCTGCTCTTCATCGTAGCCGCCGATCCCGAAGCTAGCCGCCGCTCGTGTGCCGCCGCCGGTTCCGGGGAAATCCTCTCCAAGAGAGACCAAGGTCGTAGACTCTTCATCGACTTCAAGAACACGTCGTCGAACAAAGAGGAACACCGGAGTCTCCAAGAGAAGTTTGTATCACGTGTACATTCTACTTTTATTTTATTGTAAAGGAACTTTTGTTCCGTATTGTAAGGGTTGGGTGCAACCCGATTTGTGAGAGTGTTGACTCTCACGTGTGGAAGGGCTCCTTCCGTTAGTGCAGGGATTGGATTTCAATCCCGTTGGTGAAGTGACCGAGTCGTCCCTTGTTGGGGAGATAGGTCGAAGGGGGAAAGTGGATGTACCCAAGTCGGGGAACCACTATAAATTTGCTGTGTTTTCTGTGTGCTGTGTTTGTTGTTTTTATTGTGCAGGTACATCTGTAAATTCCGCAAAAGAACCACACGTCACATATTCCCCCCCCCCCCATAGGTGCACATAGCCGACACTAGGTGGACTTTCAAGTGGTATCAGAGCCAGGTTCCTCAACAAAAAGGCTAACACCTTGAGGTGAATCCTGCCACTAGTGTCAACAAGGAGACATACATCTACTATGGACGGGCTCAAGTACTCCGGCAAGATCCCAGTGTGCAACAGACTCAACTTTCCTATCTAGAAGGAAAGAATCAGGTTCTACATGGAAGCAGTGGACCCTCGACTGTTCATGATCGTGCTGGAGGGACCTTATGTCCCCACTAAGGCCTCCACCATTGATCCCACCAAGAAAGTGCCGAAGACACTCTCTGAAATGGAAAAGGATGAGATGGTCCTAGTGGGCCTTGACATGAAGGCAAGAAACATCCTGGTCAGTGCAGTTGATGACTCGATGATGCAAAACTTCAGCAACTGCAGGACAGCTCAGGAGATATGGCAGTGTCTGATCATTCTAATGGAGGGCACAGATGAAGTAAGGGATGATCGGAGATCCCTCCTGAACCAGAAGTATGAGGCCTTCCGGCAAGGGCCTAAGGAAGAGATCGGAGTCACATACGAGAACTTCCTGAAGATTGTCAACGCCCTCAAGGGCTATGGAAGAGTGTTCACCAATGGTGAACTCAATGACAAATTCCTTAGGTCCCTTACTAAGGAATGGGACACAAAGATCTGCGCCATCAGAGAATTTGGCAGACTAGCAGAACTGATCCACAAATCCTGTTCGGGAAGCTGATGTCCTATGAACTTCAGCTGAACACCAGGAAGGCAGAGGAAGAAGCAGAGAAGGCTGCTGCTAAAGAAAGACTGTGGCCCTAAAAGCCAGTCACTCCAGAAAAGGGAAGGGTGCGGTGTCATACCGTGCCAGAAATAAGGAAGAAGAGGAGGACTCTGATCCATGCTCCTCCAGCTCAGAACTGTCAGAAGAGGATTTCTCCCTCATCACTCGAGAGTTCAAGAAATTCCTCAAGATGAGGAATCAAAGAAAAAGAGACGGCTCCTCTTCCAGACATCAGAAGAAAAACTACTCTTCTGACAGGTATGCATCTAAACCTAACAAACATCGTTCTTCTGATATCATTTGTTTTGGATGCAATAAGCCAGGTCATGTTGTGGCCGACTGCCATCAAAGCAAAAGAGATAAAGGGAAAGGAGAAGAGCTCAAATCCTCCAGAGATAAGAAGAAGGAGCGGAGCTACATCGCTAGAAGACCAAAGACACTAAGTGAGTCTGACTCCTCAGACTCCAGTGATGATGAGGAAGCCTACTTCGGGCTGGTGGGTCGCTGAGACTCAGAAGGAGAATGTCCCCCATTTACTGGGAAGGTAAAAGCTCACACCCCTCTCTCCGACTCCGACTCTGATCCTGAGTCTCAGGATGATGAACCTGAGGATGGCCCTTTGGCCCGCGAAGCTGAACTCCTCGAGAAGTATGAGCTTCTGCTCAACACTTTCGACGAGTGCCGTAAGAGACTGAGGGCTGAGAAGAAGGAAGTAAAATTCCTTAAGGGTGAGTGTGTATCCCTAAGGGAAGAGGTCACTAGTTTGATTTCTCTCCGGCAGGAACACCTTGACCTGACTTCAAAGCACTCAGAGTCTTTGCAGCTCCTTGATCTCAAGCAGGAGGAAGTCAACAAATTGGAAGAACTACTTGCGGCAGAAAGGAAGATCGTACAGAGCTTCTCTATGCCAAAAACAGTGCTTCCAGTTGTTGACACCTTCTCTTCTCAGGCCAAAGGAGCTGGCTTGGGGCATATTGGGGCATCTGGTTCTTCATCTAGGAGGAACAAGAACCAGAGGAAGAATAAGGCCGCCAAGAAGGCCTCTGCTGATGAAAAGGGAAGGCTCCTATTAGTCCTGTTGCGTTCAGAAAGCCTGGCTTTCCTTGCAACCAACATGACTTTGAGTCAACATTTGGGCATCATTTCCGGCCCTCGGTTGCAAAGCCTAAGAGCCAGTATGACGGTTGGAACTTCCCCCGGAACTTTGGTGAGAGTGCCTTCAAGGCACCTTATGAGGAGATCCACATAGGAAATTATGGTCCGTTCTCTAGCGGCCATAATGGAAAGCAGGCGCCAAAAGTCAAGCCTGTTATTCAGAAGGTGACAAAGTCATGTGACTGCCGTCACCATGAGGCCTCCACCTCCAGATCCAAGGCCCCAGCTGTACCCGTTGTTCCCAGGGTAAGGCAGGAGCCTCGGAAGAGATACAACAGGTTCGACTGTTGGTGCTGTGGCAAAGTCGGTCACTTTGCCGTGGATTGTTGGTTTAATCCAAGGAACTACGAGACTCCCCATGTTAACAATGCGAGACCGACCACTCGTAGGGTTAACCGACCGAGGGGGAGTGTGCTAACCAGGAATCTAGGACCCAAGTTCGATTGGGTTCCTAAGGCAAATTAATTTTGTTTTGCAGGAATGTCCAAAGGCCACCAAAACGCCAATCTGGTATTTGGACAGTGGATGCTCCCGGCATATGACCGGGACAAGAAGCCTGCTGCGTGATTACACTCCAGTCGAGAATGGACCCAAAGTCATCTTTGGAGGGTCAGATCGAGGAGTCACCAGAGGTTATGGTATGATTTCCAACGGTATAATCTCTATCACCGACGTGGCTTATGTTGAAGGGTTAAACCATAACCTGATCAGTGTAAGTCAGTTATGTGATAAAGGTTATGACGTTAAGTTCTGCAAGGATAAATGTCTGATAATTTCACGTACCTCCTCTGAGACGGTATTATCAGGCATTAGGAGCAGAAATATCTTCTGCTTAGATTTTCTTAGTATAGATTCATCTACCCCCGTATGCCTTGTGGCAACAGGCAGTGCTTCTCTTTGTGAACAATGGCACAAGAGATTGGCACATATTAATTATAAGACAATTAGTATGCTATTTTCTAAGAATTTAGTAAGAGATGCTCCCAGTATCAAGTGCATCAAGGATAGCCCCTGTCATGCATGCCAGATGGGCAAACAGACACGGGCTACCTTTAAGAGCATTGCAGACAAAGACTCTTCCCGATGTCTTTACCTGCTACATATGGACTTGTTTGGCCCAATGCAAGTTCATAGCTTGGGAGGCAAGTCATATACGCTAGTGATAGTTGATGATCACTCACGGTTTACATGGGTGTTCTTTTTGAAACGAAAGTCAGATACTTTTGACATCTTCACTAATTTTGTCAAGCAAGTTCAGAACGAATTTAACTGCTCCGTGGTCAAAATCCGAAGTGACCATGGAACAGAATTCGAATCTGGTGCTATGACAGAATTTTGTGAAGAACAAGGTATCTTTCATGAGTTTTCCTCCCCGCGCACTCCTCAGCAAAATGGAGTTGCGGAGAGGAGAAATAGAACTCTCATTGAAGCCTGCACGACTATGTTGAAAGATGCTTCTCTCCCGGAATACTTCTGGGCAGAGGGTGTCAATACGGCATGTCATGTACAAAACCGACCCTTGATCAACAAACATCATCGTAAGACGCCCTACGAGCTACTGAAAGGCAGGAAACCAACCATGTCCTACTTGAGGATCTTTGGTTGCAGATGCTATGTACTGAATAATGGGAAGTACCCGCGTACTAAATTCGGTGAAAAATGCTTCGAGGGCATATTCATGGGCTATAGTTCCCATAGTCGGGCATATAGGGTCTTCAATAAGAAAACCCTAGTGGTAGAAGAATCAATAAATGTTGTATTTGATGAAGGAAGTTTGCTTAACTGTCATTCTTCCAGTAGTCTTCTTGAAGATGCAGGTGCTAGACTTGACCAGCTAAATCTGGATGAGACCCCTAAAGATGACGCACCCAAGTACATCAAAGTTTCCACCTCCACGTCATCTGAAGATGTTGAAGATCAAGATGGAACAAATCTTTTAGAAGAAAGAGAAGCACAAGAAGTAGCTGAAGCTCCAGACGCCAGACTTCTAGAGCTCCGTCACGTGCGGGATCATCCTAGAGAACAGATCATCGGAGATCCTCGTGTAGGCGTCAGAACTCGAAGAGGTACAACTAACGAAGTATTGCATCTCAGCTTCCTGTCACAGGTAGAGCCAAAGAAGTTCGACGAGGCGAACAAGGATGCGGCATGGATTCTGGCCATGCAAGAGGAACTACATCAATTCGAACGTTGCAAGGTTTGGACACTGGTTCCCAGACCATACAAGCAGAATGTCATTGGCACGAAGTGGATTTTCAGAAACAAGCTGGATGAACATGGTGTCATCATAAAGAACAAGGCCAGGCTGGTGGCTCAAGGTTACAGACAGGAGGAAGGGATTGACTTCGACCAAACCTTCGCACCAGTCACAAGGCTCGAGGCAATCCGGTTGTTCCTGGCATATGCTTCACACAAAGGATTCACTGTCTACCAAATGGATGTGAAATCGGCATTCCTGAACGGAGACCTGAAAGAGGAAGTATACGTCGCTCAACCCCCAGGTTTTGTCGACCCTACTTATCCCAATCACGTTTATTTTCTTAATAAGGCTTTATATGGGTTGAAACAAGCTCCACGAGCTTGGTATGAGACTTTATCTAGTTTTCTTCTTGAGAACAAGTTCTCCAGAGGTAAATAGATAAAACATTGTTTCTCCGGGAAGTCAAAGGCAAGATTTTGCTGGTGCAAATCTATGTCGATGACATAATATTCGGCTCAACAGACAACAATCTTTGCAAAAAGTTTTCTAAACTCATGCAAGGAAAGTTTGAAATGAGCAGTATGGGAGAGCTCAAGTATTTCTTAGGCCTTCAAGTGAAACAGTCTGAGGATGAATCTTCATCTCTCAGACGAAGTTCACAAATGAACTCCTTAAGAAATTCGGTATGGAGAGTGCAACCTCTATGAGGACTCCAATGGGATCCACCATGTCTCTGGATAAGGATGAGAAAGGTAAACCTTTCGATGAAACCAAGTACAGAAGCATCATTGGATCCCTGCTCTACCTTACTGCCAGTAGACCGGATATTATGTTCTCCACATGCGTATGTGCCCGATATCAGGTGAACACTAAGGAATCTCACTATGTCGCTGCAAAGCGAATTCTAAGATACCTTAAAGGTACTCCTAATCTTGGCTTGTGGTACCCGAGGAACAATGATGTCGAGCTAATAGGCTTTTCAGATGCTGATTTTGCAGGGAGCAGGGATGACAGGAAAAGCACCTCCGGGACGTGTCAATTCCTCGGCAGGAGGCTTATCTCATGGAACAGCAAGAAACAAAATTGTGTTGCAACCTCCACAGCCGAGTCAGAGTATATCTCAGCAGGAAGCTGTTGCGCACAACTCCTTTGGATCCGAAATCAGTTGGCCGACTACAACCTTCAGTTCAAGGAAGTTCCAATGTACTGCGACTCCTCCAGTGCAATTGCCATTGCCAACAATCCGGTGTCGCACAGCAGAACGAAGCATATTGAAGTACGCTACCACTTCATTCGGGAGCACGTGGAGAACAAGGATATCTCTCTCTGTTATTTCCCCACGGACAAGCAGATTGCTGATATATTCACAAAGCCCCTAGACGAGGCAAAGTTCAATCTTTTCAAGACAGAATTGGGGATGCTCAATTATGAAGAATGAAGACTACAGAGGCATAAGCTGAGGGGGAGCCGGGAACTCCCGAGTGAGTACAGCTGCAAGAACTGAGGGGGAGCTAAGGGCCAAAGGTACTTACCCCCGATTTGCCGAAGCCGAAAAGGGGGAGATAACCCTCTCGGGGTCAAGGCTAAGGTGGCTCCAGCTTGCTCCCAAGCACTCGGTATTGGTGTACTTGCAGTTTCTTCTCGGGGTCAAGGCTAAGGTGGCTCCAGCTTGCTCCCAAGCACTCGGTATTGGTAAGGGATGTCTCCACTTAATGATGTTAAGTTTATGGCCTTCAGTTGCTTTCCTTTTCATTTGCTCTATTCACCTTAGCTTGTAGGGTTTAGGCTTCTTCAAATAGGGGGAGATTGTTGGGTATTGTATCCACAATGTACCTGATTTGAAGAAGCCCCTGGACAAGCTAAGGTCAATAGACTATGTATTTGATAAACTTTTTCAAGGTGTACTTGCAGTTTCTTCACGCTAAGTGCACACCAATGTCAGGGTGCAGTAGGTCAATATACACGGGTCTGCACGACGTAATCCCTCGTTGAGCAGATCAGTGTGTTGGCCTATGTGTACTCTCTCTATTGGAGTGCACTTACTTTCAAGTACAGGGCCGCTCATATGCAAGAGAAGACAAGGAGCATGGAGGATCAAGGAGCAGCTCCTAGGTGGAAGACGAAAAATCGTCCAAGGCAAATTCGACGAGAATCACCAAGTGATTCTCGCCGAATCGGCGAGAATCACTAGGCGATTCTCATCGAATCGTCGAGAATCATCAGTGATTCTCGCCGACTCCTTCTGGCCATCTCAAAATGGTGCCAAGTAAGATTCGGCGAGAATCACTTGTAATTCCCGCCGAACCTGTGGTCAAGCAGCCCATGAATACCAAGTAAAATCCGCTGAGAATCAACAAGTGATTCGACGAGAATCACAAACGATTCTCGACGAATCGTCGAGAATCACTTGGTGATTCTCGCCGATTCGTCGAGAATCGTCTGCGATTCTCGTCGATTTTGACTTGGCGCTTTCTCAGTTAATTTCCTGAACCGGATTCTGTCTCAGCTAATTCCCTGAACCGGATTCTGCCGCTGTTTAATATCTGGACCGAGATTTGGGGATTATTTCTGTGGGTCCCACAAACGGTCTTATTGGGGTAGCTACAGTGTTTATACTCGGGTATTTTGAACAGTATGATACAGAAAAAGACGACGAGCTCACGGAAACCCTAAGATCGCGAAATCCTTTCGCCGCCTCCGTCGCCGCTCGCGCAAGTCCGTCGCCGCCACCGATAGATCTTCTTCCCGATCTCCGGCGACAGTAGCTTAGCAAGGCTTGAGTCTCACGCGTCTATCCAGAGATCCTTTGTCTCTCGATTTGTTGATCGGAAACACTTCCCATCCGAATCGATCGAGACGACCGATCCTCGTGTGACCGTTGGTAGACCGAGCTTGCTTCGCAACGAAGTTTGGATCTCCAAGTTCAGCAGCTGCTCTTCATCGTAGCCGCCGATCCCGAAGCTAGCCGCCGCTCGTGTGCCGCCGCCGGTTCCGGGGAAATCCTCTCCAAGAGAGACCAAGGTCGTAGACTCTTCATCGACTTCAAGAACACGTCGTCGAACAAAGAGGAACACCGGAGTCTCCAAGAGAAGTTTGTATCACGTGTACATTCTACTTTTATTTTATTGTAAAGGAACTTTTGTTCCGTATTGTAAGGGTTGGGTGCAACCCGATTTGTGAGAGTGTTGACTCTCACGTGTGGAAGGGCTCCTTCCGTTAGTGCAGGGATTGGATTTCAATCCCGTTGGTGAAGTGACCGAGTCGTCCCTTGTTGGGGAGATAGGTCGAAGGGGGAAAGTGGATGTACCCAAGTCGGGGAACCACTATAAATTTGCTGTGTTTTCTGTGTGCTGTGTTTGTTGTTTTTATTGTGCAGGTACATCTGTAAATTCCGCAAAAGAACCACACGTCACCTATTCCCCCCCCCCCCCCATAGGTGCACATAGCCGACACTAGGTGGACTTTCATATACTTAGTGATTTAAGGTTAATCCCAGGACTGCCCAGGGTATACCTGGTGAAGGGCTCTCGGGGGCATTAGGAACTACGATGGGATTACGCCCAAAGTTCCCTTTCTCAAGGATAATTACTTTTATTGGTGTCTACCAAGGATTTATACCCCAACTCTCGTATTACTTTAGAACGACCCTAAAGACTTAAGGTGTTATTAGGAGCGTGGTGGTCTTCCGCCGGTCCCCGTTATTATTGATGTCACGGGACTTGCACTCTTACACACATGGTTAAGGAATCCTCTAGGAGACCAACCTGGGTTAATTCCTCCACTAAGATCCTCACTTTACTAATTATTCAGATTCCTCCCATGGTGGCCCTACTAGTACGAACATCGGTGCTAGACCCTTACCCATGTCCCGATGCCACCCACAAATGTGACCTTATAATTCCTCTAGCCATATGCCTCAAGTTATTTATCCTAGGATGGTATGGACCTATATGATGAACATGATGAATTCCATAATTTTTCAAATTACTTACACCATTAAATTAATTTCTTTAAATGTAATCCCTAGTCGTTTTGCACATGAAGTATTGTCAATATTAAACCTACTGTCCTAGGTATTCTTCCAGGTATATAATATGACAATTAATGGGGCATACCAAAATTTCATGCTTTTTCAATTCAGATTTATAATTAATTCTTATTTAATATTATATCCACAAATCTAGCATTTTCCAAATGAAGTAGAAAAAATATTATCTCAAAAATTATCATTAAATTACAGAGCCTTGATAATAATGAAGTAATGCTATGTCCAGATTTCCATTTAAATCTAGGTTGAAATGACCTATCAATGATCAATTTGTTATTTACCAAAATGTCATTATGGGGCCTAAGTACATTATCTTGCACCCCAAAATTCCGAAATAATTGCACAAGGTATAAAACATACAATTACAGCAATTTGAATTTTCTCAGATTTTTCAAAGGAATATACCCATCATTTCTACATAAATTCCATAAGGGTAAAATTGTCATTTTGCTCCTTAAACTACTTAAACTTCATCCAACAGAGATATAATTTATTTCTAGTGTTTATTATGTCACTCCTTAGTCCTCAACAGAAATTAAACATTTTATGATAAGGGTAAACCTATTTTAAATTTATTTCCTCAAAAAGACCAAATTTTCAGAAATTCAAAAAAATGGGTTTTTTGTTCCAAAAATCCCACCATTGCTATGCGAGGTGTATTACACCCTCATGTGTCTCTATAATGAAAATCATGATTTTTGAATGTTCTAAGTTGGATGAATACACATTATTTCATTTTAGGCTAAATGCACACCAAACATATAACAAGCCAACATATGCAAGTGGGTTTACCCAACATGCATTGGTCAAAATTGGTTGAAATTTAAAATATACACTTAAAATGTCCCTAAGGACATGCCACCAAAATTTGGGGCCATTTAGAGTAACACAACTCCAAATATTTCATTTATTTCATTTTGGGTATTTTAGTAAAACCTATAGACAAAGTTTTCCCAAAAATTCTCATTTATGTACAGGGGTTAACCAAGCCTTAAACATGCATGCAACCAAAATTTTGGGCCATTTTGATGACTGGTTTGACGTGTGCATCATTTTGAAATGCTGCACTAGCTAAGGACCAACCCTAGTAAAATGGTCCTACAGGTCAGACAACTAGACCAAATCTCAATTTAAGGATGGAAATTAAAGTTAACACAAAGGGCTACATTTTTCATGTTCATGTCATCCTCTGGAAATGGCTCTAAGAGCCCTATATTCGACATGCAACATCACTGAATTAATGTGACAGAAATGTAATTTCATTTCATTAAATAATAACAGAAATTCAATTGATTTTAATAAAAAAGCACAGCACGAATCTTAAAGTGATATTGGACGGCATCCGTTTATCTTCCCCAAGCGTTCAACGGCTTAGATCGAGACGACCTGGGGGATATTACGGGGCCATTTACGGCAACCTGAGGCGGCGCCACCCCCGGCCAATGGTGCCATCACCTTCACGGTGGTGGTGGCTATCCTTTACCGGTGATGAGGCGGCGGGAGACGGCGGCGACTGCGATCCCGAGCGGTAAGAAAAAGCTTGAAAAATCTCCCATTTCTTACATGGCATCGGGCTCAATTGAGCCCGATATCTCTCTTAGTTGATCTTGGATTCTAGTACGGGTAGAGGGACGGTGAAACGAACCTGTGTTGGTGGTTGGCGGCTAGGATGGAGGCGGGTGGCCATTCCCGACCTTGCTCCGTCGGCAACTCTCGGATTCATGGTTCCTGTACCGTTTCCTACACTCCAGCTATCGATTTCTACTCTCCTTTGCCCTCTAAAGCTAATGGAATCAATATCTCTGGCTGGGAGGGGATATATGGGGAGATACAACCAAGGCAAGCTCAGTTTGGAGCTTTGGTTGTATCACCCTTCATGACAAGTGTCCCTCAGCCTCTCACCTCCTCCTAATAACTCCAAGGGAGGTATGCCGGCAAGCCATGGCCGAAGAGAAGGAGCCATGTGGCCTCCTCCCTTAATTTCAACCTTCCTTCTCTTCTTTTTGCGTGAATTTTCCAATTTTGCCCTTGCATGTATCCTCTCTCTTCAAATTGAGGGCCATGGGTTGACTTTGACTCCTTGGGTTGGCCTTGGGCTGAGTTGGGTGGGCTTAGCCCAATGGAAATGGGCTTGGGTACATCTTTCCCTTCTTTAGGCCTCATGTTGACCAAGTTGGCTTTTTGAGTTGACTTGGTCAACATGATGAGTGGGCTGAACCCACTTAATGGTCATGAACCTAGTGGCACCACCTAACTTTGGTTGTGTAACATCTCATTTCCAACTAGACCCCTAAGAGTGGTTTTAGCCATGACTAGGTCATGACAAAATCCTAGGAAGCCAGAAATGGGCCAGAGATAGGGGACAAAATGTGGAGAATCATCATGGTCTGCAAATAGTAGAACTCTAAACAATGGTTTAGGATGACCATGGGCTACACCTTAACCCCAAGACCCTACCACAACACCCCTAATACCTTGGGAGGCCCATTAGAGCTATAAGGACCCATTAGGGTCAACCAAAGAGGCTCAGTTGACCAAGGTCAACCCTAGCCCTAAATGGGTCAAACTAGCCTACTTAGGGTCAATTGACCTGCTCCTACCCAAGAGGACCCCACCTATGCCCTCCTAACCTTGAAGTGAGGTCAGTGGGTCACTAAGGACACATTTGGGCCAGCCCTAGAGGCCAGGTTGACCCAGGTCAACTCAAGCTCCTAATCTGGTCAAAGTACCCTTACTAAGGGTATGTGACCTCCAAGTGCAGGGTAACCCTACATAACCCTACCTAGACCTTAGGGGAAGCCAATGGGTCACCAAGGACCCATAGGGGTCAACCCAATTGGTCATGTTGACCCAAGTCAACTCTAGCCCTAAAATGGTCAAAGTGCCCTTACCAAGGGACATGTGACCACCAAGATGCCCAACCAACCCTATTCAAGTAATCCTAGACCTTAAGGGAGTCCAATGGGCCACTAAAAACCCAATGGGGTCAACCCATATGGTCAAATTGGCTCAGGTCAACCCTCATTTAACCCAAGTCAAACCTAGCCCAAAAGGGCTAACCCAAGCCCAAGCCACTTCTTCCTTAGGCTAACTCCATTTCCATGTTCATCATGACCAAGTGGGCTGCATTTAGCTTATGGGGTTGACCAGTCAATCATGGGTGACTAGGAGAGAGAAGGAAGCTTCCCTCCATGATAATGGAGGATAGAGAAGATGGGGGAGAGGAAGGGGAAAGTGGAAAGCCGGCCAAGGAGATCAACAGCCACCATTTATGGCTGCAATCAACTCCTCTAGGGAAGAGGAGTTGATTCTATCCGTTTCCCGGCCACCAAGAGGAGGATTCAGCCCCCCCCCCCCCCACTCAACCCGAGCCAAACCTTCAAGGGCATTAATGGCCATTGATGTTTGGCCTCTCCCCTCCCCCAACTGATGATTTATACACCATCAGTGACATGAGAGGATCCCTTCCCATCATTTACCGTAGAGATTCAGGCAACTTGACTGCACTATTGCAGAAATCCGGCCGGCGGCACCACCACCATGGCAACCCGAAGATCGACTCGCATTCAGGCCGCCAAGAAGGTCCTCTCCCTCTCCTTAACTCACGGGTAGATCATAGGACTACTTAGGTTGAAGTTTCGGGCTCAATTGAGCCCGATCCAAACCAGGAATTTTCATGGTCTTTCAGCTAAAATGAACTTGCTAGAACCGCCGGAAAACGCCTCTCCGGCGGCAGAGCCACCGCCTGGCGATAGCCCCCACCTCAACGGAGGTGGTGGTGGCGGTGGCCGGCCGGGGAAGGGGCTGGATGGCCGGCGGCAGCCATTTGAAGTCGGCCCAGGAAGAATGCATCCTGGCTGTCGGCTCAACGAAGGAGATGAACGGATCCCGTTCATCTGCGCCAAGATTCGTGCTCCATCAGAAATTAAACTATAGGAATCATTTCTTGATTATTTCATTTCTATCACACTATATACACTAAATGGTTTTAATTGTTAAAAATACTTAGGGCCATCTAGTGGAAAAACGTTCAACACAAAAGTTGTATCCCTCTGAGTTTATTTTATTCTAAAATTTGTTTGAACCCATTTGGGTGCATGGTCTGACCAGGGCACCCATTTTGGTGGGATATACCCTTAGGGCTAGGCAGTCATTAAACTGAGTGCCCACACTTCATCCCTAGCCCAAATCAGTTGCAATTTTGGCAGGAGCCTAACGTAGTTATACCTAGCTCCTGCCCAAAACTCAGAGTTTTTGGACACACTTTTCCTAAAGTTTTTGACTTTATTTAATAAAGCTAGGGTAATTTAATTAAGTAGTCAAATGACCTCCAAACACTCCCAAATTTTGGGGAGTAGTCCCTGGCTTCAAGTCCTAGTCCTGTACAAAATTTGGACTCATTTGGACATGTTTTGATTAGGGAATCACCAAACCCTAGTGTGGCCCTAAGGTGGTATTTTTGTTCAAAAAGTGCACCTTTGATTTTGAGTGACCAAATCACCTCAACAGAGGCTGAAATTTGGGACACTTACTTGCTTTGGCATTTATCACCTCCCCATGGAATGTGGGGTAGTGTGGAATTGATTTGCCCTAAGTTCCTTGGACAAACCCTAAGGAAGGACCTTTTTGCCTTGTGAAGGGCATGAGTCCTAAACACCTTGGATGAACATCAAATTTTGCATGGAGGGTCCTAGGGTATATAAAACCCTCTGTTAAGAATATTAACTAATTTTAAAAAGGGTAGGGTCCACAAAACCCTAACCGTAGCTTAGGTTATAAAACTTGTAGTGCTAGTTTAGGTTAGCTAAACTTCTTGAAATTTAATCAAATTTGGGTAGTGAGGGAATAAGGACATTTTGAGCCTCTGATAATTTATTTGGGAAGTTTTGATCAATATTAGTAGCACTTCATTTGTAACCAATAGGATTGCCCTAATTTATAATTTGGCTATTGTGATCTCACTGCCCATATAAAGGGCATGGAACACTGGCAGAGGTAGTTTTAGACTATACTGATCATGTATGATTTTTGATAGAATTTTTTGGATACCTAGTTAGGGCATCTACTTCACAAGTGCATTACTTTGGTTGCATACTAAATAATTCTTACAAGAGCTAAATACTTGTTGAAAAATTATGAAACTTGATACATATTGTTCATAGTTCAATATTATCATGTGGGAATTTTTGTGGAAATTTGTGATGGTTAATTAGTATACTTTGTTCATTAACCCATACATTTGAAATTTCATGAGAAAATCAAGTATAGCCTTATTATTAAATGATAAATTTTGAAACTTTTTCTAGGTTATTTGTAGGCCATCATAATCATCCCTGAATTTTCTCTGAATTTTTGGAGGTATTATTGCTGTAAAATCTTTTAAAATGACTTTTTGTGAGATATATTTGAAATTAAATTTAAGGGCCTAAACCTTGCTGAAAAATTTGAAGACTTAGGCTTTAGAGTTGATTATGCATTTTGTAATTAACATAAATTTATTGGAATATTATCTTGTCTGCAATTGCTACTTCATGTTCAAACTTGGGCTTTTTGGATACTAGAATAAATAAATTAATAATCAGACAAATTAGGAAAATTATGAATTTCTGGATTTATGCTACAAATGTCATTTTAGCCCTCTAATAATTATCATAGCGGTACTGGATGAGTATTTCATGAACTTCCCTTTTTACAGGTCATGTAGCTTAAGTGGTCTGCATATAGCAAAACTGCAGGAAATCATTTTGGATATGAATTAGAGCACGTGTGATGAGTCTGTTGGTTTGCTGAAAGGATAAGGAGAATTAGGTGCATCTATGGAAGATAAGTGGGTAGGGAGTTGTTTTGTCTAGGGTTTAGAGGCGTTCGGGTCCGACGAAAGATCGTCCTACCCAAGGAGAGTTGGAGTCAAATCACCCTAGGATTAGCCTATCGGAACATGAGAAAGTAATGGGTAAGGGAATCAACCAATAACAAAATAAGTACCTTGCGAAAGGGAACGCTGGGCGTAATCCCAACACAATTCCTAGTGCCCCTTGAGAGCCCTTCACAAGGAATACCGAGGGCAGTCCTGGGTTAACGTACACTGTTTTAACAAGCTGAAAAGAGTAACTTAGTAATTAGGGTTGCACATTTCACAAACACTGTTGGCACCGGAAATTAGCTGGGAGCTTCGGCTCGGATGGTTAAAAGACGGACTTTGGGTCCGGGGAGCTTCGGCTCGCTTGTTGAGACGGACGTGTTAGTCCGGGGAGCTTCGGCTCGGTTTGATTACGCTAAATTTGCATGTGCATATAAGGAAGGAAAAACTAAGGTGGTGGGTCTTCGGTATTGGAGGGTCGATGCACCGATGCCAATACGATGACTCGGCAAGTGTGGTTAACACTTCGCCAATAGAAGTCCGGTGCGCCAGCCGGCAAGAGTACGCAGGAGTCCGCTTCGTGCACCAAGCGTTGAGGCATACGATAGGTCTGACCGGTAGTGCTTTACTGGTTTAGAGGTGGGCGAGGCCCAACCCACCGCTTCTGTCTGCCACTACGGAGGTATCCTGGGAGGTTACGGCTCCAGAAAGGGGGAACTAAAGGTCTGTGTGCACAGAGTCGGGTGTGTGTGTTGCACTTGCATGATCCATCATACCCACTTACATGTCATAGCATAATCGTTTCCTTTAACCTTGACACCTAAAGTATAAGTGGAATGGGACGCTTGTACTTTAGGACTGCAAAACGACCCCTTGGTCTATAAGCTTGTGCGGGCAAGTTTATAAATTAAGGTTAATTTTGGATATATATATATTTACTGCTGTTTGATAACCGACATCCCAACGTATAAATTGGTATGAGACTTTTTATACGATTGGAGCCTTGCAGAAGACCCCTTGGCTTATGTGTTCTCACATAAGTGAAGGTTACTTTTCATATTTCAGCTTATTGTCTTTACATGCTATAGAATTTGCTAGTATATGACCGCTGTCATCTGCTTTTGATTTTCTCCACCTTCAAGTCCTCCCCTTTCTTCCTCTCCGCTCGGTGCCTAGGGGCCGTGGGGGAAGGGGCGCGGGATAATAGGACTTAGTATTTTAGACTAACGGTTTTCGAACCGCATCATTTAGGTGATCGTGGAGACCAGCATGGAGGAGCAGCCCCAGAGACCAGTGCGCTTGGAGGTGGGGCATTCTAGCTCCAGAGTTCATACAGCCGGGACCGTGAGTCTCGACCTCGAGTAGTTTTCTACTTTTGCTTCCGCATGAGTGATTTTGTAGTGAGGATATGATGTACCGGGCATAAGCCCGTATTTTGCTACTCTGATGTTTTATTCTGTGGACACTCCCTTCGTGGAGTTATATTTATTATGATATGTGATTCTC
Organism: Platanthera guangdongensis; assembly: GCA_039583875.1. Classification (NCBI taxonomy): domain Eukaryota; kingdom Viridiplantae; phylum Streptophyta; class Magnoliopsida; order Asparagales; family Orchidaceae; genus Platanthera; species Platanthera guangdongensis. The sequence goes on along the minus strand of CM077148.1, from coordinate 109,783,984 downwards.
TGTGGACTGTAATTTGTATTTACATTATTGTGCTACTTTTTCTGTGATCGAATTGGCCGGCAGAATCAGCGCTTTTTGGTGATGACACTTCAGGGCGTGAAGGAGTCACCGCAAAACGGCGGTTCTGGGCCTAAGACCCCGGTGTCGATAAGAGAAAAAAAAAGGGTCTTACAAGTGGTATCAAAGCAGACCTCGATCGAAAAGTAGCAGTCCACAACTCTGGGTCAGCCCCGCGCGAGTTTAGTTTGGGGACAAACTAAGCAGCGGAAGCAGTGGTGTGCCCATATGGGGGATCACATGTAAATTGTCCACTTTTATTAGGTATTGAGTCGATTACCTACTAATGTAGTTCATTTTGCAGCCCCCAGCTCAGCCCACCCCACAAGGTGGAGCTCAGCAGACTCCAGACATTGCACCACCTCCCATGGTCCCCACACCTTTCCTTCAGTCATACATGGGGCAAACCCTTACAGCTATCCTTGAGGCCTTCCGGGCTCAGCAGGCTCTGGCCCAGCAGCCAAACCCAGGGGCCAACTGGATGAGCACCTTCCGAGGACTCTCTCCCACGTCATACTTGGGGACAGAGTCGGCAGTGCGGATAGAGGAGTGGCTGGATGTTATGTACGAGATGTTGACTGGGATACGATGCCCTTGGGAGGAGAGGGTGGCCCTGGTGGTATCTTGCTTGGAGTCCCATGCTAAGAGGTGGTGGAAGACGTTGTTGGACACAACATTTGCTGATAGGGAGATTGCAGAAATCACTTGGGAGGAATTCAGGGCCACGCTGCTGGAGCACTTTGTTCCGCAGTCGGCCAGGGACGAGTTGGAGGAGCGATTCTTGCAGCTGAGGCAGGGCACCAGGACGGTGGTGGAGTACCACCGAGAGTTCGACCATTTGGCCCGATATGCGGGCTCTTACCAGCTGGACGAAGCAGGTTACGTCAAGAGATTTTATAAGGGCCTAAAAGAGGAGTTGAGGGAGGCCTTGTTGTTTGTATCTGACGGGCCTATCTCCCGGATTTTGGAGATGGCGAAGAGGATTGAGGCTGATTGGCACACCACTCGGGGTCGGAAGCAGCAAGCGGAGGATCAGGGCCGGAGGGCCCGAAATGATCAGCGGCGAGGCACCATACCAGATGGGAGAAGGACAGAGGAGCAGCCTCGTCAGGAGGTGAGGCAGGAGACGAGAGAGCAGGTGGTTTTGGCCCCTCAACCTCTCCGGATACAGGAGATGCCGAGACCTGGGGGTATGGCGTATCCCCCGCCGGAGTGCTTCCATTGTAATCAGGTGGGACACCTCCGGAGAAACTGCCCATATGAGGGGGGGCACCACCTCCAGCACCACAGGGTGGCCCACCTGCCCAGCATTTCGGAGGACGAGGACGCGGCCGAGGACGTGGTTACCAGGGAGGAGACCGAAGACAGGAAAGGGAGCAGGCATATGCCTTGGATCTGGCACAGCCTCGAAATCCAGAGCGGGTCATCACATGTAAGCTAAGATGTTTTAAATTGTTTAAGCTAAATTCTCATTCTCAATTGTCCAACAAGTAGAACTGCCCTAGGTAGAATAAATAGGAAAGAGAACGTGTTATAAAATTCTAAGACCTTTAATCATCACAGGTATAGTCTTCATCAGCGGCAAGACCGCCTATACTCTGTTCGACACGGGTGCCTCGCATTCGTTTGTGTCAGAGGCCTTTCTGGAAGGGCTGGAAGGAGTGGAACGGTTCACAGGCCGGATGAGTAGGGTGTGTCTACCCGACGGATCGGAGATACTCACCTCAGCTCACTGCAGCATGGAGGCGGAGATTGGAGGGAAGTCGTTCGAAGTTCCGGCAACGGTCCTGAGGATGCCAGTCTTCGAGCTGATCCTGGGCATGACTTGGTTGCAGTGGAATCATGCCCAGATTGATTGTCAAGTGAAGCGGATCACCATAAGGCACGGGGACTCTACCATCATCATCGAAGGTATAAGACCTGCCTCGCGTATACCCTTATCTTCAGTACAGGTCGTCAAGGCCTATTTACAGGGGGAGGAGGTCTAAGAGGTGCTGTTTGAGATGACGGAGGCCACGAGTTCTATATCGAATATCCCGGTGGTGCTGGAGTTTGAGGACGTCTTTCCGGAGAAGTTACCCGGATTACCCCCACGCAGGGAGCAGGACTTCCAGATACAGCTTGTGCCGGGGGCCAAGCCAGCGTTCAAGGCACCTTACCGGATGGCCCCAAAGGAGTTGACGGAGTTCTAGAGCCAGCTTCAGGAGTTAGTGGAAGCCGGATTTGTCCGGCCAAGCTCTTCACCTTGGGGAGCCCCGGTATTGTTCGTCAAGAAGAAAGACGGGACCCTCAGATTGTGCATCGACTATCGAGCATTAAATCGGCTGACGGTCTGGAACACCTATCCACTGCCAAGGATAGACGAGCTGTTCGTCCAGCTGCAGGGAGCGCAGTTCTTTTCGAAATTATATTTGAGGTCGGGATACTACCAGCTTCGGATTCGGGAGGAGGACATTCAGAAGACTGCTTTTAGTAGCAGATATGGTTTATATGAGTTTACGGTGATGCCCTTCGGACTCACCAATGCACCATCAGCGTTTATGACCCTCATGAACCAAGTCTTCAAGGAATATCTGGATGTGTTTATCATTGTGTTCATTGATGACATCCTCATCTACTCGAGGACGGAGGAGGAGCACACTCACCATCTGACACTGACCCTGTAGAGACTGCGGGAGAATCATCTATATGCGAAGTTTAGTAAATGTCAGTTCTGGCTAAAGGAGGTGGGCTTCTTAGGCCACATCATCAGTGGAGCCGGATTGGCAGTGGATCCGGCAAAGATTCAGGCTATTCAGGATTGGCCGCAGCTGAAGAGAGCCACTGACGTACGGAGTTTTCTAGGACTTGCCGGTTACTACCGGAAGTTCGTGGAGGGATTCTCTCGAATCTTCCTCCCGCTCACCTCCTTGACGAAGAAGGAGGTACCGTTCGTGTGGACCCCACAGTGCCAGACAGCTTTCCAGGAGCTGAAGGATCGGCTAACCTCGGCTCCCAATTCTTACTCTCCCCTCGGGGAGGGAAGGATTTCAGGTCTACACTGATGCTTCCTACCAGGGTATGGGAGCTGTACTGATGCAGAAGGGTCATGTGATTGCATATGCATCTCGCCAGTTGATGAAGCACGAGCAGAACTATCTGGTGCACGACCTCAAGATGGGGGCGGTCGTTTTTGCTTTGAAGGTCTGGCGCCATTATCTTTATGGAGTCCACTGCAATATCTATTCCGACCACAAGAACCTGAAATACGTGGACACGCATGTTGAAACCGGAAATCGGTCTCATGTGGAGTTCGACCCTTGGGGAAGGGGTGACCGCCACCTACTACCCTCAAGCGAACGATCTAGGCACAAGACTAGGAACAAAATGGACAGACCCAAGGTCTCAGCGTGGAGGACCCACCGCATACCCGGAAGACTAACTAACTCTTCCCCTCCCAAGCCAAGGGCTGAGCTAAGGCACCTTCAGAGGGCTCTCTTGGCCGACCGAACATCCAAGGAGGATCTCGAGATCCACTCCCAAACTAGAGGTGCCACCTCGGGTCTATGTAAAATGCTCCCCGCCTGCCTTACTATTGGCGCCAAACCGCCCAGCAGCCCTACTCTACGCAGCCCCAAATGGGCCGCTAATAGCGGAACTCCGCTACTCTGAAAGGATGGCAACGGGCCATCATGGGCTTCCCGGCATCTACACCTCGGGGCCTGCACGGGGGGAGCGGTTCACGAACACGCCGCTCGCCCAAGACAGGAGGAGTAAGCTACATTCTCAGAGCATCACAGATATGAAAACATATTACAGGAATATAAATTCCATACTCGGCACGCAGGCCGGAAATATAAACAAAAAGGCCTTTGAGGGCCAGCACAAGTTTGGGCTTAAGCCCGCTACTCCCCGCCTGGTACTGCAACACCTGTACGCCAACGTCTCGACGAGCGGCGGCCAACTAGTCATCGGTCTGCTACTATAAGTGGGCCAAACATATTGCGCACACCCCCTTTTATGGGGCTTGTGGAGCGCATTCCCTACAAGCGGCTAAATAAACAACTTCCTCGGAGTCTTCTCTGGGAACCCCAGAACATCACCAATCCGGCTCAAATGTCCGGATGGGCTTCACACAGCATGCCTAAACCCGTACTCACGCTTCCGGGTACTAATGCAATTAACTGCGGGGACGTACACGTCAACCCGTCAGAAAGCTCACTCCCCCCCCCACCCGTTGGTGGAGAGGGGCTTCCGTGCAAATATGTAAACTGAAGGCTTCACCTGCCCAAGTTGAAACATCGTTACCCATGTCGCGTGCTTGGCGGCGGTGGCGGGAGAGGAGCTCCGGGTAGATTCTGCTGCGTGCGGCCGCGTCGGTGGTCGATCTCCACTCCAGGCCGAGCCTTGCTCCAGGCCGAGCCTCGCTCCAGGCCGAGCCTCGCTCCAGGCCGAGCCTTGCTCTAGACCGAGCCTCGCTCCAGACAGAGCTTGATGACGGGAGAGGGGAAGGTCGAGGTGTGCTGCTCCCGACCGGAAAAAGAGAGGGATGCGGGGCTCGGGTACCACCTCCGAGCGGCGACCTGGACAGAGAAAATAGGAGGGGCCGGGCTGATCTCTAGGCGGCTGGAGAAAGAGGGGGCGGCGCGGGGGTGCTGCTGCTTCAGGTGGCTGGAGAGAGAGAGAGGAGGTGGGGCTCAGGCTGCCACTACTGTAGGCCGACGGCGTGAGAGTGGAGGTGGGAGCTCGGGTTGACACTACCGGCGGCGGCGGTGGCGAGAGAGAGGAGGTGGGAGCTCGGGAGCTCTCCTGTTGGCCGATCGGAGAGGGAAAGAGGGGGCCGACTGCGCTGTTCCTGGCCGACGAGAGAGAGAGAGAGACGCGGGGTTGGGCGGTTCCTTGCTGAGGCGGCGGCCGGAGAGGAGAAGGGGAGGCGGCGCGCTGCTGCTGCTTCGGCCGAACCCTAGCCGGGGACTCCAGGAGAAAACCCGCCGTTCCTTTTCTTTTTCCCCCTGTCCCGACCCCCCTCTCTCTTTTTTATGTTTTTTTCTTCTTTATTTCTCCTGCCCCCCTCTGTCCATATCCCCTCCTCCCCTTCCATCCTTATATCTTATACATATAATATATATATATATAATAATATATATTATATAATATAATATATATATATATATATAATATAATATAATATATATATGTATATATACATATATAAATTCTAAGTCTGGGAGCATAAGACCTCCGCACGCACGCACGAGGACCCACACGTCCTCGAACGGGACGACACCAAAACGTCGCCCACAACACGCCCCTAGGCTGCTTTTTGGGGAGGGTCCCACTCGCCCGGCTACGGGGTTGTACAACGCAGAAGGAACTGATCATCAGGCAGAGGCGTTGGGTGGAGTTCCTTGCAGATTATCAGTATGAGATGCACTACCATCCAGGGAAGGCAAACGTGGTGGCAGACGCATTGAGTCGGAGAGCTGCCACTTCTGCAGTCGGGCCTCAGGTTATGTCTATGGAGTTGGTGAGGAGATTGGAGGATATGCACATCACACTGGTGTCATCCGAGGACCCCGAGCTTTACACGGAGTATTTAGCAGCGGTGAGTGCTACAGATGATATCCGGGACAGAGTCAGAGAGGGATAGAGGCGAGATGTCAATCTGGAGCCGATATTCTGGTCCTTGGAGAACGGTACAGCAGGAGATTATACGATGAGGGACGGCGTGGTATGCTTCAGAGGTCGGACTTATATACCGGGAGGATATCATGGCGGAAGCCCACCACAGCAGATACTCGGTGCACCCGGGCATCACGAAGATGACTGCAGATTTGAAGAAGACTATGTACTGGCCTGGCATGAAGAAGGATATTACTCGGTTTGTGACTCACTGCGAAGCTTGTCAGCTAGTGAAGGCAGAGTGCAAAAACCCTGCGGGGTTGTTGCAACCACTCCCGGTACCAGAGTGGAAGTTCGAAGACATCGCGATGGATTTTATTCACGGACTTCCCCGATCACGAACGGGGAATGACTCAATTTGGGTCATCGTCGATCGGTTGACTAAGGTAGCCAGGTTCATTCCGATCAGGAAGGACGACGCTGTGGGAGTATTAGTACGGAGATTTGTGGAGCAGTTCATTCGATATCACGGGGTGCCCAAGACGATCGTGTCGGATCGGGATGGCCAGTTCACTTCCAGGGAGTGGAGATCCGTGCAAGCTTACTTAGGCACGCGATTGACCTTCAGCACTGCTTTTCATCCCCAGACGGACGGGCAGACAGAACGCACCAACCGGACGCTGGAAGGCCTTTTGAGGCTATGCATTTTGACCGCGGGGAACCGTGGGAGAAACTCTTACCCCTGGTCGAGTTCTCCTATAACAACAGCTACCAGTCCAGCATTAGGATGGCACCTTACGAAGCCTTGTACGGAAGGAGATGCCGGACCCCACTTTCTTGGGTTCAGGACGAAGATCCGAAGGTGTTGGGATCAGAGTTTGTTGAAGACACGGAGGCTCAGGTGAGGCTGATCAGAGACAGGATGCTAGAGGCGCAGAGTAGACAAGCTAAGTACTATGACGCCCGGCATCGGCAGGTGGAGTTCCAGGTGGGAGACCGGGTGTTTTTGAAGATCCGGCCCATGCATGGAGTCTCGCGGGTGCGTGGTCGGAGGAAGAAGCTCAGCCCTAGGTACATGGGCCCTTACAGGATCCTGGAGCGGATCGAGCCCCTAGCCTACAGGCTGGAGTTACACCAGAGCTGGAAGCTCTACACGACGTCTTCCATATTTCTTCGCTGAGGAGGGCTCTGCTGCGCCCGGAGCAGCAGATTTTGACCACCGAAGGGCCGGTAGCTTCAGACCGGTCGGTTCGTTTGGAGCCGGTTAGGATCGACGACCGAGGAGTACGGGTCTTGCGACGCAAGAAGGTCCCACTAGTCAAGGTCCTGTGGAGGAACCACGGCCAGGAGGAGCATACCTGGGAGCCGCAGGACCTGATGCGACAAAGATACCCAGAGCTGTTCAGTCAGGTATACCTCACAAACCCCTCAAGATGTTTAATTTATTTTCCTGCTTTAAACTACTAAGGGCTGCTCTAGGCAGATAGAGGCTTATCTTTTGTTTATTGGGGGCTTATCTTTGTTTATTGGGATCTTGGTTTGCCAATTGGGCGAAATGGTCATAGATCTAGGTTTCCCTTTAAACCTAATTTAGCAAACATAGCGTCATGATGGGATGTTACAAGTTTCTTTTCTTCGGTAGAAAGTCTCGTAGGCTCAACCTTGATTTCGGGGACGAAATCTTTGTTTTGTTTATTGGGATTTGTAACATCCCATTTCCAACTAGACTCCTAAGAGTGGTTTTGGCCATGACTAGGTCATGACAAAACCCTAGGAAGCCAGAAATGGGCCAGAGATAGGGGACAAAATGTGGAGAATCATCATGGTCTGCAAATAGTAGAACTCTGGACAATGGTTTAGGATGACCATGGGCTACACCTTATGTAAGACCCCCCTCCCCCTTACCAAGGAGGTCTACCGGGTCTTATGCCCAGAACCGTCGTCTAACGGTGGCACTAACTCACGGGTTAGCCGACACCGCAACACGCCGATTCTGCCGGCTAGTACGATCATTTAACCTGTAGGCCAATATGAGAAGAAAGAAGCAAAACAGTATATGAATCCATCAGTCCACAAGCCACATAGTACAATCATAAATGAAATGAAAGATACATCAATATAGTCCACAGAAGAGTACAAGAAAGAGTAAAAAGGGATTATGCCCAGTACATCAAAATCACTCTCTCTCAAAATAAATAAATGCGGAAGCTATACTAGAACATCAGATCTCGTCCCACCTGAGGACGCACAGTTGTGGTAGTAGCCTGCTGAAGCGGTATCTGCTCCTCATGTCCTGCCTCCTCGACGTGCTGGTGCTCCATCTCCGCGGGCTCCTAAAAATAGTTTGGTCACCGACCATTAGTCAAAAAGACTAAGTCGTTTCCTCCGCACCTCGCCCCGCAGCTCCTAGGCACCGAGCGGGAGGACGAAGCGGAGGACAACAAGGGGTAGCAAAAGTGGAAGCAGGTGACAGAATCTAACTAGAGTTGTAATAAGTAATGTTGTTGTAGTCTAGCAGTTCTAAGTATGGTACAAGTAGTAAGTAAGAGCAGTGCAGTAAAGGAAAGTAAAGAACAGTAGTATGAGCAAGTAAATAAAACTAAACTACCATTATACTATCATCACAAACGTACCCTAACTTATATAAATGCCCATACAAATATATAAGTTAGGATTTCCAGGAAATTTAACTTATCATATAAAAGAGCCCATACTAATTTATATGATAAGGATCTATGAAGCGTATGACCTAATATGAATGAATGATATGATGCAATTTTATGCGTATGCAAGTGCAACTCACACACAACGACTCTGTGATCACAGACCTTTAGTTCCCACTTTTTGAGAGCTAGCATCACTCTCGGGTACCACCACTGTGGCTACGGAAGCAGCGGAGCGGGCGTCTCCGCTTCTAGACTGGTATGCACACTACCAAGCCTTAGACCCCTCTCATACGCCTCTGTACACGTCCAAGGTGCACTCTAGAGTCTCGCGTACGTACTTTGCTGACAACCCGTCAGTCTTGTTGGGTCGGATGTGCGTTATCGGGGATCGTCCTCCAGACCGCAGTGTAAAACAACCCACTGGCCCCTCTAACTCTCACAACCGCCCGGTGCACCGTACTGCCATCGGTGTGACGAACGGCCAGTACCGCATGCCCCGCCATGATATTTATGCACATGCAAGTATTTCATTCCGAGCCTCCCACTCGCAGGACCAAACCCGTCCTGAATCCCTCAAACCCAAACCGGGGTGAGAACGCACATTAGTGCCTTATACCAATTCCCTCAAACCCTAAACGGGTGAGAACGCACATTAGTGCCTTATACCAACTCCCTCAAACCCTAACGGGTGAGCATATATCATGAATCTCTCCAACCCTACACGGGCGAGAAGGTACAACAATGTCCTAACCTATTAGACTACTCTTGTCTACGGGTTATTATACTTAGAGATTTAAGGTTAATCCCAGGACTGCCCCCGGTATTCCCTGTGAAGGGCTCTCAAGGGGCACTAGGAACTGTGTTGGGATTACGCCCAACGTTCCCTTTCGCAAGGATATTTATTTTAGTTGATGGCTACCCATGTCTCTCCCCAGCTCTCTTTATTGCTCTAGTACAACCCTAGTGACTTAAGGTGTTACCGGGAAACCGACGGTCTTCCGTCGACCCCCACTCCAGTTGCTAACTAAAGACTTGCACTTTTGATCCCTCACTAAGACAATTCTACCCACCAGGGTTATTCATGTTGCACTCTCTTATTTCTGCCGATAATCAATCCCCTGGTAACCCCTAAGACAAGACCTATTTATGTTATATGCAGACCATGTCCTATTATTACCCTAAAAATGTGATCTTCCAAACCTTAAGGCATCTTGCCCCTAAATATTTATCCTAGGGTGGTATGGACTAAGGGAACAACCCTATGAATTCTCATAATTTTCCTTGGACAAATAATCCTTTAATTAAATTTTTTAAATTAATTACTAGGTCACTTTACACATGAAGTAGTATGATTTAACATCCACTGACCTAGGTAATTTTTTCCTGAGTTGTATAATGATAGAATATTGCTGTCTACAGAGTTTCATAATTTTCCTTTAATTATTTATTCTCATTTCTTATTTAATACCAATTCACATAAATTCCATTTTTCCAAATGAAGTATAGGAAATATGTAATCCAAAATTCCAGGAAAATTACAGAACATTTAAAACACTAATTTATGACTATTGGCAGAGTCTCATCAATTTTTATTGTGTAATGGCCTATAAAATTCCATTATAACATATTTACCAAAAATTCCATTGTATTAATTTAACAACTAACAATACATCCATTAATTCTGAGAAATTTATACAAATCTAATAATACCATTTTATAGCAGTAGAATAAATTCCATATTTCTGAGGTGCATATCCATCATTTCAAGAATTAAATGAAATAAGGGTAAAATGGGCAATTTGAGATATCTAATCCAAACGCTCTTCAAAACAGAGGGATCATATTTTTCCTAAGTCAAATGTAACCTTATCTATACCTTGGCAAAGTTTTAGGATTTGTGCTTGCGGAAAACCTATTTTCCAATTTTATTTCCAAAATAGCTATATTTAAAATAAATTCCAATAAATGGGATTTTTGATTCCAAAAATCCCATGATTAATCTGAGTGATGAAATTTACCCTAATGAACCACTTTAAATAATTCCAAGATCTTTGCATGCCACCATTGGGCTGAATACACCATATTTGAATTTTTGCTATTTGCACACCAAGGCAAAACATGAACTAACACATGCAAGTGGATTCTCCAACATGCAATGAACTCAAGGTGCTGAAATTTTTATCATGCACCAAGGATGTCCCCATTGACCTACCACCAGGATTTGGGACCATGGGGAGGTATAAAACTCCAAATATTTCACTTATTTATATTTTGATATTTTGGCAAAAACTATAGGAAACTTTGCTCCACAAATTCCTAATTTTTGGCAGGGGCTAAGTATGCCCTAATCATGCATGTGCCCAAAATTTGGGGCCATGGTGATTATTGGTTTGACCTGGGCATCCAAATGAAATGCTGCCCTACTCTAGGACCAGTCCTAGGAGAAATGCCCTACAGGATTGTACACTTCACCAAATCACAACTTTAAGGTGGCAAATTAAAGGTAAGACAGTCAGCTACATTTTTCATTAAGGGACTAATTTCTGGAAATGCTTCTAAGAGGCCTAAAAATAACATGCAAAATGGCTGTAATTATGTGACAGGAATTTACTATTCATCATATAAAAATTAAATCATGTTAATGATTACGCACGAATCTTAAAGCCTAAACCGACGGGATCTGTTCATCTTCTCCAGTGGGTTAACGGCTGAGATTGAGCTGACCTGGAGCGGTTTTGCTGGCGGTTTCCGGCCAGCTGAGGCGGCGCCTCCTCCGGCCAATGGTGTCATCACCTTCACGGTGGTGGTGGCTATCATTTCCCGGCGATGGGGCGGCGGACAACGGCGGCGACGGCGAACCCGAGCGGTTTCTAAAACTTGGAAAACTCTCATTTTTCTCCCATGGCATCGGGCTCAGTTGAGCCCGATATCTCTCCTAATCGATCTAAGATGCTAGTACGGGTAAAGGTGAGGTGAAACGAACCTGAATTGGGGCTTGGCTGCGGGTCAGGCGGCGGTTTGCCATGGTGGTGGTGCGCCGGCGAGCTCCACCCCGAAAGCTTGATTCTCCACCATTCTCCATGATCCAGCACTCGATTTCCACTCCCTTCTATCTCCTGAAGCTGTTGGTGAGGTCTGTTTGGACTGAGGTGGAGTATATGGGGAGATATTTCCTATGTGAGCTCGGTTGAGCTTTGTTTGCTCCGCCCCTGCTACCAAGTGGCACACAGCCCCGGTTTTCTGCTGGAAATGGAGAGAGGAGGTCCGCCATCTGGTTTTGGGCAGATAAAACCAGCTGATGGGGTGGCCATGTGGCCACCATTCCCTTCCTTTCCATTTCTCTCTCCTCCTTCCCTCAAAATCCCAATTTTACCCCCTTGCATGTATTCTCTCTCCTGATTTAGAGGGGTAGGACTGGTCTTGTTCACTTGGGCTGGCCATGGGCCAATTTTGGTGGGCTTGGTCCAAGGGAAGATGGCTTGGTCTTCATTTCACTCTTTTAAGTCAATTTGTTGACTTGTTGACTTGGGGAGTTGACTTAGTCAACATGGTGGGTGGGCTGACCCCATTTGATGGAAATGGGTCTAGTGGCACCACCCAACTTGGGTTGGGTCAAGGGGGTGCCCTACTTAGGCTAATTGGGCTTATGAGTGTGGGTTTGACCAAATTAAACCCAAGGTTGACTTTAGTCAATTGGGGTCAAAGTGTTGACCTAGTGACATGCCCTAGGGTCCACTTAGATTGTTTTTTAGGGTTAGGGCAGTGTGGTGGGGTCATGGTGTGACTAGGGTCCCCACTTAGGCTAGTTTGACCTAGTTTGACTATGGTCCTTTAGTGGGCCCCACATGGCTACCACCCACTACCTAGGGTCAAACATAGTTGGTCTCCTTAAATCTCACCCATGCCTAACCCAATCTAAGTTGAGGGGTCCAGAAGTAACATGGGATGTTACAAATTCCAATAAACAAGAAAATAATTTCGTCCCCGAAATTTAAGTTCGGGTCTATGGGGTTCTACTTGCAAGAATTTTTAAGAAATTTTAAAACATAACTTGAAAGTACCTGATGCGAATAGCTCCGGGTGCTGCTCCAGCATCAGATCCCTCGGCTCCCAGGTGTGCTCCTCCCGTCCATGGTTGGACCACAGCACCTTCACAAGAGGGACCTTCTTCTTCCGCAACACTCGGATGGCCGTATCGTCAATCCGGATCGTCTCCAATCTAACTGATCTGTCAGGCTCTACCGGTCCGGCTGTAGTAGTATTGTGCTGCTCCGACCGAAGGAGAGCTCTTCGCAAGGAAGAGACATGGAAGACGTCATGTAATGCACCCAACTCCGGTGGCAGCTGCAGTCGGTAAGCCAAGGGGCCGATCCGCTCCAGGATCAGGTATGGCCCCATGTATCGTGGACTGAGCTTCTTGTGCCTCCGCACCCGAGAGACACCGTGTACTGGACGTATCTTCAAGAATACTCTGTCTCCAACCTGGAACTCCACCTTCCGGTGCCGTGCATCATAATACTTTGCCTGCCTGCTCTGAGCCTCTAGTAGCCGATCTCTGATCAATCGAATCTGAGCCTCAGTATCCTCTATATAATCAGGTCCAAGAGCCCTGGTATCCACATCCTGAACCCATGATAGCGGTGTCCGGCATCTCCTCCCATAAAGTGCCTCATATGGAGCCATCCTGATGCTAGCCTGGTGGCTGTTATTATACGAGAACTCAATCAATGGCAGCAGCCTCTTCCAAGGCTTCCCTGTATCCAATATACATAGTCTGAGTAGGTCCTCCATGGTCCGGATGGTTCGCTCGGTCTGTCCGTCGGTCTGCGGATGGAAGGCGGTACTAAAAGTAAGTCGAGATCCCAAGTAAGCATGCATGGCCCTCCACTCGCTCGAAGTGAACCAACCATCACGGTCCGAAACAATCGTCCTGGGAATGCCATGATATCTGACGTACTGCTCCACAAATAATCTCACCAGAACTGCAACTGGGGCATCCTTTTGAACTGGAATAAACTGCGCTACCTTGGTCAATCTATCCACTATAACCCATATAGAATCATGCACAGAGTGGGAGCGAGGCAATCCGTGCACAAAGTCCATAGCAATGTCCTCGAACATCCATTCTGGAACTGGCAGTGGCTGTAGTAAACCTCCCGGGCTCTTGCATTCTGCCTTCACACGCTGGCAGGTCTCGCAATGGGTCACAAAATCCGTGATCTCCCTCTTCATCCCGGGCCAATACATAGACCTCCGCAAATCTGCCCACATCTTGGTGATGCCGGGGTGCACTGAATATCTCGAGCAATGTTCCTCTCTGAGTATGTCATCCCGGATACTGCCCCCTGCTGGTATGTAGATGCGCCCACGGAACTGAAGAAGATCATCCTGTAACGTGTTGTCTTCGACCTTGCCCCTCTCTAGGGCACTGAAAATCGGCTGTAACGCAGCACCCAACCTCTGATGTGCTCGGATGCGCTCCTGTATATCATCGCCACTGATCACTGAGCTCAAATACTCTCGATACACTACTGGCTCGGTCTCGGACACCATGGTAATGTGCATGTCCTCCATCATCTGTAGCAGCTCTATAGACATCAATCGGGGCTCCGGTCCAGAAGTGCCGGCCCTCCTGCTCAAAGCATCTGCTACCGTGTTCGCTTTTCCCGGATGATAGTGGATCTTGTAATCATAATCACAGAGGAACTCCAGCCACCTCCTCTGTCTCAGGTTTAGGTCCTTCTATGTATCGATATACTTAAGATTCTTGTGATCTGAAAAGATGTCACAATGAATCCCGTATAAGTAATGCCTCCATATCTTTAGGGCGAAAACCACAGCCCCGAGCTCTAGGTCATGTACTGGATAGTTATGCTCATGCTTCTTCAACTGTCTCGAAGCATAAGAAATAACATGTCCATGCTGCATCATGACTGCACCCATCCCCTGATAAGAGGCGTCTGTGTAGATCTGGAATCCTTCGCTCCCGGATGGAAGCGCAAGAATGGGGGATGAGATGAGTCGGTCCTTCAGCTCCTTAAAAGCCGTCTCACATCTCTCTGACCAAACAAAATCTGTGTCCTTCTTCGTCAAGGACGTGAGGGGGAGTGCTATCCTCGAGAACCCCTCCACGAACTTGCGGTAATACCCTGCTAGTCCCAAGAAACTGCGGATGTCAGATGCGGTCTTCGGCCGTGGCCAATCCCTCACTGTCTCTATCTTGGTTGGGTCCACTGCTAATCCAGCCCCACTGATCGTGTGCCCCAGGAAAGCCACCTCCTGCAGCCAGAACTGGCACTTTGAAAATTTTGCGTACATCTGGGTCTCCCTCAGCCTCTGCAAGACCTGCGCCAGGTGCTCCGTATGCTCCTCCTGAGTGCGAGAATATATAAGGATGTCGTCGATGAATACAATCACGAAGCGGTCTAAGAAAGGCTCGAATACACGGTTCATTAGACTCATGAATGCGGCAGGGGCATTCGTGAGCCCAAAAGGCATCACCGTGAACTCGTATAATCCATAGCGTGAACTGAATGTCGTCTTCGGTATGTCCTCTTCCATGATACGGAGCTGGTAGTAGCCGGATCGCAAATCTAGCTTGGAGAACCAGAAGGCTCCCTGTAGCTGGTCAAATAACTCATCTATCCGAGGCAGAGGTTAGGTATTGCGGACCGTTAACCGGTTCAGCTCCCGGTAATCTATGCATAGTCGCAGTGATCCGTCCTTCTTCTTCACAAAGAGAACTAGTGCTCCCCATGGCGATTAACTGGGCCGCACAAATCCTGACTCGACTAGCTCCTGTAGTTGAGTCCTGAACTCTGCTAACTCCCTGGGAGCCATCCTGTAGGGTGCCCGGGACACCAGCCTCTCTCCCGGCACTAGCTGAATCCTGAAATCCAAGTCTCTAGCAGGTGGTAGCCCGAGCAATTTCTCCGGGAATACGTCGGAGAAATCCCGGACCACCGGAATATCTGAGATAGTCGTCTCTGCTCCCACCATCTCGAAACAGATAAGATAAACTTCTTCACCCTGCTCGTGGGCCTTCACAGCCTGTACAGAAGATAACATTATGTGGCAGATAGGCTGTGTACCTTCAACGATAACATGAGAGTCGCCATGCCTTAGCGTGATCCTCCTGGACGGACAATCTATCTGAGCATGGTTCCGATGCAACCAGGTCATGCCCAAAATCAAGTCAAAGTCTTGCAGCTTCAGAATAGTTGCCGGCGCCTCAAATGCCTTGCCGCCAATCTCGGCCTCCAAATCACAATGTGCAGTGGTCCGCAGCTCTGACCCATCGGGTAGACGCACCCTCATCTCTAGTCCAGGAAACCTCTCCACGCCTTCGAGTCCGTCGATGAAGGCCTCGGATACGAACGAGTGCGAAGCACCCGTGTCAAAGAGAGTATGAGCGGGCTTGCCGCTTATCATAACTATGCCTGAGGTTTGTTTACGTTAAAGTTAATTGTTATCCTATAGTTCCAGGTACTATATAATTTAAAATTCAAGAAATTTAATCATTAACTTTAAGTACCTGTGATAACCTCCTCGGGGTTCCTCTGCTCTGTGAGGTCCAAGGCGTATATCTGCTCCTGCTCGCGTCTCCTGCCGTGATATCCCCGGCCTCGGCCTCATCCTCGGCCTCGTCCTCGGCCCTGTTGTACTGGGGCCAGTGGTGGTGGAGGAGGAGGAGGGGGATGGAATCGATGCGGGCACTCCGACCTGATGTGCCCGGGCTGGCGGCATCCATAACAAACTACCTGTCGGTGGCCTCGGTCATCCTGTCTCCTCGGATCATGCATCTGTAGAGGTGGGGGAGCCAATGCTGGAGGAGGCCCCTGCTCCTGCCTGAAGTTGGGACGACGACGTCCCCCACCCTTCCTGTATCCGATAGTCCTGCCTCTCTGAGAGCCCCTGCTGCTCTCTCCTGATGTCAACCCATCAAATGGTCTCTTCCCTCAGGCTCGCACCATCAGCTGGTCAGCCTCCAGCTTCTTCGCCATCTCAATGATCTGCCTAGATGTGCCATGAGAAATGAACAGCAAGGCCTGCCTCAAATCGTCCCTGAGGCCCTAGTAGAACCTCTTGGCATACCTCCTATCATCGGTATCCTGAATCCCTGCGAACCTGTCCAAATGAGAGAACTCTCTCTGATACTCTATCACCGATCTAGTCCCCTGCCTGAGGTTCAAAAACCTCTCCTCCAAG
Source organism: Platanthera guangdongensis (assembly GCA_039583875.1). Classification (NCBI taxonomy): domain Eukaryota; kingdom Viridiplantae; phylum Streptophyta; class Magnoliopsida; order Asparagales; family Orchidaceae; genus Platanthera; species Platanthera guangdongensis. The sequence continues at coordinate 109,767,452 of CM077148.1, read as the reverse complement.
GCATCTCTGTCCGTAGCAGAGACAAAGTGCTCCAGAAATACATCGCCAAACTCCTCCCATGATATCTCTGACAGCTCAAAGTCCGCATAAGTAGATTCCCGGACTGATTTCCACCATATCTTCGCATGAGCCTCTAGCACAGAGGTGGCTAGAGGTACTGCCTCGCCGACTGGGCAGCTGATGCCTGCTAAGATCTCGTGTATGGCCTCCAGCCATTCTTCCGTCTTTACCGCATCCTCTGTCCCACGGTACGTCGGTGGGGACAGGCTCTTGAATGCACTCAGCCAGCTCGACCCCGGATTTGGCTGTGGAGCCGGGACTTGCTGGGATCTGAAGGCATCCGGAATCGCCGTCAAGGTCTGCCCCATCTCCGTATGTAGGAATGGAGTGGCAGCTGGAGGGGGAGGAGCCACATTTTGCGGCGCGGCGACCTGTGGAGGTTGCATAAAGGTAAGGTTAAAACAGAACTGGCCTAACTCATTGTACTTTGTGGACCATTTATGTGACTTTTGTACATGGGCACACCACTGCTTCCGCTGCATAGTTTGTCCGCAAACTAATGCTCGGGCGGGGGTGGTTCCATGTTGTGGACTTTTTTTCTCATATGATCGTTGTTCAAGTGATACCAGTTTGTAAGACCCCCATCCCCCTTACCAAGGAGGGCTACCGGGTCTTATACCCAGAACCGCCGTCTTACGGTGGCACTAACTCACGGGTTAGCCGACACCGCAACACGCCGATTCTGCCGGCTAGTATGATCATTTAACCTGTAGGCCAATATGAGAAGAAAGAAGCAAAACAGTATATGAATCCATCAGTCCACAAGCCACATAGTACAATCATAAATGAAATGAAAGATACATCAATATAGTCCACAGAAGAGTACAAGAAAGAGTAAAAAGGGCTTATGCTCAGTACATCAAAATCACTCTCTCTCAAAATAAATAAATGCGGAAGCTATACTAGAACATCAGATCTCGTCCCACCTGAGGACGCACAGTAGTGGTAGTAGCCTGCTAAAGCTGTATCTGCTCCTCATGTCCTGCCTCCTCGACGTGCTGGTGCTCCATCTCCGCGGGCTCCTAAAAATAGTTTGGTCACCGACCATTAGTCAAAAAGACTAAGTCGTTTCCTCCGCACCTCGCCCCGCAGCTCCTAGGCACTGAGCGGGAGGACGAAGCGGAGGACAACAAGGGGTAGCAAAAGTGGAAGCAGGTGACAGAATCTAACTAGAGTTGTAATAAGTAATGTTGTTCTAGTCTAGCAGTTCTAAGTATGGTACAAGTAGTAAGTAAGAGCAGTGCAGTAAAGGAAAGTAAAGAACAGTAGTATGAGCAAGTAAATAAAACTAAACTACCACTATACTATCATCACAAACGTACCCTAACTTATATAAATGCCCATACAAATATATAAGTTAGGATTTCCAGGAAATTTAACTTATCATATAAAAGAGCTCATACTATTTTATATGATAAGGATCTATGAAGCGTATGACCTAATATGAATGAATGATATGATGCAATTTTATGCGCAGGCAAGTGCAACTCACACACAACGACTCTGTGATCACAGACCTTTAGTTCCCACTTTTTGAGAGCTAGCATCACTCTCGGGTACCACCGTTGTGGCTACGGCAGCAGCAGAGCGGGCATCTCCGCTTCTAGACTGGTATGCACACTACCAAGACTTAGACCCCTATCATACGCCTCTGTACACGTCCAAGGTGCACTCTAGAGTCTCGCGTACATACTTTGCTGACAACCCGTCAGTCTTGTTGGGTCGGATGTGCGTTATCGGGGATCGTCCTCCAGACCGCAGTGTAAAACAACCCACTGGCCCCTCTAACTCTCACAACCGCCTGGTGCACCGTACTGCCATCGGTGTGACGAACGGCCAGTACCGCATGCCCCACCAAGATATTTATGCACATGCAAGTATTTCATTCCGAGCCTCCCGCTCGCAGGACCAAACCCGTCCTGAATCCCTCAAAGCCAAACCCGGGTGAGAACGCACATTAGTGCCTTATACCAATTCCCTCAAACCCTAAACGGGTGAGAACGCACATTAGTGCCTTATACCAACTCCCTCAAACCCTAACGGGTGAGCATATATCATGAATCTCTCCAACCCTACACGGGCGAGAAGGTACAACAATGTCCTAACCTATTAGACTACTCTTGTCTACGGGTTATTATACTTAGAGATTTAAGGATAATCTCAGGACTGCCCCCGGTATTCCCTGTGAAGGGCTCTCAAGGGGCACTAGGAACTGTGTTGGGATTACGCCCAGCGTTCCCTTTCGCAAGGATATTTATTTTAGTTGATGGCTACCCATGTCTCTCCCCAGCTCTCTTTATTGCTCTAGTACAACCCTAGTGACTTAAGGTGTTACCGGGAAACCGACGGTCTTTCGTCGACCCCCACTCCAATTGCTAACTAAAGACTTGCACTTTTGATCCCTCACTAAGATAATTCTATCCACCAGGGTTATTCATGTTGCACTCTCTTATTTCTGCCGATAATCAATCCCCTGGTAACCCCTAAGACAAGACCTATTTATGTTATATGAAGACCATGTCCTATTATTACCCTAAAAATGTGATCTTCCAAACCTTAAGGCATCTTGCCCCTAAATATTTATCCTAGGGTGGTATGGACTAAGGGAACTACCCTATGAATTCTCATAATTTTCCTTGGCCAAATAATCCTTTAATTAAATCTTTTAAATTAATTACTAGGTCACTTTACACATGAAGTAGTATGATTTAACGTCCACTGACCTAGGTAATTATTTCCTGAGTTGTATAATGATAGAATATTGATGTCTACAGAGTTTCATAATTTTTCTTTAATTATTTATTCCCATTTCTTATTTAATACCAATTCACATAAATTCCATTTTTCCAAATGAAGTATAGGCAATATGTAATCCAAAATTCCAGGAAAATTACAAAACATTTAAAACACTACTTTATGACTATTGGCAGAGTCTCATCAATTTTTATTGTGTAATGGCCTATAAAATTCCATTATAACATATTTACCAAAAATGTCATTGTATTAATTTAACAACTAACAATACATCCATTAATTTTGAGAAATTTATACAAATCTAATAATACCATTTTATAGCAGTAGAATAAATTCTATATTTCTGAGGTGCATATCCATCATTTCAAGAATTAAATGAAATAAGGGTAAAATGGGCAATTTGAGATATCTAATCCAAAACCTCTTCAAAACAGAGGGATCATATTTTTCCTAAGTCAAATGTAACCTTATCTATACCTTGGCAAAGTTTTAGGATTTGTGCTTGAGGAAAACCTATTTTCCAATTTTATTTCCAAAATAGTTATATTTAAAATAAATTCCAATAAATGGGATTTTTGATTTCAAAAATCCCATGATTAATCTGAGGGATGAAATTTACCCTAATGAACCACTTTAAATAATTCTAAGATCTTTGCATGCCACCATTGGGCTGAATACACCATATTTGAAGTTTTGCTATTTGCACACCAAGGCAAAACATGAACTAACACATGCAAGTGGATTCTCCAACTTGCAGTGAACCCAAGGTGCTGAAATTTTTATCATGCACCAAGGATGTCCCCATTGACCTACCACCAGGATTTGGGACCTTGGGGAGGTATAAAACTCCATATATTTCACTTATTTATATTTTGATATTTTGGCAAAAACTATAGGAAAATTTGCTCCACAAATTCCTAATTTTTGGCATGGGCTAAGTATGCCCTAATTATGCATGTGCCCAAAATTTGGGGCCATGGTAATTAATGGTTTGACCTGGGCATCCAAATGAAATTCTGCCCTACTCTAGGACCAGTCCTAGGCGCAATGCCCTACAGGATTGTACACTTCACCAAATCACAACTTTAAGGTGGCAAATTAAAGGTAAGACAGTCAGCTACATTGTTCATTAAGGGACTAATTTCTGGAAATGCCTCTAAGAGGCCTACAAATAACATGCAAAATGGCTGTAATTATGTGACAGGAATTTACTATTCATCATATAAAAATTAAATCATATTAATGATTACGCACGAATCTTAAAGCCTAAACCGACGGGATCTGTTCATCTTCTCCAGTGGGTTAACGGCTGAGATTGAGCCGACCTGGAGCGGTTTTGCTGGCAGTTTTCGGCCAGCTGAGGCGGCGCCTCCTCCGGCCAATGGTGCCATCACCTTCACGGTGGTGGTGGCTATCATTTCCCGGCGATGGGGCGGCGGAAGATGGCGGCGACGGCGAACCCGAGCGGTTTCTAAAACTTGGAAAACTCTCATTTTTCTCCCATGGCATCGTGCTCAGTTGAGCCCGATATCTCTCCTAATTGATCTAAGATGCTAGTACGGGTAGAGGTGACGTGAAACGAACCTGAATTGGGGCTTGGCTGCGGGTCAGGCGGCGGTTTGCCATGGTGGTGGTGCGCCGGCGAGCTCCACCCCGAAAGCTTGATTCTCCACCATTCTCCATGATCCAGCACTCGATTTCCACTCCCTTCTATCTCCTGAAGCTGTTGATGAGGTCTGTTTGGACTGAGGTGGAGTATATGGGGAGATATTTCCTATGTGAGCTCGGTTGAGCTTTGTTTGCTCCGCCCCTGCTACCAAGTGGCACAGCCCCGTTTTTCTGCTGGAAATGGAGAGAGGAGGTCGGCCATCTGGTTTTGGGCAGATATAACCAGCTGATGGGGTGGCCATGTGGCCACCATTCCCTTCCTTTCCATTTCTCTCTCCTCGTTCCCTCAAAATCCCAATTTTACCCCCTTGCATGTATTCTCTCTCCTGATTTAGAGGGGTAGGACTAGTCTTGTTCACTTGGGCTGGCCATGGGCCAATTTTGGTGGGCTTGGTCCAAGGGAAGATGGCTTGGTCTTCATTTCACTCCTTTAGGTCAATTTGTTGACTTGTTGACTTGGGGAGTTGACTTAGTCAACATGGTGTGTGGGCTGACCCCATTTGATGGAAATGGGTCTAGTGGCACCACCCAACTTGGGTTGGGTCAAGGGGGGGCCATACTTAGGCTAATTGGGCTTATGAGTGTGGGTTTGACCAAATTAAACTCAAGGTTGACTTTGGTCAATTGGGGTCAAAGTGTTGACCTAGTGACATGCCCTAGGGTCCACTTAGATTGTTTTTTAGGGTTAGGGCAGTGTGGTGGGGTCATGGTGTGACTAGGGTCCCCACTTAGGCTAGTTTGACCTAGTTTGACTATGGTCCTATAGTGGGCCCCACATGGCTACCACCCACTACCTAGGGTCAAACATAGTTGGTCTCCTTAAATCTTACCCATGCCTAACCCAATCTAAGTTGAGGGGTCCAGAAGTAACATGGGATGTTACACCTTAACCCCAAGACCCTACCACAACACCCATAATACCTTGGGAGGCCCATTAGAGCCATAAGGACCCATTAGGGTCAACCAAAGAGGCTCAGTTGACCAAGGTCAACCCTAGCCCTAAATGGGTCAAACTAGCCTACTTAGGGTCAATTGACCTGCTCCTACCCTATAGGACCCCACCTATGCCCTCCTAACCTTAAAGTGAGGTCAGTGGGTCACTAAGGACACATTGGGGCCAGCCCTAGAGGCCAGGTTGACCCAGGTCAACTCAAGCTCCTAATCTGGTCAAAGTACCCTTACTAAGGGTATGTGACCTCCAAGTGCAGGGTAACCCTACATAACCCTACCTAGACCTTAGGGGAAGCCAATGGGTCACCAAGGACCCATAGGGGTCAACCCAATTGGTCATGTTGACCCAAGTCAACTCTAGCCCTAAAATGGTCAAAGTGCTCTTACCAAGGGACATGTGACCACCAAGATGCCCAACCAACCTTATTCAAGTAATCCTAGAGCTTAAGGGAGTCCAATGGGCCACTAAAAACCCAATGGGGTCAACCCATATGGTCAAATTGGCCCAGGTCAACCCTCATTTAAGCCAAGTCAAACCTAGCCCAAAAGGGCTAACCCAAGCCCAAGCCACTTCTTCCTTAGGCTAACTCCATTTCCATGTTCATCATGACCAAGTGGGCTACATTTAGCTTATGGGGTTGACCAGTCAATCAGGGGTGACTAGGAGAGAGAAGGAAGCTTCCCTCCATGATAATGGAGGAGAGAGAAGATGGGGAGAGGAAGGGGAGAGTGGAAAGCCGGCCAAGGAGATCAACATCCACCATTTATGGCTGCAATCAACTCCTCTAGGGAAGAGGAGTTGATTCCAGCCGTTTCCCAGCCACCAAGAGGAGGATTCAGCCCCCCCCCCCCCCCCCCCCACTCAACCCGAGCCAAGCCTTCAAGGGCATTAATGGCCATTGATGTTTGGCCTCTCCCCTCCCGCAACTGATGATTTATGCACCATCAGTGACATGAGAGGATCCCTTCCCATCGTTTACCGTAGAGATTCAGGCAACTTGACTGCACTGTTGCAGAAATCCGGCCGGCGGCACCACCACCATGGTAACCCGAAGATCGACTCGCATTCAGGCCGCCAAGAAGGTCCTCTCCCTCTCCTTAACTCACGGGTAGATCATAGGACTACTTAGGTTGAAGTTTCGGGCTCAATTGAGCCCGATCCAAACCAGGAATTTTCATGGTCTTTCGGCTAAAATGAACTTGCTAGAACCGCCGGAAAACGCCTCTCCGGCGGCAGAGCCACCGCCTGGCGATAGCCACCACCTCAACGGAGGTGGTGGTGGCGGTGGCCGGCCGGGGAAGGGGCTGGATGGCCGGCGGCAGCCGCTTGAAGTCGGCCCAGGAAGAATGCATCCTGGCCGTCGGCTCAACGAAGGAGATGAACGGATCCCGTTCATCTGCGCCAAGATTCGTGCTCCATCAGAAATTAAACTATAGGAATCATTTCTTGATTATTTCATTTCTATCACACTATATACACTAAATGGTTTTAATTTTTAAAAATACTTAGGGCCATCTAGTGGAAACACTTTCAACACAAAAGTTGTAGCCCTCTAAGTCTATTTTATTTTAAAATTTGTTTGAACTCATTTGGGTGCATGTTCTGACCAGGGCACCCATTTTGGTGGGACATACCCTTAGGGCTAGACAGTCATTAAACTGAGTGCCCACACTTCATCCCTAGCCCAAATCAGTTGAAATTTTGGCAGGGAGCCTACTTAGCTATACCTAGGGCCTGCCCAAAACTCAGACTTTTTGGACACACTTTTCCTAAAGTTTTTGACTTTATTTAATAAAGCTAGGGTAATTTAATTAAGTAGTTAAATGACCTCCAAACCCTCCCAAATTTTGGGGAGTGGTCCCGGGCCTCAGGACCTAGTCCTGTACAAAATTTGGACTCATTTGGACATGTTTTGATTAGGGAATCACCAAACCCTAGTGTGGCCCTAAGGTGTTATTTTTGTTCAAAAAGTGCACCTTTGATTTTGAGTGACCAAATCACCTCAACAGAGGCTGAAATTTGGGACACTTACTTGCTTTGGCATTTATCACCTCCCTATGGAATGTGGGGTAGTGTGGAATTGATTTGCCCTAAGTTCTTAGGCCAAACCCTAAGGAAGGACCTTTTTGCCTTGTGAAGGGCATGAGTCCTAAACACCTTGGATGAACATCAAATTTTGCATGGAGGGTCCTACGGTATATAAAACCCTCTGTTAAGAATATTAACTAATTTTAAAAAGGGTAGGGTCCACAAAACCCTAACCCTAGCTTAGTTCATAAAATTTGTAGTGCTAGTTTAGGTTAGCTAAACTTCTTGAAATTTAATCACATTTGGGTAGTGAGGGAATAAGGATATTTTGAGCCTCTGATAATTTATTTGGGAAGTTTTGATCAATATTAGTAGCATTTCATTTGTAACCAATAGGATTGCCCTAATTTATAATTTGGCTATTGTGATCTCACTGCCCATAGAAAGGGCATGGAACATTGGCAGAAGTAGTTTTAGACTATACTGATCATGTATGATTTTTGATAGATTTTTTGGATACCTAGTTAGGGCATCTACTTCACAAGTGCATTACTTTGGTTGCATACTAAATAATTCTTACAAGAGCTCAATACTTGTTGAAAAATTATGAAACTTGATACATAGTGTTCCTAGTTCAATATTATCATGTGGGAATTTTTGTGGAAATTTTTGATGGTTAATTAGTATAATTTGTTCATTAACACATAAACTTGAAATTTCATGAGAAAATCAAGTATAGCCTTATTATTAAATGATAAATTATGAAACTTTTTCTAGGGTATTTGTAGGTCATCATAATCATCGCTGAAGTTTCTCTGAATTTGTGGAGGTATTATTGCTGTAAAATCTTTTAAAATGACTTTTTATGAGATATCTTTGAAATTAAATTTAAGGGCCTAAACCTTGTTGAAAATTTGAAGACTTAGGCTTTAGAGTTGATTATGCATTTTGTAATTAACATAAATTTATTGAAATATTATCTTGTCTGAAATTGCTACTTCATGTTCAAACTTGGGCTTTTTGGATACTAGAATAAATAAATTAATTATCAGACAAATTAGGAAAATTATGAATTTCTAGATTTATGCTACAAATGTCATTTTAGCCCTCTAATAATTATCATAGGGGTACTGGATGAGTATTTCATGAACTTCCCTTTTTACGGGTCATGTAGCTTAAGTGGTCTGCATATAGCAAAACTGCAGGAAATCATTTTGGATATGAATTAGAGCACGTGTGATGGGTCTGTTGGTTTGCTGAAAGGATAAGGAGAATTAGGTGAATCTATGGAAGATAAGTGGGTAGGGAGTTGTTTTGTCTAAGGTTTAGAGGCATTCGGGTCCGACGAAAGATCGTCCTACCCAAGGAGAGTTGGAGTCAAATCACGCTAGGATTAGCCTATCGGAACATGAGAAAGTAATGGGTAAGGGAATCAACCAATAACAAAATAAGTACCTTGCGAAAGGGAATGCTGGGCGTAATCCCAACACAGTTCCTAGTGCCCCTTGAGAGCCCTTCACAGGGAATACCGGGGGCAGTCCTGGGTTAACGTAAACTGTTTTAACAAGCTGAAAAGAGTAACTTAGTAATTAGGGTTGCACATTTCACAAACACTGTTGGCACCGGAAATTAGCTGGGAGCTTCGGCTCAGATGGTTAAAAGACGGACTTTGGGTCCGGGGAGCTTCGGCTCGCTTGTTGAGACGGACGTGTTGGTCCGGGGAGCTTCGGCTCGGGTTTGATTACGCTAAATTTGCATGTGCATATAAGGAAGGAAAAACTAAGGTGGTGGGTCTTCGGTATTGGAGGGTCGATGCACCGACGCCAATACGATGACTCGGCAAGTGTGGTTAACACTTCGCCAACAGAAATCAGGTGCGCCAGCCGGCAAGAGTACGCAGGAGTCCGCTTCGTGCACCAAGCGTTGAGGCGTACGATAGGTCTAACCGGTAGTGCTTTACTGGTTTAGAGGTGGGCGGGGCCCAACCCACCGCTTCCGTCTGCCACTATGGAGGTATCCTGGGAGGTTACGGCTCCAGAAACGGGGAACTAAAGGTCTGTGTGCACAGAGTCGGGTGTGTGTGTTGCACTTGCATGATCCATCATACCCACTTGCATGTCATAGCATAATCGTTTCCTTTAATCTTGACACCTAAAGTATAAGTGGAATGGGACGCTTGTACTTTAGGACCTGCAAAATGACCCCTTGGTCTATAAGCTTGTGTGGGCAAGTTTATAAATTAAGGTTAATTTTGGATATATATATTTACTGCTGTTTGATAACCGACATCCCAACGTATAAATTGGTATGGGACTTTTTATACGATGGGAGCCTTGCAGAAGACCCCTTGGCTTATGTGTTCTCACATAAGTGAAGGTTACTTTTCATAATTCAGCTTATTGTCTTTACATGCTATAGAATTTGCTAGTATAGGACCGCTGCCATCTGCTTTTGATTTTCTCCACCTTCAAGTCCTCCCCTTTCTTCCTCTTCGCTCGGTGCCTAGGGGCCGTGGGGGAAGGGGCGGGGGATGATAGGACATAGTCTTTTAGACTAATGGTATTCGAACCGCATCATTTAGGGGATCGTGGAGACCAGCATGGAGGAGCAGCCCCAGAGACCGGTGCGCTTGGAGGTGGGGCAGTCTAGCTACGGAGTTCATACAGCCGGGACCGTGAGTCTCGACCTCGAGTAGTTTTCTACTTTTGCTTCCGCATGAGTGATTTTGTAGTGAGGATATGATGTACCGGGCATAAGCCCGTATTTTGCTACTCTGATGTTTTATTCTGTGGACACTCCCTTCGTGGAGTTATATTTATTATGATATGTGATTCTCTGTGGACTGCAATTTGCATTTACATTATTGTGCTACTTTTTCTGTGATCGAATTGGCCGGCAGAATCGACGCTTTGTGGTGATGACCCTTCAGGGCGTGAAGGAGTCACCGCAAAACGACGGTTCTGGGCCTAAGACCCCGGTGTCGATAAGAGAAAAAAAAGGGGGTCTTACAGGTTGGGCCAAGGGGGTGACCCACTTAATCTAATTGGGCCTATAGGTATAGATTTGACCAAAATTAGGGCTAAGTTGACTTGGGTCAACTAGGGTCAAAGGGTTGACCTAGTGACATGCCCTAGGGTCCACTTAGATTGTTTTTGGGGTTAGGGCAATGTGGTGGGGTCATGGTATGGTTGGGGTCCTTATTTAGGCTAGTTTGACCTAGTTTGACTTGGGTCCTATGGTGGGTCCCACAGGGCTTCACTCACCTACTAGGGTCAAACCTAGTTAAATACCCATATCACCTACCCCATGCCTAACCCAATCTAAGTTAAGGGTCCTAGAAGTAACATGGGATGTTATACATTGGACAAAGACATCACCCTCACAGAGGTGAATGACAAGATTCTCATGTGCTTCCCAAGCTCATGGGATTCAAGGATCTCGCCCATCAAGGAGGCCAGAAGCCTAAATGAGATTTCCACTGAATCTCTTTTAGGAAAACTAAAGTCCTATGAGCAGCTCATCAAATACAGAGAAGCAGTTGAGCAGAGAACACCTCCACTAGTAAGGAAGGCGCACAACATTGCAGTTAAAGCTATTGAGGAGACAGAGACTCCAACAATCAATGAAGAGTTGATGAGTCTATTTGCCAGAAGATTCTACAAAATAACAAAGAATGACTTCATAAGAAAGTAATCCAGGCAGGATGACAAGCCAAGGTATGACAAAACCCCCACTAAAGAAGTGGTTTGATTTGGCTGCAGGAAACCAAGACACTTCCCCTCAGAATGTCCAAAAAATCAGAAGAAGGAGAAGAGAAGGGAGAAGGATTCTAGAAGACAGCATAGCAGCAGGCCTTCCTCCAGCAAATATAAAAAGGAGAAAGACCTTGTAGATGAATGCTGGAGTGAAACAGAAGATGAATCCTTATCTTCCAGCTCCAGTGAAGAAGAAGAAGAGGCAAGGGAAAAAGAAATGTACCTTATGGGCATTGATGCTTCCAGAAGGCAGTTAGATGAATATGCATCTGACTGTGAAGACACTTCAGAATCTGAAGCTGATAAGGTACTTTCTTCTTTGGATTATAGTTCTAATTCATTCAAATCTAAATATAAAACCTTGTGCATTGATCTAATAAATTCGGAAAAAGAAATTAAGACACTAAGGGAAAGACTAGGAAATCAATAAAATGTTATCTCTGAAAACAATAGGGTAAAAGATGAACTCACATTAGCTAATGAGCAAATTATTGCTTTAAAATCTGAGCTATGTGAGGACAAACCACTTAAGGAATCTCTCAATGGGAGAAGCCTCAAGCTGATGGACATTACAAGCACTGTTAATGCCAGACTAAATGACAAGCTAGGCTTGGGTGCTTCATCAAGTTTGCCCCCCATTCTTAAGAAGAATATTTTATCAACCCCCATCAAGTTTGTTTCTGCTAAAGTCAAAGAGATAATAACTAATAAACAAATCACAGAAGAAATTCCCAACCTTAATAATCAAGATAACAGAAACCAAAAAATAAGTAAAAACAAAGTTAAGCAGATTTCGTCGAACTCAGACGACAGAATGTGCCCAGTTCATTGAACTCTAGTCGACGAACTCTGAACGCAGAGTTTAACTATAATTATTCATCTTACTGCGATCGATGAACTCTATATGGTTCGTCGAGTAGAGATCGACGAACGTGGGGCACAAAAATGACTATGTTCATTCTCTGGGCAGAGATCGACGATCTCATCCCAATTCATCGAACTCTGGTCGACGAACTCACAACATTTCATCGAACCCAGAAAGACTTAAAAACAATTATAACTATAACAACAATTCTATTAAATCCAAAAAACCATTTAATCCATTAGCTGATTGGATAATTCCACCCAGAAGATATAATCTATTAGGATACAAATCTTAACCAGAATTTTCTGTGATATCCAGTTTTTCATATCAGCAATATAAAGGACCGAAGGTAACCTGGGACAATAACAACTAACTGCTTTCATTGCAAGAAAGGGGCTGTCCAGTGATTAATCAAACCTGGTACCTGGACAGTGGATGCTCCAAACATATGACTGGCAGCAAGGATAATTTAATCAACTACAAGTCCAAGCTGGGACCAAAGGTAATCTTTTGTGATTCAAAGTGTGGCCAGTCAGAAGGCTATGGAGAAGTGAAAATTGGAGTTGTCACCTTCAAGAAAGTGACTTATGTAAGTGGTCTCAAGCATAACCTCATCTCCATAAGCCAATTATGTGATGAAGGTTATCAGGTACATTTCAACTCAAAAACTTGTATTATTTCTAATAAAGAAAAACAAAATGTTTTAATTGGAAATAGATAAGGAAACATTTACTTAGTTGATTTTCATTCTGCCAATTCAGATATCTGCTTACTTAACATAAATAGAAATCAGAATGAATTATGGCATAGAAGGGTAGGACATGTAAATATGAATAGCATTGTTAGGCTATCTAAAGATAACCTTCTGAGAGGTTTACCTTCTGGTCCATACAAGAAGGAAGTCCTTTGCAGGGCTTGTCAACAAGGCAAGCAAAATAAATCTAGCTTTAAATCAGTAAATAAAAGTGATTCACCTGGGATCTTAGACCTGCTATACATGGAACACTTTGGACCCATTGCTGTACAAAGCCTAGGAGGGAAATCCTACACTTTAGTTATTGTGGATGACCTCTCAAGGTTGACTTGGGTGTTCTTTTTGAGATCTAAGTCAGATACCTTTAAAGTTCTTACAGATTTTCTCAGGACCATACCGATTGACTACTCTACTCTTGTTGCATTGATCAAAAGTGATCTTGGTACAGAGTTTGAGTCTCTTCTTATGCATGAGTTCTGTGAGAAGGAATGTATCAGGCACTGCTTCTCAGCTCCTATAACTTTCCAACAAAATGGGGTAGCTGAAAGGAAAAATAGGACCCTAATTGAAGCTGCAGGCACATTACTTGTAGATGCTTACATGCCCCTATCCTTTTGGGCAGAGGCTGTAAGTACAACAAATTATGTACTGAACAGGAGTTTGATACATAAACTAAAGAATAAGACTCCCTATAAATTACTTAAAGGGAAGAAACCTAAAATCACCTACTTTAAAGTATTTTGTTGTATTTACTATATACATAATAATAACAAGAAATACATTAGAAAGTTTGAAGCTAAGGCTGAAGAGGGATTTTTTCTAGGATATTCCCAAGTAAACAAAGCTTATAGGATGTTTAATAAAACATCTTTAAAAATTGAAGAGTCTATACATGTTACATTTGATGAAACTAACATGTCTTGCAAGGAGAAAGAAGTTTCTAGCAGTAATCCTTTGCAGGTACCTCACTTGTCTGAGAATTTGGATGGACTAAGCCTCACCCAAGAGGCTCCAACACATCCTTTTCCACAGGTTGATGAAGATAGAGAAGAAGAACAATTGGAAGAAGTTCAACCTCATCCAACAACAAACTCAATTCCACAAGAGTAATTAATTCAAAATGTTGTTGCTGAACCAACTACACCAAATGATTTTGTCATACTGAGGGATCACCTAAGATCTCATGTGATTGGAGACATGTCAGCAGCTATACAGACAAGGCATCAACTCAACCAAGACTTGATGCATTCCTGTTTTCTCTCTCAAGTTGAGCCTCAATCCATTCATGATGCTGAGCAGGATCCCCACTAGATCATTGCTATGTAAGAGGAACTCAATCAGTTTGAGAGATGTAGAGTTTGGGATTTGGTTCCAAGACCCAAATACTACCCAGTCATTGGAACCAAATGGGAATATAGAAATAAACTAGATGCACAAGGTAAAATTGTGAGAAACAAGGCTAGGCTTGTTGCTCCAGGATATATGCAAGAAGAAGGCATAGATTATGATCAAACATTTGCACCAGTTGCAAGGTTATAGGCCATCAGAATTTTTCTGGCTTATGCTGCCTACAAGAAATTCAAGGTATATCAAATGGATGTAACGAGTGCTTTTCTGAATGCAGTATTAAAAGAAGAAGTATATGTTGATCAACCTCCAGGTTTCATCTCTCCAACCCATCCTTATCATGTATTTAAATTGCATAAAGCCCTCTATGGTCCAAAGCAAGCTCCATGAGCTTGGTATGAGACCTTAGCTAACTTTCTAATAGAGCATGATTTCACTAGAGGCATAATAGATAAAACACTATTCTCTAGACATCATAAGGATAAAATCTTGTTAGTACAAATCTATGTGGATGACATCATATTTGGATCTACTGACTCTAAACTATATAAGAGGATTTCTGACCTCATGCATTCTATGTTTGAGATGAGTAGCATGGGTGAGCTCTCCTACTTCCTTGGTCTCCAAGTGAAGTAGCTACCTGATGGCATCTTCTTCTCCCAAGCTAAATAAGCTAAAGAGCTTCTTAAGAAGTTTGGGATGGCTGATGCCTCAGCTAAGAAAACACCTATGGCTACTAATGCTGTAATAGATTCTGATCCACATGGGAAACCTGTTCACTAGAAATTATATAGGGGCATTGTTGGGTCCCTACTATATATTACATCTAGTAGACCTGATATCATGTTTGCCACATGCCTTTGTGTTAGGTTCCAAGTGAACCCTAAAGAATCTTACCTAATTTTTCTAAAAAGACTTTTGAGATATATAAAGAGTTGTCCCAGTCTAGGCCTATTGTATCCTACTGAGTCAGAATTTTAGTTAACTAAATACTCAGATGCTGACTTTACTAGATGCAGGGTTGACAGAAAAAGTACCTCAGGAACTTGCCAGTTCCTTGGTATGAGATTAGTCTCTTGGTTTGGTAAGAAGCAGTCATCTGTGTACACATCAACTATTGAAGCAGAATATATAGCAGCTGGTAGTTGCTGTTCCCAGATGCTGTGGATCCATAACCAACTCCTAGACCATGGCTTCAACTTACTTGTTTAGGTTTACTTTATTTTTTTTACTTTGTTTTCATTCCTATAGGTTTATAAAACAATGTTTTAAAAGGTGATTTTTAATTTTCTTTTAACTTAGGCTCTTTAGGATTGTAAAACTTTTCGTTCTCTTTTAGTCTTATTTCCACTTTTTAGGCGTTGCTATAAAATTATAAGAATGAAAACATAATCGTTTTAATTTTTCAAGCATTTTCATTTTTGCTTTTATTTCAAAAACTTTTTCCTCTTTTAATTTTTTCGTTCTCTTTTTATGCATTTCTACCGCATTTTAGCGGTAGAAATGTATTCGTTTTAATTTTTCGATCATTTTCATTTTGCGTTTATTTGCAAACTTTTTCGCTCGTTTAATTTTTATTTTCCCTTTTTATGCATTTCTACCGCATTCTAGCGGTAGAAATGCAGTCGTTTTGATTTTTGGATAACTTAGCTTTTCTTAATTTTTTGTACTCGTGTATCTATTTCCGCCTACTCGTTAAGAGTTAAATGGCGCATTGCTTTTATTTCATTTCAGTAGAGTGCGTGTGTTTTCATTTATGTCGTGTGCGTGTGTTTTACTTTCCTGTATAGTGAGTGTGTTTACTTTATGTCGAGAGAGTGTGTGCGTGAGTTTTACTTTATGTCGAGTGTGTGCGTGTGTTGCATTTATTTAGTACTACTCGTTTGAGTAGGACACGCTTTCTTTCTCCTGCCCACGCGCTTGCGCCGGGACTCGCAATTTACAGCTTTCTTCAGTCCTACTCGTTTGAGTAGGACTTGTAATTTTCTGCTTTATTTTCCTGCTTTCATTTACTGCTTTCTTTATCGCTTTTTTTTCTGCTTTTCACCGCAAGCCGTCCCCATTCCGATGAATGGCTAATCGTTCTTAGCCCTCGATATCGAAGAGCATTGGGACAGATAAAACAGCTTAAAATAACTAAAGGTCGTATTTTTCTAATTAATTAAAAGTACTTAAGGTTTTCCCGGGGTTAACGACGCGTAGGACCACATATCGATGTGTGGGCCCTATTTTCGTTTTCCATACGCTCGCCGAGAGGCGGTGCATATGGACAGATCACCCCTTGGCAAAGAGAGTTCCGCACTAACCCTCGAGAGAGGAGGCGCGCCAACTCTACCGGATTGGGTTCCCCACCCAATAGCGGGGTTCTTAGCGTAATGCGGGCGTTAAGAGGAATCCTTCATCGGACGAGAGCCCGGTCGAATAGTCTTAGCGTTCAGGTAAGCGATAGTCCTAGAGATAGGTGAGCTCATTTTAGTGGAACCTCCACGGCCAAGTCTCCGCCTTAATTAATTAGAAATTTAGGAGCTCTTTTTATTTAAAGTCTATTTTAGTTCATTTGTTTTTTCAGTGCCATCGAGCTAAGCTCTTCATCGGCACCACCTTCAAGCTTTCTTTTTATGCTTTTTTTTTATGTTTTCTGCCTTTCTTTTATATATATAAATACCCGACAAGTATTATCGGTAAAATAATAGTCCCCTCCAGGGAAGAGTAGAAATAATCGAACCAACCCCGAGAACAATACGACCTCGATATTCCACCCGGAATATCATGTACTACTCACGATAGGTGCACTTGCCTCCTTTCCTTAAAACTCGATCTAAACCGTTTTATATCCAAATAAATAAATATGCGCGCCCCGTTTTCCAAATAAAATCACTTCCGCCTTTTTCTCAAATAAAACCGCCGGGTCGCCGCGTGACCGTAAATAATTTTGGAGTTTTAACCGTCAAGTTTTTGGCGCCGTTGCCGGGGAAATTGTCGTTTCATTATTTTGAACCCTGGAAATCTATTAATTTTACTTATATTTATAATTATAACAAAAATTAAAAATGACCAACAAAACATAATAATAATAATAATAATAATAATAATAAACTACTTAAAAAAAACTTAAAAAATAATATATTATTTTTATCATATTATTATTATTTATAAAATATTTTTTTGAAATAACGTCATTTTCTACTACCAAAACAAAACAACAAAAAAAAACTAACTTAAAAAGCAAAAAACTCTAAAAACTTGAAAAAGTTTAAAACTGAAAAAAATCTAAAAACTCTAAAAAACCTACAAATCCTAAAAACCAAAAATCTAAAAAATCTAAAAACAAACAAACACAAAAAAAAACTCTAAAACCAAAAACCTAAAAAAAAATCTAAAAACTTCAAAAATGAAAAAAAAAACAAACATAATAAAAAAAGAGAAAAACTTAACACTTAAAAAACTCAAAAAAAACTAAAAACTAAAAACCAACTAAAAAATAAAAAAAAAATCTACTTAAAAACACAAAAAAAATATATATATAATTTGCTATTAATAAATGTATCTATGTTTTATTTAACTTCTTTTATTTTCATTTATTTTCTTTTATTTCATTTTGCTTCGGCGCGCTTCCATTATTGTGCGCGCAAGGGGATCACATATTTATCATGCAGTGGTCGCTAAGGCCTTAGCTACCTTCGCCTCCCCCACGCACTTGCCCCCTACCGCCTGCAACCCTTTAGCCGAATTTTTCGTTTTTTGTTTTTTCTATTATTGTTTCGCTATTCTTTCCTCTTCTAATAATAATGCAGGGTTTCGACCTGGGCCTCCCAGACTCGTCTAAGGGAAGCTTCTACCTTTCTCCTTTTCTTTTTTGTACTTATTATATTTTGTATATTATCTGTTCCACATACTTAGATTGCAACATTGGGGACAATGTTGGGTTTAAGTATGGGGGTGTTTTCGTATTTCTTTATTTCTGCACTTTACAAAAACGCATAAAATTACAAAAACATTACAAAAAATAAAACCTAAAAAATTTTTTCCCTTGTTTTTATTTTCATAAAACTTCAAAACAAAAAAAATCTTCCCCCCCCCCTTTTTCTTATTTGTAAAAGCTTGCATTCTGCCTGCCCGCGACGTTCGACTCATCGAACCAATCATTCAAATAAGAGTCTGTTCGCGGGGGCTGCATTCGAGTTTTTACTTTGTACCCTTTTTTGTAAAAATCTCTCTTTCCTCACTATCTTCTTTTAATAACACTTCTTTCTCTCCTCATTCTTGTAAATTACTTATCAAAATACACTAAAAAAAAATCAATCAAAAAAAAATTAGAAAAACCAAAAATCCTAAAAAAAGAAAATAACTCTAAAAATCTTAAAAAGATAATAATTAAAACACAAAAAAATGATAAAAACTCTAAAAATTCAAAAAAAATGTTTTGTTAAATTATATAACAAAATAATTCGAATATACCATATCTTAACCCTTTTTGCTTTCCAAAAATCTAGTTTCGAGTTAATTTATATGCGAATTTTATTTATTCTTTGCTTACTATTTGTTTATTAATTAAAGTTCGATAGATTTAAGTGTCTGGGGTTAAGATTTAAAGAATCTTTTATGTCTTTTCTTTATAATAGGGAACTTGTTTTTCACCATCACTTCTAATTTTATAAATAGAAGCTCGTTTTTTATGTTAGAAAATAACATCCATGGATTTCAATTATTTCTACTCTTTGCTTTTAGAAACATTGGAACGTTCCTTTTAAAAAGGTTGCTCTCAAAACTTTTTTATTAAAATCTAGTTTTCTTTTTGAAAAAACTAAACCCACTTCGTTTTTTTCATGTCTTACTTGGCATGTTTTCCCCTATCCCTTAAAATATCTTATGTCAATGGGAATAAGATTTCATTCCGTAAACATAGGCACCCAATATTTAAAAAAATTATATGTACGGAGTAATAAGATAAAATTCATTACTTCTACACATATACATTGGGTTATTTATTATGAAGAAAGAAAAAAAACTTATTATGTGTTAGGAAAATAAGATTTCATTTTCCTAACTATCCAAAAAGAAAAAAATTGGAGGTTCGAGAAAAAATTGCCTCGCCTCAATATTCAAGCCTTCTTCATAAACCGCCAAACCACTTATCTCATTTCAATGATTCTAGACTTAATTTAAAATTTTTTTGAGAGCATAATTTTTAAATTGCATTATTTCCTTTAACTTCTTTTAAGCTAAGGTTTTTTTTGTATAAATCCAATCCATCTTTGTTAAACTAACAAAAAATGAATTTTTGCTTTCTATTTTATTTTATCTAGAAGTCTTTTTGAAACTCTTCCTCTATTCATAACATTTCATAAATTAGGATTTAATTCTTTAACCCCGGATATTTATTTTGATCTTACTTTTAATTAATTCAAGCGGTAGCTAAACTTAGGATTTCTTTTATTCCTTATAAGTTCATCTCCAACTTTTGCTCTGGAATAGCAAAAGCTTAAGTATGGGGGTATTTGATGAATTGTAAATATACCTATTTTTATGTACATTAAATAAGTCATTTTTGTTTATTTTTGTTATTTTTGTTTTATATTTCTTTAATAAATTGCTTCTTTTTTTATAAATATTGCTAACTTAAATTTATTTCTGTTTCCTGAAATTTTCAGGAAAAATGCCAAAAATTGACATTTCACGCCCGTGACATATTGGTCACGCCCGTGACCATGGCGTGACACGTCAAACTCCAGTGAAATCAACAAATTTTGAAGTGCAAAGCTTGACACGCCCGGGGTCACGCCCGTGTCACCCGACACGGGGCGTGACCCAAGCCCGTGTCCACCCGCTCGACGTTTCCAGCTCAACGATCGTCGACACCAGCCGACACGCCTACAGTCACGCCCGTGACCTAGGGCGTGACACCTCTTTCCAGCTCGACGATTTTCAACTCGACACTTTCCGCTCGACATTCGTCGAGTGTCGACACCAACTGACACGCCCAGCGTCACGCCGGTGACCTGGGGCGTGACCTTTCCAGCTGGCCTGACAAGACCTGCCCGAAGACTTTCGGCGCAACCCGCGCCCAGATCCACCTGCTTGACACGCCCAGCGTCACGCCCGTGACCTGGGGCGTGACCACTGCGAGACCGACACGTGTCCAGCCCGAAGTCCACTTTCCAGTCAAATCGCCGGCCGCCTTCGCAAATAGTACTGTCACGCCCCCTGTCACGCCCGTGACCGAGGGCGTGTACTTGTAAATTTTTCCCTATAAATTCCAGTGTTCTGCTTGAGTTCCTGTTCCATTTTTTTGAACCACTTTGCTTAGGGTAAGTGCTGCCGAAATGCTTTCTTATGCTATGTAAGGGATTTTCTTCCCCCTCTCTTAGTGTTTGTTTTTAACTTTCTTGTAATCACTTTTTCATTAATAAAATGTGTTAGTTTTTTCTCTCTTTGCATAGCTTGGAATCCATTTATGCGCCCTACTCGAAGTGATTTTTAATGTTTGTTCTTATTTTGTTTTTCCTTTATGTCTTCTAAAATCTTTTTAGCTTATAACTTTTGTCTAATTTCTAGTCGTTATAATCACAATTTTATTTTCATGCAAATACTTGTTTAGGTTTACTTTATTATTTTCACTTTGTTTTCATTCCTATAGGTTTATAAAACAATGTTTTAAAAGGTGATTTTTAATTTTCTTTTAACTTAGGCTCTTTAGGATTGTAAAACTTTTCGTTCTCTTTTAGTCTTATTTCCACTTTTTAGGCGTTGCTATAAAATTATAAGAATGAAAACATAATCGTTTTAATTTTTCAAGCATTTTCATTTTTGTTTTTATTTCAAAAACTTTTTCCGCTTTTAATTTTTTCGTTCTCTTTTTATGCATTTCTACCGCATTTTAGCGGTAGAAATGTATTCGTTTTAATTTTTCGATCATTTTCATTTTGCGTTTATTTGCAAACTTTTTCGCTCGTTTAATTTTTATTTTCACTTTTTATGCATTTCTACCGCATTCTAGCGGTAGAAATGCAGTCGTTTTGATTTTTGGATAACTTAGCTTTTCTTAATTTTTTGTACTCGTGCATCTATTTCCGCCTACTCGTTAAGAGTTAAATGGCGCATTGCTTTTATTTCATTTCAGTAGAGTGCGTGTGTTTTCATTTATGTCGTGTGCGTGTGTTTTACTTTCCTGTAGAGTGAGTGTGTTTACTTTATGTCGAGAGAGTGTGTGCGTGAGTTTTACTTTATGTCGAGTGTGTGCGTGTGTTGCATTTATTTAGTCCTACTCGTTTGAGTAGGACACGCTTTCTTTCTCCCGCTCACGCGCTTGCGCCGGGACTCGCAATTTATAGCTTTCTTCAGTCCTACTCATTTGAGTAGGACTTGTAATTTTCAGCTTTATTTTCCTGCTTTCATTTACTGCTTTCTTTATCGCTTTTTTTCTGCTTTTCACCGCAAGCCGTCCCCATTCCGATGAATGGCTAATCGTTCTTAGCCCTCGATATCGAAGAGCATTGGGATAGATAAAATAGCTTAAAATAACTAAAGGTCGTATTTTTCTAATTAATTAAAAGTACTTAAGGTTTGCCCGGGGTTAATGACGCGTAGGACCACATATCGATGTGTGGGCCCTATTTTCGTTTTCCATACGCTCGCCGAGAGGCGGTGCGTATGGGCAGATCACCCCTTGGCAAAGAGAGTTCCGCACTAACCCTCGAGAGAGGAGGCGCGCCAACTCTACCGAATTGGGTTCCCCACCCAATAGCGTGGTTCTTAGCGTAATGCGGACGTTAAGAGGAATCCTTCGTCGGACGAGAGCCCGGTCGAATAGTCTTAGCGTTCAGGTGAGCGATAGGCCTAGAGATAGGTAAGCTCATTTTAGTGGAACCTCCACGGCCAAGTCTCCGCCTTAATTAATTAGAAATTTAGGAGCTCTTTTTATTTAAAGTCTATTTTAGTTCATTTGTTTTTTCGGTGCCATCGAGCTAAGCTCTTCATCGGCACCACCTTCAAGCTTTCTTTTTATGTTTTCTGCCATTCTTTTATATATATAAATACCCGACAAGTATTATCGGTAAAATAATAGTCCCCTCCAGGGAAGAGTAGAAATAATCGAACCAACCCCGAGAACAATATGACCTCGATATTCCACCCGGAATATCCTGTACTACTCACGATAGGTGCACTTGCCTCCTTTCGTTAAAACTCGATCTAAACCGTTTTATATCCAAATAAATAAATACGCGCGCCCCGTTTTCTAAATAAAATCACTTCCTCCTTTTTCTCAAATAAAACCGCCCGGGGCAACGCGCTTCATAATGATTTTTGGAGTTTTAACCATCAACAAACTTCTCTCGCTGCGGCTTAAATGCCACTCTTGCGACGGGCTTTGATGAGCACAATTATATATACCTTTTTTACTATTATATTTGTAATCATGTCCACTATTATATACCTCCAGTCGTTATAATTGTGCGAAAATAGTTAAGAATATGAGTTATCATTAATAGAGGAGCACAATATGGAGTTTCATATACTTCTTGTATTAAGCTGTTTATTTATTCATTCATCTTCGTAATGCATGTATTGCAAGTCCTTGGAACTAAAAGTCTTCGAGCAAACAGAGGAGTTCACGAATCCAACATGACTGAGGACAGGACTTGGGGGTAACGTCACCGCAAGCCGTTACCTCCTCGGGCCTATAAATAGACCCCTGTGCCTCTCATGGAGGTCTGGTTTAGACACCCAGGAGGTTTCATCATCGCCAAGGTGCTCACGCTCAAAGTCAGCTCACAGCAAGATCAACCCCTGCAGACTCATTTCCTCAGTCCGCCTCCTTCTCTCCTCTTAGCCGCGCGCGGCCTGCCGGCCTCAGTTCCCAGTCCGTGCGGTCTCCGTTTTTCCCTTAACCGCGCGTCCTGCCGACCCGGCTTCTCAGTCCACGCGGCCTCTTCTGACATTCCTCGCTTAGCCGCGAGCTTCCCATTTGTACCCATTTATTGCTTTCTTGTAAAGGTGTATTACCAAGTTGTAACTCTCAATATTAATCAAAGAAAATCTCGTCGCAAGAGTGACATTTAAGCCGCGGAGGGCGAAGTCTGCTGTTGCCACTGCTAGCGGCCCTCTCTCTTCTTCTTAGCTCAGCTTAACCCTCTTGGCATCAACCTGCAAGCAAAACCATCTGCTCGACAGCTCCTGATCAACCTCCTCTTCTCATCAGCCTTCCTCCGCTACTCTCAGAAAACCTCTCCTCTATCCCCGCAACCCCTTGAACAAGCGCTTGCTCCACTCTCGAGCACTCAGAAGCTTCCTCTTTCCCCGAAACCTTCATCCTCTTCCTCTCCTAGCTTGTGCGATCGAACACCCTCCCTTCCGTGTTAACTAGGCGGTGCAATTTTCGCGCATCAACAGTTAACATGCGACCTTTAGATCCGAACAGATGGCGAACAGCGGCAGTTAGCCATGTCAGACCATCAGCCAGCCGACATCTTTGCTCCAAGTCCTAGAGATGATCCTCTCTGGGAGGCCTTTGAGCAATCGCGCCGTGAGAATGCTCAGCAATTCCAAGCCATCAACCAAATCCTTGTCGCAATCACCCAACAGTTACAGTCACAACCTGCAGCAGCTCCAGTTACTCCGGCTGCTATGATCAATCCAACCCCAATATTGGAGCATCAGCAAGCTTGTCCTCCAGCTTGCCCGCCGGTCTATCTTCCTTATACGGCAACCATCCCGTAAGGGCCTGCAACTGCCTTGCGACCTCAAGATGAAGAGTTTGCTGCTCGCCAAAACTTCTTCCGAGAAGCAACCCGGGGAAGTCCTGCTAGATTTATCAACTTTCAGGGAAGTCATCCTTTCCCTCCAGCTCCTGCCTTTGCTCCTCCTGCAGCAACTTTTCCCTTTTATCCTCCCACTTCTTTTGCAGCTGCAGCTTATGCTCCTTTCTATCCTTATGCTGTAGGAGAGAAAGAAGAGCCTTCGCCATTTGCAGAGAACGTTCATCATGAACCTACTCCTGCTAACTTCAGAGACCCCCGGTTACCGATCTACACCGGAGATACTGATGCAGTGAAGCATCTTCAAGCCTTCGAATCAGCCGTTGCTCTCAAAACTCTTTCAGATGCAACTAGGTGCAAGCTCCTTGTCACAACCTTTGATGGGCAAGTGAGGGACTGGTTCTACGGTCTTCGCCCTCACTCCATCACATTCTTTGCTGATCTGCGAAGGGAGTAATTGCTCAGATTCTCTACCTCCACCAAGAGAAATGGCCGTCCAGAAGCCCTCTTTGAGATCAAGCAGCGTGGCAATGAAACTTGGTCTCAGTTCGTTGATCGATTCCGAAGAGATATCTTGGACATCGAGATTATTAGCCAAGAAATGTACCGAGTGGCTCTTATCCACGGTCTTCATGAAGGGCCGCTCAAGTTTGAATCCAATGTCCGTGCACCAAGAACATACCAAGAGTTGATTGCCTTAGCCAACTCATACATCCGAGGCGAATAGAGCAACCCAGGCTTCGTATCCAAGCTCATATCGGAGAAAGATCCTTCTCACAAGCAGCCTCCGAGGTCTCCTCACAATGATTTCCCAACTCACTCTAGGAAGCGAAGAAGGTTTCAGCGCCATCATACCCCTTCCCAAGCCGTGATCGTGCTCAAGATCCATTGCTACGACTAGCTCCATCTTCTCAAACAGCTGCAGTTTATCAACAGCAAGAGGATGACTTGCATGAATTTGAATTAGATGAAGCCATGCTAGAAATGAGCCAAATCATGAAAGACAAGGCTAACAACAAGAAGCCTTATAGGCCAGCTTATCAGAGATCAAGAGACTCAGAGCCATACTGCGAGTTCCACAAAGAGTCAGGCCACCTGACTGAGAACTGCCGAGCACTCCGCCAACTAGTACAAAGGATGTTCCGGCAGGGTAAGATGCGTGATCTGCTTCCTAAAGAAGATCGCCCTGATCCAGCAACCTCGAAAGGCAAAGAAGTTGCAGACATTCCTTGTAGCTCAAGAGGGGTGAGCCTAGTCGAAGAACCACCTCTCCTCGTTGTTAATAAAACTGTCGAATGCTTCGATGCCGATGACGAGGGCGTTCTTGGAAGGCTATTCTAAGCCGTCAAAGGACTTCATAGTTCTCCAAATTTTTTCACAACCGTGATGGGTTATCTCTACACTTACTCTTTCAAACATTCTCTTTACAAAACACTTCTTAGTGTTCATTCTTGCTTTTCAATAAAGTTTTACCTCAGGGATCTCATACTGACACAGTTCGCTTCTTGTAATACTTCTTCCTCTACGCTTCTCTTTTGCCCAAAAGATCACTGAGTCACTGAGATATCGCCGAGTCTTCCTATAGGCCCCCTCGGGATTGGATTTTGGCGTAAGACCACAGTGACCACATATTGCGGGGAGATTTCGCATATGTCTGTAGTAGGGGCTATCCAACTCTCATGTGGAGGAATACTGGACTTCGGATCCTAGCCGGCATTTGACACAGAGTGCGTGCTAGGGAGGCCCCATGTGTTAGCTCTGCTGTGCTCTGTTAGGATACATTACAGTTACGGTGATCTTTGCTTGACAAGCAATGGCGACCAAGCGTAGCCTTGTCTCTTTGATAATCTCACAACTGTGATGGCTGAACGCTCTCTGGTGCTCTCTTTCCATGCTTTCGCGGGGTTCACAACTCCACTGATCAAATCCACAGACAAGCTATAGGCCTCTTGGCGCAACCAATCTCATTGATCAGTGATGCAGTAACTCGAGGCATGAGAGTAGTGCATCTAACGATCCTTCTCAGGATTTCCCCTGCTTTTCTCTTTTGTGCCCTCCTAGAGGATGCGCGGCTAGCCCTCTCTTAGTAGGACTATACTCGTGACGACCTTTCTCAGGCAAGCGATGCATAATGCCCACGGGTGATCTCCTGTGGCAACATCTAGTCTTTCTTGCTCATTTCCGAGTATAGACCTCCCTTTTTATTAAATGCCTTTTTCACAGGTGAACAGCTTAATCCGACCTACCAAAAGGATTTACAGCATTCATTTTGCTTATGCTCATCTTATATGCATTGCCTGCATAATCGCTATCAGATGATGACTTACAAGCTCTCTACTTATACGAGCTCCATTTGTAATGCCCCGAAACTCAAAAGAGCGACGGGGGACGTTTTGGGCCAGTTTTGGGTTCTGGCAGAAGGCACACGGCCTGGGACACGGGCGTGTCCCAGGGCGTGTCAATCTTGTGTCGACACTCAGCCGGCGAAGTCGACATTTTTAACTCGACATTGTGTCGAGACTGGGCAGACGGCCTGCGACACGGGTGTGTCGCAGAGCGTGTTGACCCGTGTCGACAATCATCCCGCGAAGTCGACACTCTGCGCTCGACGAAGTGTCGAGACATGGCACACGGCCTGCGACACGGGCGTGTCGCAGGGCGTGTCGACCCGTGTCGACACTTGTCCCGGGGAGTCGACGAATTTTGCTCGACGATGTGTCGAGACAAGGCACACGGCTTAGGACACGGGCGTGTCCAAGGCCGTATCGTCAGGTTGACGACCTTCGCTCGATGAAGTGTCGAGTGTCGAGACCGTGTACACGTCCTGGAGCCCAGGGGTGTTGAGGTAGACACAGGAAAGGACACGGGAGTGTCCTAGAACCCGTGCAGTGCTCGAGTTGTTTTCGGGATAAATCGATGGGGGTACACGGCCGGCCACACGTCCGTGTCAGGTGGAACACGGGCATGTCAGGTCGAACACGGGCGTGTTCGATGCCCGTGTGTTGTTCCAGGCGAGTCGATTTTGACGGTGAATGAGGCACACGGTCCTGGACACGGGCGTGTGCCAGGCCGTGTGCAGTCCAGATTGGACATTTCAGTCCCGAATTAAAGCCGTTCGTTTCTTTAATTGATGATCCAACGGCTGGGGGTTGTTCCTGATGGGATATACCCGGGATTGGGTCTTAGAAACCATAACTTTTCATGAGTTGTTATCTTTCTAAAGCTTAGAGAGAGAGGAGATCCAAGGAAGGAAGAAGAAGATAGATCCGGCCATTGGAGGAGCTTCGAAGCTCCAAATTGCGAGCCGACTTCGGATCCACGGAGGCGAAGAGATTGCGGTGCTTTTCATCCACTTACCTTTACATGGCGCCAAAGAGAAGCGCTAGGGTAACGATCCTCTTCTTGAGCATGTGTAGCTCTCCTTCTTTGCATAGGAAGCCCGCTCTCGCGAGTTTGCGGTGAGTTGGAGGCGTTCCTTCGGGTAGATATGTGAAGTCCCCGTTGTTTAGAGTCCGTAAGCGAGAATGGACATAGGCATGATGTGTGAAGCGTATCCGGACATGTTGGTCTGGATCGGTGATGTTGCATTGCATAATGCCGGAGAATACTCCGTGCTATTGGTTGTTTTTCAGGTTTTCTACACGGTAGATTGCAACATGGAGCCTTGGGGATTAACCCAAAGGTGCACCCAGAAAACTGGGCAGATGCGTGATCTTGCCAACTTGGTGGCCTGAGAGCCAACTAGAACATAACCGGGTTATGTGAAATGTGATGGAAATGGGACTCGGGAGAAGTTTGACCCGCGTAAATTGCTTAAATTGTCGTTGTGATGTGAGCACGGGTTAGATGGAACCGTACCCGTTCTATGTCGTTCGGTTAAAGAGACCTAAGGGTACGCGACACTTGTCGTTGGCATAGATTAGGGTCTTCGGAGGTCAATGGCTTAAATTATCGTGACCAAGGCCAAGAAGACAAAATGCTCAAAGGTTTGGCCGTCATAGTGGCGGTGGTGAGTCCGGAATGTCTATGGCTTTAATTGACGTGACATCGACCGGTTCACCGAGAATGTGCCCTGAGAGCACGGGGCGTGTGGCCGTGCGAGCCAACGTCTGTGATGAAATGAATATTGATATATGTTGCTCGCTTATGCTAATGAAATGCAGGGAAGGAGCATCGTCGCCCCGAGCTGGGGGCGGGATCGTTATAATTTGGTCAGCATTGCTGACCGTTGCCTTGTTTGCCACCGTGCGGTGGTTTTGTTGCTTGCAGGTGCTGCTGGACCAAGCGGTCAATAGCGGGCTAAAGCCCAAAATGCGAAGCCGGCCCTCGAAGGCCTAATTGGAGTGTTTACTGCTTTATTCATGTATGACCGGCCTGTGTGCCGTGGTTTGTAAAACATGTAATATGAAGTGAACAATTTTGTAAGGCCTTAAGGCTTGTACTGGTGTATTTCTAACATTCCTATTTGGTATTAGTGGACATTCATGCTTATGTGCTCGGTTCTTTATTGCAACTTATTAATCTGCTTCCGCTAGAATGCTCTATATAGGATGTTATGATTGGTTGGATGGTTTCCATGAGTAACCACCCGGTCTGTCTGTAGTATATGTCATCGGTCCCCGGCCGGACCTACTGCTATATGCTATGCGACGGATAGGGGGTGTTACAATTTGGTATCAGACTACTGGTTTTGGTCGGGCTTAAGATGAATTCGTGGCCGAATTCTTTTTAAGGGGTGGTGAGCACATTGTGTGCGTCATCGTTATAACGGTAAAAGAACCCATGAATGTCCACTTAGGAATGAAAATACACGTGTTTGGGGAACCTGCGTGTTCCTATAATTGCTGTTTGCAATTTTATTTGGTCGCTTAACGGTGTTTTGTACCACTATAGGTGACCAGAAGTGGTGCTGGGCCGTCGGAACGTCAAGTTTCTGAGGCTAGCAGTGCACCAGATGTTGCTCCTGCAACACCTCTGTCGGCTGAGAACATAGGATTGGTGGCCGAAGCAGTGTTGGCTGTGATAAATGCGCAGCCTGCAAGGCAAACGCAGCAGCCCGCTCCTGCGATGGAACAGGTACCGCTGCAAGAGGCTGAGCCGAGGAGAGTGGAACAGGTGGTAGAGGAACCGGTGGTGCCAAGGAGGGCAACCAAGAGACAGCTCAAGCATATCATGAGCTTTAATCCTCCAGTATTCTCGGGGTTGGGGACCCTATCTCAAGCTAAAGACTGGCTCTCCAGGGTGAAGACAGTCATGATAGCAATGGAGACG
This sequence comes from Platanthera guangdongensis, assembly GCA_039583875.1. NCBI lineage: Eukaryota > Viridiplantae > Streptophyta > Magnoliopsida > Asparagales > Orchidaceae > Platanthera > Platanthera guangdongensis. The sequence continues at coordinate 109,738,243 of CM077148.1, read as the reverse complement.
GAGGAGTGGCAAATGACCACCATTGATATGTTCCTTTTGGATGGTGAAGCGAGATTATGGTGGGAAGGTTTGTAGCTGCATCATTTGAGAGGTAGACAACTTACAGACGTCCCGATGGAAGAGTTCTCGGGATTGTTCTTAGCAAGGTACCTCCCTTCTACTCAGAGGATTTCGATGGAGAACGAGTTCCTGAAGTTGGTGCAGAGTGAGAAGAGCATGGATGAATATCTACATGAGTTTACTCGTTTGAGTCGATATGCTAGATCCACCATCGCGGATGAGGAGCGCAAAACGAATCGATTCTATGAAGGCTTGAGAGATGAGTTGAGATTACTACTCTCGGGGCCGATGATGCAGGGTTTCTTGACCTTGGTCAACACGGCCCGGTCCTTGGAGAAGGATATGAAGAACGTACAGGAAAAGAAAAGCTTGGGTGACAAGAAGTCTGAATTCAAAGTGCCGACTACTTCAAAGTCTGGCTATCGAAGATTCTTCAAGAATCATAGGACTTCGGGTCCAGCTCCTTCTGGTGCTTCTGGGGCGACTACGGGTCGGACCCCGGGCACGTGTTTTACTTGTGGAAAGTCGGGGCACTTTGCCTGCGATTGTTGGAGAGGATGCCCCAAGTCCGAGAGAAGGCCGGGAGCGACTTATGAAGAGAAGGGCAAGGCAGTGGAGTCGACCACGTCCCACTATGCTCCGGCCCAACCAAGGGTGTATAATCTTGGCCAACAGGAGGCCATCAAACAGGCCGATGTGGTGATAGGTACGGTTTAATTTATAGCAAGTCAATTCTTTAAATACTTGTTATGCACATGTTATCTTACCACTGCTTGTTTAGGATTTGTTTTCATTTGTGAAAATCCGGCAAGAGCACACTTCGATACGGGAGCTTCACACTCCTTCTTGTCTGAAGGATTTATGTCACGCATCGGAGTCCCTTCTTCGATGGCGAAGGATAAGTTGGATGTGTTGTTGCCTAATGGGTGTTCGATGCGCGCGAATAGGATCTGCGATGTTAAGATTCGTATTGGGAATCAGGAGTTCGATCTGCAGGCGTCGTTACTTCCGTTGGTGGAGTTCGACGTTATATTTGGCATGGACTGGCTCTCGGAGCAGCAAGCCTATATCGATTGCGGTCGCAAGGAAGTCAAGCTGGGAGTAAGTCGTGAAACGACTTTTACGGGCTTAAAGGGGTCGAGCAAGACGTTGATGTCTGCTCTTCAGGTGGTGAAGGTGGTTCGTGCCGGTGCAGAACTGTTCTTTACACTAGTGGAGGTTGCAAAGCCGAAGCCCGCATTGGATTTTATTTCAGTGGTATCGGAATACCCTGATGTGTTCCCCGCAGATCTTCTTGGAGCCCCGCCTCAGCGGGAGATAGATTTCACGATTGAGCTAGTGCCAGGTGCAAAGCCTGTGTCACGATCTCCTTATCGGCTAGAGCCTAAAGAAATGGCGGAGCTGAAGGTTCAACTGCAAGAGTTGTTGGAGCAAGGGTATGTGCGCCCGAGCTCTTCTCCTTGGAGCGCGCCGGTCCTCTTTGTTAAGAAGAAGGACGGAAGCTTGAGGCTATGTATTGATTATCGAGAGCTCAACAAGTTGACGGAGAAGAACAAGTACCCGATCCCCCAGATTGATGATCTTTTTGATCAGTTAGTCGGGTCGACGGTGTACTCGAAGTTGGATCTCAAGGCCGGGTACTATCAGCTGCGAATAAGGGAGAGTGATATCCCGAAGACAGCGTTTAGTACGAGATACGGGCATTATGAATTTACGGTCATGCCGTTTGGGCTGACTAATGCACCGTCAGTGTTCATGGATTTGATGAACAGGACTTTCAGGGAGTACTTGGACCATTTTGTGATCGTCTTCATCGACGATATTTTGGTGTACTCGCAAAGTGAGGAAGATCACTTCAAGCATCTTCATTTGGTTTTGGAGACGCTAAGGAGGAATCAGTTGTATGCCAAGTTCTCGAAGTGCGAGTTTTGGTTATCCTCAGTGGCGTTCCTCGGGCATATAGTGAGTGGAGAGGGTATTGCAGTGGATCCGGAGAAGATTGTTGCGATACGGGAGTGGCCTGAGCTTGCTACGGTAGCGGAAGTACGGAGCTTTCTGGGGCTAGCCGGCTATTATAGCGCTTCGTAGAGAACTTCTCGCGGATAGCGTTACCTCTCACTACTTTGACGAGGAAGGAGCATAAGTTCGTTTGGATGCCGGAGTGCGCGCGAGCTTTTGAGGAGTTGAAGTGTCGGTTGACCACGGCGCCTGTGCTGAGTTCGCCATGTGGGACCGAAGGCTATGAGATTTACAGTGATGCTTCGGGCAGCGGTTTGGGTTGCGTGCTACTGCAACACGGAAGTGTAATAGCTTATGGCTCGAGACAGCTAAAAGTGCATGAAAGAAACTATCCGGTCCATGACTTGGAGTTAGCGGCCGTGATTTTTTCCTTGAAGCTGTGGAGACACTATTTGTACGGTGTGAAGATTGATATCTACACCGATCACAAGAGCCTGAAGTATCTGATTGATCAGAAGGATCTGAATATGCGGCAGCGTAGATGGATGGAGTTCCTGGGGGACTATACATTCAAGATCCACTATGTGTCGGGTAAAGGTAATGCAGTTGCGGACGCGTTGAGTCGCCGAGCCCCAGCTCAAGCCAATTGGCTATCGGTGCATGATGAGCAGTTGGTGCGGGAGTTGGAGGCGTTGGAGATTGTTTGTGTGGATAGGCAATCAAGTGCTGAAGCAGTTCTGAATTGGACTGAAGTCCAATATGACCTGGCTGATCGGATTCGGCAGGCTTTGGATATGGATGTCCACATGAAGCAGCTCATGGTAGAGGCTCTGGATGGGTCAAATTCCCAATTCGTTGTGGAGGACGGATTGCTTTGGAAAGACGGTCGTCTGTGCGTCCCAAGTGTGGGCAATTTGCGGGTGGAATTGTTGTACGAGGCGCACCATACCAAGTACTCAATTCACCCGGGGAGCACGAAGATGTACCGCGATGTCAAGAAACTGTTTTGGTGGCCGGGTTTGAAGAAGGATGTGGCGCTCTACGTAGCGAAGTGCCAAACTTGCACCTTGGTGAAGGAAGAGTGCCAAAAGCCGGGAGGATTTCTGAAGTCCTTGCATATTCTGGAGTGGAAATTTGACGACATCTCTATGGACTTTGTGCACGGTTTTCCAAGGTCGCAAAAGGGGAACGACGCCATTTGGGTGGTCGTGGATCGGTTAACGAAGGTGTCGCATTTCATTCCGCATAGGAAGAATGATCCGGTGGAGAAGTTGGCAAAACGTTATGTGGATAACATTGTACGGCTTCATGGTGTGCCCTGCAGCATCGTGAGTGACCGAGATGGGCGGTTCACGTCCAATGATTGGAGGCTTGTGCAGCAAATGTTGGAACAAAGCTAAAATTCAGCATAGCCTTCCATCAGCAAACGGATGGGCAGACCGAGATGGTCAATAGAACCATGGAAGACATGCTCCACTTGTGTGTCTTGGATTTTGGGAAGCAATGGGAAGACCACCTTTATTTGGTGGAGTGCGCATTTAACAATAGCTACCAAGCGAGTATTCAAATGGCGCCCTTCGAGGCCCTATATGGTAGAAAATGTCGCACTCCGTTGTCTTGGTTAGAAACGGGTGAGTCAAAGTTGTATAAGCGATTGGAAGTGGAGGATGCTACTTCTTTGGTGAGAACCATTCGGGAGAGGTTGCTTATCGCTCAGGACTGGCAAGCGAAGTACTATAATGCCAAGCACAGGAACGTGGAGTTCGCTGTGGGCGACTATGTGTACTTAAATATCAAGTCGTTCAAGGGTGTCTCGCAGGTGCGACGATTGAAAAAGCTAAGCCCGAGGTACCCTGGGCCGTTTGAGGTTCTCGAGCGAGTTGGTGAAGCGGCCTATCGGTTGAAGCTTTAAGTGGAGCTTGGTGGATTCAATGATGTATTCCATATTTCGGTGCTTCGGAAGGCAGTGCAAGAGCCTACACAAGTGATCGCGGTTGATCAAGTGTCGGTGGATAGTGGGCTGACGACAAAAGTCAAGCCCGTGCGGATTGAGGACTCGGAGGTCAAGCGGCTACGCAATAAAGAGATCAGGATGGTCAAAGTCCGATGGGACAATTGCGGTCGTGAGGAGCTCTCTTGGGAGCGAGAGCAGACTATGCTTGACGAGCATCCGGAGTTGTTCCGCTCAGGTACAAATTTTGGTTTTGTACATGTCTTTCCTTTATATATTTTCGTGGACGAAATTCTTTTAAGAGGGGGAGAGTTGCAACGCCCCGAACTCAAAAGAGCGACGGGGGACGTTTTGGGCCAGTTTTGGGTTCTGGCAGAAGGCACACGGCCTGAGACACGGGCGTGTCCCAGGGCGTGTCAAGCTTGTGTCGACACTCAGCCGGCGAAGTCGACATTTTGATCTCGACATTGTGTCGAGACTGGGCACACGGCCTGCGACACGGGCGTGTCGCAGGGCGTGTCGACCCGTGTCGACACTCAGCCCGCGGAGTCGACACTTTGCGCTCGACGAAGTGTCGAGACATGGCACACGGCCTGCGACACGGGCGTGTCGCAGGGCGTGTCGACCCGTGTCGACACTCGTCCCGGGGAGTCGACGAATTTTTCTCGACGATGTGTCGAGACAAGGCACACGGCCTAGGACACGAGCGTGTCCAAGGCCCTGTCGTCAGGTCGACGACCTTCACTCGACGAAGTGTCGAGTGTCGAGATCGTGTAAATAGCCTGGATCCTAGGCGTGTTGAGGTAGACACGGGCAAGGACACGGGCGTGTCCTAGAACCCGTGCAGTGCTCGGGTTGTTTTCGGGATAAATCGATGGGGGTACACGGCCGGCCACACGGCCGTGTTAGGTGGAACACGGGCGTGTCAGGTCGAGCACGGGCGTGTTCGATGCCCGTGTGTTATTCCAGGCGAGTCGAGTTTTACGGAGAATGAGGTACATGGCCCTAGACACGGGCGTGTGCCAGGCCGTGTGCGGTCCAGATTGGACATTTCTGTCCCGAATCAAAGCCGTTTGTTTCTTTAATTGATGATCCAATGGCTGGGGGTTGTTCCTGATGGGATATACCCGGGATTGGGTCTTTGAAACCCTCACTTTTCATGAGTTGTTTTCTTTCTAAAGCTTAGAGAGATAGGAGAGCCAAGGAAGGAAGAAGAAGCTAGATCCGGCCATTGGAGGAGCTTCGAAGCTCCAAATCGCGAGCCGACTTCGGATCCACGGAGGCGAAGAGAGTGCGGTGCTTTTCATCCGCTTACCTTTCCATGGCGCCAAAGAGAAGCGCTAGGGTAACGATCCTCTTATTGAGCATGTGTAGATCTACTTCTTTGCATAGGAAGCCCGCTCTCGCGTGTTTGCGGTGAGTTGGAGGCGTTCCTTTGGGTAGATATGTGAAGTCCCCATTGTTTAGAGTCCGTAAGCGAGAACGGACATAGGCATGATATGTGAAGCCTATCCGGACATGTTGGTATGGATCGGTGATGTTACATTGCATAATGCCGGAGAAGACTCCGTGCTATTGGTTGTTTTTCGGGTTTTCTACAAGGTAGATTGCAACAGGGAGCCTTGGGGATTAACCCAAAGGTGCATCCGGAAAACTGGGCGGATGCATGATCTTGCCAACTTGGTGGTCTGAGAGTCAACTAGAACATAACCGGGTTATGTGAAATGTGATGGAAATGGGACTCGGGAGAAGTTTGACCCGCGCAAATGGCTTAAATTGTCGTTGCGATGTGAGCACGGGTTAGATGGAACCGTACACGTTCTATGTCGTTCGGTTAAAGAGACCTAAGGGTACGTGGCACTTGATGTTGGCATAGATTAGGGTCTTCGGCGGTCAATGGCTTAAATTGTCGTGACCCAGGCCAAGAAGACAAAATGCTCATTGGTTTGGCCGTCAAAGTGGCGGTGGTGAGTCCGGAATGTCTATGGCTTTATTTGACGTGACATCGACCGGTTCACCGAGAATGTGCCCTGAGAGCATGGGGCGTGTGGCCGTGCGAGCCAACGTCTTTGATGAAATGAATATTGATATATGTTGCTCGCTTATGCTAATGAAATGCAGGGAAGGAGCGTCGCCGCCCCGAGCTGGGGGCGGGATCGTTATAATTTGGCCAGCATTGCTGACCGTTGCCTTGTTTGCCACCGTGCGGTGGTTTTGTTGCTTACAGGTGCTGCTGCACCAAGCGGTCAATAGCGGGCTAAAGCCCAAAATGTGAAGCAGGCCCTCGAAGGCCTAATTGGAGTGTTTACTGCTTTATTCATGTATGACCGGCATGTGTGTCGTGGTCTGTAAAACATGTAATATGAAGTGAACAATTTTGTAAGGCCTTAAGGCTTGTACTGGTGTATTTATAACATTCCTATTTGGTATTAGTGGACATTCATGCTTATGTGTTGGGTTCTTTATTGCAACTTATTAATCTGCTTCCGCTAGAATTCTCTGTGTAGGATGTTATGATTGGTTGGATGGTTTCCATGAGTAACCACCCGGTCTGTCTGTAGTATATGGCGTCGGGCCCCGGCCGGACCTACTGCTATATACTATGCGACGGATAGGGGGTGTTACACCATTACTCCCATCTCTTATTCACTGCTTGCTTAAGCTCTATCAGATGATGATTCACAAAGCTATTCATTACTCTTATCAAACGCTAATGGCATTAGACACTGATCAAAGCATCTAACTGTCCTTGATCATCAAGCCATGCCAGCGAAGTCTAACTAAGATAATCTCTTCTTATTGATCTGGACTTTATAATAAGGATGTCTCTAATCTAGCAAGATCACTGCTTTGGTTTGATCTTCATTCAATTATCAGCAGAGTGTATTAGACACTTCCTCTGCTATTTGGTCATATCGACCTTATCTTATCAACCGTTAACATTTGCAAGCCTTCTTCACAGGTATTTGAAAGCTACTTTTATATATTGACTGCTTCTAACTCTTCTCTTTGCAGTGATTAACAGGCACTTGCAAGTTTCTTCACAGGTACTTGCAAGCTACTTTCATACTTTGTCTGTTCCTAACTCTTTTCTTGCAGAAATCAGCAGACACTTGCAAGTTTCTTCACAGGTACTTTCAAGCTACTTTCATATCAAGTTTGCTTCTAACTCTTCTTTTACAGAGATCAGCAAATACCTGCAAGTTACCTTCAGGAAAAAGACAGGCATTTGCAACCTCCTAAGGAGAGTCGTCAGGTTCTATCTCTCCTTGCCCCTTCCTTTCCTTTGGGGAGGATCACGATTTTCGTGGGTCTCCAACTTTTTCGAAGTTCCCTGCTGAACTTAAAAAAGTGCTGGGATTATGTTAACCCTGAAATCGGCGATCTTGCTAGCTCGCTCATCGCGGCCAGCCTCGGGTTCCTCCTGGAGGTCGCGACACCATAGTGTAGGCAGACAAAATTCTCTCTCCGCTCAGGCCACACGGCTTGGGCGGTCTCAGCGGTCTGACTGCGCAGGCCGCACCTTGTTCTCTTGGTCAGCAGTTGCCGCAGACTGCTCCTTCAGTCCGCCACTGCAAGCCGCTCCCTTTTTCAGCTTAACCGCAAGCATATATGTCTCTGCAGGCCTCTCTATGCCGGACTCGGTTCCCTGTCCGCCCAGGCCGGCAATAGTTCGTGTCCATTGCAGGAATTGGACTCCCTTAGCCCACTCCTATAGGTCGCTCTTCAAGAAGATCAGACCGCTCAAACTGCCAAACAACAGTGGCGACCTGCCCCCAGGCCACCAGCTAGCTACCTCGGCTTCCACCTCGCCAACACGCGCGGCCTGCCTCGTCAGTCTAGCAGGTCGCTCAGTCCTTGGCCACCAGCAGCATGGGCAGCCAACTCCTTCAGTCCGCCTGCAGAGAGCGGGCACTCGGTATCCGGCTACCCACGAAGATCAGCAGCCATACCTAGTTCCTCTCGAGCTGAGCGGACTCAAAGTACAGTCGAGACTTCCAGTCCGCCTTCATTGGTGAACCCCCAGCTCTTCAGCACCAGTCCTCATCTTCGGCGGACTCTGCTTGTCAGCAGAGGCGGACTCTGCGGACTCAGCTGGCACTCCTCAGCTCGCACCCTTAGCGCGTGCCCAGTTCAGCAGTGGCGGACTCCGCGGATTCCGCTCGCAGTCCGCCACTAGCCTCTAGCATTCGCCTCCCCAACAGCAGGCAGATAATCTCAGCCCAGCAGCGGCAGACTCCTCTGACTCGCCTCGCAGTACGCCACTCAGTCTCCCAGTTTGCCATCAGCAACACCAGCTCCAGAAGCAAGACCCCTAGTCCACGCGGCCTCTGGCAGACTCGGCAGACTCTTCTTCTCACTCAAGTTACTGCCTCACCCGGGTAACGTCACCACAAGCCTTTACCTCCTCGGGCTTATAAATAGACCCCCGTACCTCTCATAGAGGTCAGGTTCGGACCTCCAGGAGGTCTCATCATCGCCAAGGTGCTCACGCTCGAATTCAGCCCATAGTAAGAACAACCCCTGCGGACTCATTTCCTCAGCCCGCCTCCTTCTCTCCTCTTAGCCGCGCGTGGCCTGTCGGCCCGAGTTTCCAGTCCGCGCGGTCTCCATTTTTCCCTTAACCGCACGGCCTGCCTACCTGGCTTCTCAGTCCGCGCGGCCTCATCTGGCATTCCTTACTTAGCCGCCATCTTCCCATTTGTACCCCTTTATTACTTTCTTGTAAAGGTGTTTTACCATGTTGTAACTCTCAATATTAATCAAAGAAAAGCCCGTCGCAAGAGTGGAATTTAAGCCACGGCGGTCGAAGTCTACTGTTGCTGCTGCTAGCGGCCCTCTCTCTTCTTCTTAACTCAGCTTAAACCTCTCGGCATCAACCTGCAAGCACAACCGTCCAAGTAACCGTTTGCTCGACAGCTCCTGATCAACCTCCTCTTCTCATCAGCCTTCCTCCACTTCTCTCAGCAAACCTCTCCTCTATCCTCGCAACCCCTCGAACAAGCGCTTGCTCCACTCTCGAGCACTCAGAAGCTTCCTCTTTCCCCGCAACCTTCATCCTCTTTGTTGGGTACATTGGAAAATGTGTACCATATTTGGAAAAGCCTCACCTAACTCAATGATATGCTTCAAGTTGTATTTGATCTTGTGTTGAGTTATCATGTGATGGTTAAGTAAATGGAAGAAAAATTTTCTAAGTACAAGTGTCGACACTTGGGAATGGCTGTGTCGACACCAAGGGCCAGATTGTGTCGACACCCAGAATTTGTGTCGACACCGAAAATCTGTCGACAATGATGTGTCGACGCCAATGGCCAGATTGTGTCGACACCCAAAATTTATGTCGACACATAGAGAAGATGTCGACACATTCCATATTTTTGCCGACAATGACTGTGTCGACACACAGAACTTTTGTCGACACACACCAGAATTCTGTCGACACCAACTTTGTCAAGACAAGGAGTGATTGTGTCGACACATAGTACTTGTGTCGACACATTCTACAGAAGCTGTGTCGAGAAGTAAAAGTGAAGCTGTGTCGACATCATCAAGACTTGTGTCGATACAAGGACTATGTGTGTCGACACATGTGAAGTATTCACTCGACATTCTCTGCTGTTGAGTCAAAGTCCAATGAAGGTTGAAGTAATACAACTGGAGACTTGACAGCTGTCATTAATGACTTTGCTGTCACATCTGTCAGAGGTGTCAGAAGACAGTTTGGAACCGGAACAGGAGATAACCATAGATGAAGAATATATATAGATATGCTCTCTCAACAATTGAGAACAACAATAAAAAATCAATTATCAATTATGAAGAAGTGATCGTGAACACAATCAGTGAAAAAAACAATAATCTCTGAAGGATTGAGAATCCAGAAGAAGAGAAAGAAGAAACAGTCAACAGATTGTAGAGAGAGAAAAACAAGAATGAGAGAAGTCCTCATCCAGTGAAGGCAGATCATGAACAGCCTGCCAGAAGAATTCAGATCAATTCTGAAGAAGAATTCAGATTAATTTCTGGATAAGACGGAAGCTGATTGAAGATCAACTCCAACACCAAGAAGATCAACCTTACTTTGTTCAGATTCAAAAAGCTTTGAAGAAGCTAAAACAAGTTGATCCTTAAGTAATCAGTTCTATCAAGAACTGATCAAGAAGTCTTCAACCAATTCTCTCTCAATCTGCTTGAAGATATTATTATCTTTTCAACAAAAACTTTTGTAGGATCTGTAATAGATCTGAGTGTAGGAGATTTATTTCTCTGAGTTGTAAGCCTAAATTATAAAGGCTGAGGTAGGGCTAAGTGCCTGAGGTAGGGGAATCTGTTCCCTGACTTGTAGGCCTGTGAAAGAGGCTGAGGTAGAGCTTTTGCCTGAGTTATAGGAGTGGGGTTTCACTCTGAGTTGTAGGCCTTTGAAAGAGGCTAAGGTAGGGCGTGTGCCCGAGTTGTAGGAGTGTGGATTCACTCTGAGTTGTAGGAACCATTCTTGGTTCTGAGCTGTAAGATCTGCGGATCTGAGAAGGAAGAAGGAAGTTAGGTAGAATCTAGTACACTGGTAGATAGGCGAAGAGGGAAAGTGGATGTAACCATCATTTGGGGAACCACTATAAATCTGGTGTGCAATCTGTGAAATGTTGTGTGTATGTGAAAGCTGTGCTGTGATTTCTGCTGAATAAATTGCTAAACTAGATATATTTGTCTGCCTAAGTTAGAAAAAGAATTGAACCTATTAACCCCCCTCTAGGTGTTTAGGACATCTTGAAACCAATTCTTTCAAGTGGTATCAGAGACAGATTACTCAAAGAATATACTTAACAGTCTGAGTAGATCTTCAAGGCAGAAATCTATTAGGCAAAATGGGTACCATTGAGAATCATAAGGAGTTTGGCTTCGTGAAGTTACCTATATGCAGGAAAGAGATTTTTGGCATATGGAAAGAAAGAGTTAGACTGTTTATGGAAGCTTCAGATCCAAGAATCTATATGACAGTTAAAGAAGGGCCATTCATCCCAATAAAAGTCTCAGTTCTTGATGCAAATCTCAGGATACCAAAGGAGTATTCTTAAATGACAAAGGATGAGATCATCTTGTCTACTATGGATAAGAGAGCACAAAATATAATAGTCAGTGCTATAAATGATTCAACATTCCAAAATTTGATTCACTGCAAGACCTCCAAAGAAATGTGGGACACCCTGATTGTTTACATGGAGGGTTCAGAAGAAGTGAGAGAAGACAGAAAGTCTATGCTGAATCAGGAGTATGAAAGTTTTAGACAATCTAAAACAGACATCATAACTGAATGTTACAATAAGTTCTTCAGAATAGTTAATGAATTGATGTCATATGGAAGAGTATTCAGCACATATGAGTAAAATGATAAGTTTCTGAGATCATTAACTAAGGACTAGGACACCAAGATATATGCCATTAGGGAAGTGTCCAGACTAAAAGAAATCTCACCTCCTACATTATTTGGCAAAATTCTTTCATATGAAATGCAGTTGATGGCCAGAAAGGAGGAGGAGAAAAGTTATAAAGTTGATTACAGAGATAAGTCAGTGGCTTCCAAGACTGAAGCCATAAAAAGGATAGGAGGATGTCTCCATCTCCTCCTAGGAAAGCTGCAGAAGTAGTTTCAGAAAGTTTTGACAGTCACACATCAGATAGTCCAAATTCTGATGAAGACTTAGCTGCTTTCTCAAGACAATTTCAAAGGTTCTTGAAGAAGAAACAGTGGAGATCCAAGCCATCCTCCTCACAATCCAAGGATGATTACTATCAGAAAAAGAAATCCTCTAGGAAGGACAGGTATGGCTCTAAATCTAGTAAATTATCTTCAACTAAGATTATTTGTTATTGTTGCAACAGGTCTGGACATGTGGTAGCTGATTGTCCTTACAAAAGGAAAGAATCTAATGACAAGAAGAAACTAAAAAACAATGGCAAGAAGGAGAAATCCTTTGTTGCAAAGATGCAAAAAAGTTGGTCAGATTCTTCATCATCAGATTCTGAGGCTGAAGCTGAAGCTGAAACATACATAGGACTGTTTGCAACTGAAGAGGATGCAGAAGAGGCTGAGTTCTTGAAATTGTTGGACTCAGTAAATGGAATTGAAGAACATTGTTGTAAAGGGTTGATGGCCTTGATAGAAGAAGATCAGTGCCAGGATCAGCTTGGTCCTAGTAAGGTAAACAATTCTTCAATAGTTTCTTATTACTATACTGGATCAGAATCAGAAGCATCTGCATGAAGAGATGTGGATGAATCTGAATCTGAAGGGGATGTTCATCAACTTATTGATGAATATAGTGATCTGCTGCAAGCACTTAAGAAAAGCAAAATCCTTAACAAAGCACAGGCCAAGGAAATTACTTCTCTTAAGCTGACTGCATTAGATTCAGAAAAAATACCGGATCTAAAGATGAATGAAGTAGCAAAATTGAAAAACATAACTGTTATTCAGATGGGTACAATTACATTCAAGAATGATCAAATCAAAAGTCTGGAAGTCAAACTTTAGAGAGAGAAGGTTCTGGTGGCTAAATTTTCTAAGCCAAAATTAGTCTTACCCTTAATTGATGACTTTATTCCCCAAAAGGGTAAGACATGATTGAGATTTAAGAAAAATGCAAGGGCTGCCAATTCTAAGAGAAAAGGGAAAGCCCCAGTACAGCCACTAGCCTTCAAACCCCCCATTCCTTCAGGAAAGTGCAACAACCTACTAATAGATATGATCGTGATATCATACATGGTTATGGTAAGCCTGATATTCTGAATGACAAGGGCGTAGCTCCAACACTCAAGCAAAGAACCACAGTACCAACAGTGTTAAGAATAGCTGACAGCAATGCTGTTAAAACTGTACCTAAAAAGAGGTATAATAGATATGAGTGCTGGTGCTATGGCAAGATAGGGCATTATGCCAAGGATTGCTGACACAACACCAGTGTCAGGAAGAATGCCAGCTTACCTGTGAGGGAGGCTGCTGGTAAGAATATCAAGTTTCAATCTAACTTGAACTAGAACCCAATAAACATTGGGGTTCTAAGGAAAAATAATTTTATTTGCTGCAGGTGTGTCCAAGTTTCCATACCCTTATATGGTACTTGGACAGTGGATGTCCAGGCACATGACTAGAACAAGAAGAATGTTAAAGGACTATATTCCCATAGAGAGTGGACCCAAAGTGATCTTTGGTGGATCAGAAAAAGGGGTCATAGAAGGGTTTGATAACATTTCTACTAGTTCTATAACAATCACTCAAGTGGCTTATGTAAAAGGTTTGAAACATAACTTGATAAGAATAAGTCAGCTGAGTGATCTTGGGTATGCCATTTCATTTATTAAAAATGGCTGCCAGATTAAAAGGACAAGTGATTAGAAGGTGATCTTATCTGGTTATAGAAAAGAGAATGTTTATTGTTTAAATTTTGATTATGAAAATATGAACTCTCTTGTATGTTTAGTTGCAAATGAGAAAGCATCTCAGTGTGTCCAATGGCACAAGAGGCTAGCTCATCTGAACTATAAGACTATAGGCCAACTCTATAGTTTAGAGTTAGTGAGGAATGGTCCTCAGTTTAAGTGCATAAAAGAGGGTATATGTTCAGCTTGTCAAAAAGGCAAGCAGACCAAATCCTGTTTTCATAGTCTTGATACCAAAGACTCTGTGAGGTGTTTGTACCTCTTGCATATGAATATATTTGGTCCTATGCCAGTTCATAGTCTAGGTAGGAAATTCTATACTTTTGTGGTAGTAGATGAATATTCTAGATTTACATGGGTTTTATTTTTGAGGCGGAAATCTGAAACTCTTACTGTCTTTCATAATTTTGTTAAACAAATTCAGAATGAACTTAACAATTCAGTGGTCAAAATCAGAAGTGATCATGGAACTGAATTTCAGTCTGAATATATGACAAGGTTTTGTGAAGAACTAGGGATTCATCAGGAATTCTCCTCACCTAGTACACCTCAGCAAAATATAATTGCTGAAAGAAAGAATAGAACTCTTATTGAGGCTGGTAGAACTCTAATAAGTGACACTTCTCTCCCGGAATATTTCTGGGCTAAGGCAGTAAATACTGAATGTCATGTTCTCAATAGAGCATCCATAACTAAGAGCCACAAAAAGACACCCTATGAGATTATGAAGGGCAGAAAACCAAACATATCCTACTTTAGGATCTTTGGTAGCAGGTGTTATATGCTTAACACTGGCAAGTCTTACCTAACTAAGTTTGCTGTCAAATCCCAAAATGGGATATTTTTTGGGTACAGCAATAACATTAAGACATATAGGGTCTACAACTTGACTACACAAGTTGCAGAAGAATCTCAACTTGTGCCCGAGTGAAAGAGGCTAAGGTAGGGCTTGTGCCCGAGTTGTAGGAGTGTGGATTCACTCTGAGTTGTAGGAACCATTCTTGGTTCTGAGCTGTAAGATCTGCGGATCTGAGAAGGAAGAAGGAAGTTAGGTAGAATCTAGTACACTGTTAGATAGGCGAAGAGGGAAAGTGGATGTACCCATCATTTGGAGAACCACTATAAATCTGGTGTGCAATCTGTGAAATGTTGTGTGTATGTGAAAGTTGTGCTGTGATTTCTGCTGAATAAATTGCTAAACCAGATATATTTGTCTGGCTAAGTTAGAAAAAGAATTGAACCTATTAACCCCCCTCTAGGTGTTTAGGACATCTTGAAACCAATTCTTTCAAGTGGTATCAGAGACAGATTACTCAAAGAATATACTTAACAGTCTGAGTAGATCTTCAAGGAAGAAATCTATTAGGCAAAATGAGTTCCATTGAGAATCATAAGGAGTTTGGTTTCATGAAGTTACCTATATGCAGGAAAGAGATTTTTGGCATATGGAAAGAAAGAGTTAGACTGTTTATGGAAGCTTCAGATCCAAGAATCTATATGACAGTTAAAGAAGGGCCATTCATCCCAATAAAATTCTCAGTTCTTGATGCAAATCTCAGGATACCAAAGGAGTATTCTTAAATGACAAAGGATGAGATCATCTTGTCTACTATGGATAAGAGAGCACAAAATATAATAGTCAGTGCTATAAATGATTCAACATTCCAAAATTTGATTCACTGCAAGACCTCCAAAGAAATGTGGGACACCCTGATTGTTTACATGGAGGGTTCAGAAGAAGTGAGAGAAGACAGAAAGTCTATGCTGAATCAGGAGTATGAAAGTTTTAGACAATCTAAAACAGACATCATAACTGAATGTTACAATAAGTTCTTCAGAATAGTTAATGAATTGATGTCATATGGAAGAGTATTCAGCACATATGAGTAAAATGATAAGTTTCTGAGATTATTAACTAAGGACTGGGACACCAAGATATGTGTCATTAGGGAAGTGTCCAGACTAGAAGAAATCTCACCTCCTACATTATTTGGCAAACTTCTTTCATATGAGATGCAGTTGATGGCCAGAAAGGAGGAGGAGAAAAGTAATAAAGTTGATTACAGAGATAAGTCAGTGGCTTCCAAGACTGAAGCCATAAAAAGGATGGGAGGATGTCTCCATCTCCTCCTAGGAAAGCTGCAGAAGTAGTTTCAGAAAGTTCTGACAGTCACACATCATATAGTCCAAATTCTGATGAAGACTTAGCTGCTTTCTCAAGACAATTTCAAAGGTTCTTGAAGAAGAAACAGTGGAGATCCAAGCCATCCTCCTCACAATCCAAGGATGATTACTATCAGAAAAAGAAATCCTCTAGGAAGGACAGGTATGGCTCTAAATCTAGTAAATTATCTTCAACTAAGATTATTTGTTATTGTTGCAACAGGCCTGGACATGTGGTAGCTGATTGTCCTGACAAAAGGAAAGAATCTAATGACAAGAAGAAACTAAAAAATAAGGGAAAGAAGGAGAAATCCTTTGTTGCAAATATGCAAAAAAGCTGGTCAGATTCTTCATCATCAGATTCTGAGGCTGAAGCTGAAGCTGAAACATACATAGGACTGTTTGCAACTGAAGAGAATGCAGAAGAGGCTGAGTTCTTGAAATTGCTGGACTCAGTAAATGGAATTGAAGAACATTGTTGTAAAGGGTTGATGGCCTTGATAGAAGAAGATCAGTGCCAGGATCAGCCTGTTCCTAGTAAGGTAAACAATTCTTCAATAGTTTCTGATTACTATACTGGATCAGAATCAGAAGCATCTGCATCAAGAGATGTGGATGAATCTGAATCTGAAGGGGATGTTCATCAACTTATTGATGAATATAGTGATCTGTTGCAAGCACTTAAGAAAATCAAAATCCTTAATAAAGCACAGGCCAAGGAAATTACTTCTCTTAAGCTGACTGCATTAGATTCAGAAAAAATACTGGATCTAAAGATGAATGAAGTAGCAAAACTGAAAAACATAACTGTTATTCATATGGGTACAATTACATTCAAGAATGATCAAATCAAAAGTCTAGAAGTCAAACTTTAGAGAGAGAAGGTTCTGGTGGCTAAATTTTCTAAGCCAAAATCAGTCTTACCCTTAATTGATGACTTTTTTCCCAAAAAGGGTAAGACATGATTGGGATTTAAGAGAAATGCAAGGGCTGCCAATTCTAAGAGAAAAGGGAAAGCCCCAGTATAGCCACTAGCCTTCAAACCACCCATCCCTTCAGGAAAGTGCAATAACCTACTAATAGATATGATCGTGATATCATACATGGTTATGGTAAGCCTGATATTCTGAATGACAAGGGTGTAGCTCCAACACTCAAGCAAAGAACCACTGTACCAACAGTGTTAAGAACAGCTGACAGCAATGCTGTTAAAACTGTACCTAAAAAGAGGTATAATAGATATGAGTGCTGGTGCTATGGCAAGATAGGGTATTATGCCAAGGATTGCTGACACAACACCAGTGTCAGGAAGAATGCCAGCTTACCTGTGAGGGAGGCTGCTGGTAAGAATATCAAGTTTCAATCTAACTTGAAGTAGAACCCAATAAACATTGGGGTTCTAAGGAAAAATAATTTTATTTACTGCAGGTGTGTCCAAGTTGCCATACCCCTATATTGTACTTGGACAGTGGATGTCCAGGCACATGACTAGAACAAGAAGAATGTTAAAGGACTATAGTCCCATAGAGAGTGGACCCAAAGTGATCTTTGGTGGATCAGAAAAAGGGGTCATAGAAGGGTTTGATAACATTTCTACTAGTTCTATAACAATCACTCAAGTGGCTTATGTAAAAGGTTTGAAACATAACTTGATAAGAATAAGTCAGCTGAGTGATCTTGGGTATGCCACTTCATTTATTAAAAATGGCTGCCAGATTAAAAGGATAAGTGATCAAAAGGTGATCTTATCTGGTTATAGAAAAGAGAATGTTTATTGTTTAAATTTTGATTATGAAAATATGAACTCTCTTATATGTTTAGTTGCAAATGAGAAAGCATCTCAGTGTGTCCAATGGCACAAGAGGCTAGCTCATCTGAACTATAAGACTATAGGCCAACTTTATAGTTTAGAGTTAGTGAGAAATGATCCTCAGTTTAAGTGCATAAAAGAGGGTATATGTTCAGCTTGTCCAAAAGGCAAGCAGACCAAATCCTGTTTTCATAGTCTTGATACCAAAGACTCTGTGAGGCGTTTGTACCTCTTGCATATGAATATATTTGGTCCTATGCCAGTTCATAGTATAGGTAGGAAATTCTATACTTTTGTGGTAGTAGATGAATATTCTAGATTTACATGAGTTTTCTTTTTGAGGCAGAAATCTGAAACCCTTACTGTCTTTCATAATTTTGTTAAACAAATTCAGAATGAACTTAACAATTCAGTGGTCAAAATCAGAAGTGATCATGGAACTGAATTTCAGTCTGAATATATGACAAGGTTTTGTGAAGAACTAGGGATTCATCAGGAATTCTCCTCACCTAGTACACCTCAGCAAAATATAATTGCTGAAAGAAAGAATAGAACTCTTATTGAGGCTGGTAGAACTCTAATAAGTGACACTTCACTCCCGGAATATTTCTGGGCTGAGGCAGTAAATACTGATTGTCATGTTCTAAATAGAGCATCCATAACTAAGATCCACAAAAAGACACCCTATGAGATTATGAAGGGCAGAAAACCAAACATATCCTACTTTAGGATCTTTGGTAGCAGGTGTTATGTGCTTAACACTAGCAAGTCTTACCGAACTAAGTTTGTTGTCAAATCCCAAAATGGGATATTTGTTGGGTACAACAATAACATTAAGACATATAGGGTCTACAACTTGACTACACAAGTTGTAGAAGAATCTGTTCATGTAGTGTTTGATGAATTTGAGCTACTTAACTATGAGTTGTCTAACAATTCTTGTAGCTCAACAGGTTTAAAAGAAAAGTTGGACATGCTGACCATTAATGAAGACCAAACTGCAAGGCAGGATGAGGAAAATGACGGTTGCTGTCCAGGGGGAGTACCAGATACACAAGCTGACATTGAAGACAATGAAGTTCAACATAGTGGAGAAATTGAAGAAGTTCAAATTGCTGATAGAATGCCTCCAGCAATAAGGAATCTAAAGGATCATCCAGCACACCAAATTATCGGTGATCCAAGATATGGTTTGCAAACCAGAAGCAAATACATGAACATAGTGCTTTGCTCAAGTTTCCTGTCACGGGTGGAACCAAAGAGATTTGAAGAAGCCATACATGACTCCAACTGGATTAATTCAATGTAGGAGGAGCTGAATCAATTCAGAAGATGTAAAGTATGGGAGTTGGTTCCAAAAACAAAGGATCATAATTTTATTGAGACTGAGTGGATCTACAGGAACAAACTAGATGAAAATGACATCATAGTGAAGAACAAAGCAAGACTGGTTGCCAAAGGTTATTGACAGGAAGAGGACATATACTTTGATCAGACTTTTGACCCAGTGCCAAGGTTAGAAACAATAAGGCTATTCCTTGCCTTTGCTGCTTTCCAAGGTTTCAAAGTATATCAAATGGATGTCAAGTCAGCATTCCTAAATGGTAATTTGAAAGAAGAAGTCTATGTTCAACAGCCCTCAGGTTTTGTTGATCCACTTTATCCTGATTATGTTTATAGGCTTAAGAAAGCCTTATATGGTTTGAAACAAGACCCTAGGGCTTGGTATGAAACATTGTCTACCTTCCTCATTAAGAATAAATTTTCAAGGGGAAAAATAGATAAGACTCTATTCCTTAGGGAGTCAAAGGGCAAGATGATCTAAGTCCAGATTTAATGTTGATGACATAATCTTTGGATCTACAGAAAACAACCTTTGTAGGAAGTTTGCAAACCTTATGCAAGGGAAGTTTGAAATGAGTAGTATGGGTGAGCTGAAATTCTTCTTGGGACTCCAAGTAAGACAGACTGATGATGGCTTGTCCATATCACAGTCTAAGTTCACCAAGGAGTTAATTAAGAAATATGGTATGGAGTCATCCACCACCATTAGAACTACAATGGGGACAAGTATGCCTTTAGGCAAAGATGATGCAGGAAAACCTATAGATGAGTCTTTGTATAGAGGGATAATTGGCTCCCTTCTATACTTAACTGCCAGTAGACCAGACATTATGTATGCTACATGTGTCTGTGCTAGGTACCAAGTAAGCCCTAAAGAATCTCATTATACTACAGTTAGAAGAATTTTGAGATATCTTAAGGGCATATCTAATCTTGGTCTTTGGTACCCTAAGAATAGAGACTTTCTACTGACTGGTTTTTCAGATGCAGACTTTGCAGGTTGCAAAGAAGATAGAAAGAGCACCAATGGCACATGTCAGTTTCTAGGTGGTAGATTGGTGTCATGGAGCAGTAAGAAGCAGACAAGTGTGGCAATTTCCACTGCTGAGCCTGAATATGTTGTTGCAGGCAGCTGTTATGCAACTCTTTTATGGATTCAACATCAACTCGAAGACTATGGTCTCAAGATAAGTAGAACTCCACTATTTTGTGATTCTACAAGTGCTATTTCTATTGCTAAAAATCCTATATCACATAGCAGAACAAAGCATATAGAAATTAGATTTCACTTCATTAGAGAGCATGTTGAAAAAGAAGATATTTGTTTGGAATTTGTCACCACAAATAATCAAATTGCTGACATGTTTACTAAACCACTAGATGAAACTAAATTCAATTATTTTAAAATTGAATTAGGCATGTTAAACCTAGAGTAACTTAGTAAATCTGAATAAGTAATTCAATGTCGACACAAAAAGAAATCTGTGTCGACATATAGTAGTTAGTGTCAACACATAAGGAAAGTTGTGTCGACACATCAAAATAGTGGTGAGATAGTGGTGTCAGCACTCAGTATTTGGTGTCGACACATAGAAGTTCTATCATTTAGATAGTAGTGTCGACACATACAGTCGTCTATGTCAACACACAGATATTAGAGTCGACTGTTAAGAAGTCTGTGTCGACACATCGCAAACTGTGTCGACACATAGTGTTGTCTCACTCTGTCGAGACATTAGAAGTCTGTGTCGACACAATCTCTACAGTGACGACACTATTGGGTACATTGGAAAATGTGTACCAGATTTTGAAGAAGCCTCACCTTACTCAATGATATGCATCAAAGTGTATTTGTTGTTATTTTGAGTTTATATGTGCAAGTTAAGAAAATGCAGGAATGCATGAAAAAGTTTCTAAGTCCATGAGTCGACACCAGAGAAGCTGTGTCGACACTTATGAAGGCTTGTGTCGACATTGGAGAAAAGCTGTGTCGACACCTGGAGTCAATTGTGTCGATACTTGGAAAGGCTGTGTCGACACCAGAAGAAACTGTGTCGACATACAGAGGTAGTGTCGACACACAAAAAAGCTTAGTTGACAAAAACTGTGTCGACACACAGAGGTAGTGTCGACACACAGAAGACTTTGTAGACATCAACTTTGTCGACACACACGACTTGTGTCGACACATAGCAGAGTTTCAACAAAGTTGATTTTTGTGAAGAAAAGAAGTGACTGTGTCGACACACAGAACTAGTGTCGACACATTCTACAGAAGCTGTGTCGAGAAGCAGTGTTAACACCAAGGGAGCTGTGTCGACACTTAGTCTACTTGTGTCGACACATGATGAAGTCCAGTCTCGACACTTTGCTGACAGAGATAGAGTTTCAAGAAGTGACTGGAAGACTTGACAGCTGCCATAACCAGCCGGTCTACTGCAACTGTCAGAGTTGTCAGAAGTTTGTTAGAAACCGAATCAGCCGATTACCATGGAGAAAGTCTATATAAATACATTCTCTATCAACAGATTAAGAATGTTACACGAATACACATACATACACAATAACATATAGAAGAAGATTTTCAACAGAAGATCTAAGAAGACATTCTCAAGTGGTGATCTACTCAGAGTTTGTCAAGAGTATTCAAAGAAGAATTCAGAAGAATCTTTAGAAGAATTTGGAGAGAGAGAGCTCCATCTATTCAAGTGAAGAAAGAGACTTACATCAACAAGTCTCTTAAGTGCAGATTCTGAACTAGTCTGTCAAGAAGAATTCAGATTGATTTCTGAATTTCAAGAAAGAAGCTGATTGAAGATCAACTTCAAAGGAGATCAACCCTACTGTGTTCAGATTCAAGAAATTTTGAAGAAAGCTAAGACAAGTTAATCTCTATTATCAGATTCTTTCAAGAACTGATCAAGAAACCATTCATCCTTTCTCTCTCAACCAGGGTGGTGGTAGATTTCAAATTTACATCTATTTGCTGTAGGATCTTTTTAAGATCTGAGTTGTAAGCCTGATTTATAAAGGCTGAGTTGTAGGAGATAAGTTCTCTGAGTGGTAGGGCTTGTTGAAGGCCGAAGTAGGGCTGTGAGCCTGAGTTGTAGGAGATTATTATCTCTGAGTTGTAGGCCTTGTTGAAGGCTGAGGTAGGGCAGATTGCCTGAGCTATAGGAGTGTGGACTCACTCTGAGTTGTAGGAACCTTGTTTGGGTTCTGAGCTGTAAGATCTGAGGATCTGAGGAGAAGGAAAGAAGTTAGGCCGAATCTAGCACACTGCTAGATTGGCGAAGGGGGAAAGTGGATGTACCCAGACCTTGGGGAACCACTATAAATCATTGTGCAATCTGTGATTGTGTGTGGTATAATTATTTCTATGTTGTGTTAGCTGTAGAACTATCTGTTTATGTTAATTAACTAAATTAAAAGATCTGCCTTAGAAGAAAAAGGAATTGCACCTATTCACCCCCCTCTAAGTGTTTAGTAACCAATTCTTTCAGACACATTAAGTATTTATTACCCCACCTTTTGACATTCTCTGTTGACAAACATATAAATAGGTCACAGAACAACTTTGTCGACTACGCTCTCAACATTTTCGAGACCAAATCCTTGAGTCGACAAACCTTCATCTCTCTTCTCCTCAAATTTCTCGTCACCAATGGTGTCAAAATTAGAGAACAACATCAACGAAGGCTATGAATTAGTTCGTGATGCTTTTGAGAGTGCTGCGAATGAGATCAGAGATGTGAAAACCCTAATCAAAGAAAGTGGTTTGGAATATCTAGTTTCAGAACCTATCAAGATCTGGAAGAAGGAGGTTCTTGAATTCTATACAGCAGCAACCCTAGATTCAACTGGATTGAAGATTAAGTCATCAATTCTAGGAAGCAATGTGAAACTTACACAGAAGCGTCTTAGGAAGATACTACAGTTGCCCAGGACTCAGGAAGATGATGAAGTCACATCTACAATGACAAAAGAAGCTCTTCAATGGTGTGGACTGGATCCTACCACAAAGATTGAATCATCAATGCAGAGGAAGGGGATGAACTCACAAGGAAAGTTTCTTTCAGAGATTATGGGAAAAGTAATTCTCTGCAAACCAGGAGGACATGATAGGATCTCATCATATATGTTCAGCTTAATGACCAGAGTTATTTTCAGAGTAAAAACTAATTAGTCCTCTATGATTTTTAAAAAGATGAAGGAAAGTTTGAAGAAACCTAATCTAGGAAGAATACTGAGTCTGTATCTGGCAATGAATATTCCTAAAGTGATGAACCACACAACAGGATCTAGGATAAACCACATGAGAAGGATAGATATAAAAATACTAGCCAGGTGGGAAAGGGTGCTAACAAAAGATGTACCTACTCCACAAAAACAACTACCACAGAAAAGGAAGAAATAAACCCCCAGGAAACCTGAATCTTCTAGTGATTCAGAAGAACAAGTGACCTTCAGTTCAGATGAAGAACAATGATAATCTGCAAGGAAATCACCTGCCCCTAAGAATGTAGATGATAGTCAGATGCAGGGGAGCAGATTCCTGAAAGCTCCATCTAACTGGATCAAGTTCAGGAAGTGCCTCATTTAGGGGGAGCTAATGAGCTTTCTCTAGCTCAACAAGAGTCATTACCTTCAGAAGTTGCTCATGAGAAAGAGCAAGCCTCATTAGAGAGTGAAACAGCCACTCAAACTATCCTTGAGGTAATACATGATATTCATCAAACTACACTAGATACTGAGCCAGATACACTAATTGTGCTACCTGATGTTGAACAGACTACTCAAGTCTATGTCTTAGCACAGGACGTTGCAATGGATGACATCTCTACATGTGATGTCACTTCATCTACTGCACAGGAGCAATATATTCCTCCAACTAAACTGCAACAAGAATTCACTCTTGAGGAATTGTTTCCTGACTTACAAGAAGTAAGGACTGAGGAAGAGGTGCCAAGGACTGAGGGGGAGGAGCCAGGGACTAAGGGGGAGTTGCCAAGGACTGATAAGGAGTTGCCCTCTAGTCCAAAGGACACAGTGAACATTGAAAGTTCTTTTGAATCTGATGATGGAGAAGCACTCAGAGAAAAGAAGAGAAAACTGATGGTTTACAGGAAGAAAAGCTCAAGCTATAAGAAAGCTTTACAGACTGCCTCACAACCCTCAGCTCTAGCAGTTGACTTCAGTTCACTGTTGGTTGCTCTGCAAGTTAAAATGGATGAGCAAAGACAAGCTCTTGAAAAATATGTGGATGAAAGCCATAAGGAACTCCAGTTCACCTTGGCTCAAGACATTAATTCAATCAGATTTGAAGTCAATCAGAATAAGAAGGAGATGACAGATTGTTTCCATAAGGGAGGTAATGTTGTAGTTTATCTGGCCAAGCAGCAACAAGAGGCAAGAACACAGATTGATGATATAGTGGTAAAGCAAGGATATGTTCTAGAAAATTAAATTAGAATGAATAATAATCTTACTGAATCACATAATATGATTGTTACTGAGTTAAAGAATACTACAACTGCATTAACTGAGGGAAGGGCTAAAGAGAAGTCAGAGTTTGATATGAAACTTCAAGAAGATTTAGCCACTTTCAAATCTGCCATTCAAGGCTCTCAAAATATCATATCTGCTCAGCTACAGAAGTTTAAAGATTATTATACAGAAGGAATCAATTATCTAGTTAATCAGATAAGGTTCCAAAAGGATGATCTCAGGGATCATGTTGAGAGAGAAGTCATAAAGGGGGAGAGGGTGTTAGTCAATGCTAGCTCAGAGCATGCTATATGGATAACAAATGCTGTTAGAGCAACTCTGGGATATCCACCCCTATGTGATGATGATAATACAACTGAGTCAGGCATTCAAGCTGCAAGATATGAAGGGGGTCAGCAGGAGGTAGCTCAAATCATATACCCCCCTTCTAACTTTGAGGGAATTCAACAACTGGTTTAACAGATGTATATCCCTTCTAAGGCTGCTAAGAATGTTATAATTGAGAAAGTAGAAATGTCTGAGGCTGTATTAAAGAGAGAGCAAGAAGCTCAACTTTCCAAGAAAAGATTTAGAGAACAGGCTGAATCAAAGCCAGATTTTGAAAGATGGAGTCCCACTTCAAATAACATAATATTCACTGCCTGGCAAGCTGTGAAAGATAAAATGCATGATAGAGGAAAGTGGTATTCTGAACTAGAGTGGAACAAGTATCAACAGAGACAAGATGTCATATATCAGTTTAGAAGAGATCAAAAAGATGGGAAAATACCTGCTATAGCTGTGGAGAACAGTAAATACTTTCCCAAGCCTTATCACTATTTTGAAAGGCAATAAGTTAAGGATGAAGAACTTAAGAAGAAGGATCTCAAAGGCAAGAAGCCAGTTGAAGATACTGAAGCTCTAGTACAAGCAAGGGTCCAGTATGGCAAAGGCATAGTGATCAAGGAGCCTGATCAACGTTAGGATTAATTGACTAGATTTTAGAACATTGTAATATTCAGTTTTAAAATCTATGTAATCTGTTGTTAACAAACTTTTTTTTGAAGTTTAAACAAAATAATGATTCATGTTTATTATGTTTGTATCATATTCTGTGATGATATAATATACTTATTTTGTTTATATGTTACCCTGTCATTGAATGCTTTTATACATTATATTGTTTATTTTATTATAAGTGATGTATATCATTGACTAAGGGTTATGACTTCTCCAAATAGGGGGAGATTGTTGAGTACATTGGAAAATGTGTACCAGATCTGGAGAAGCCTCACCTAACTCAATGATATGCATCAAGTTGTATTTGATGTTGTGTTGAGTTATCTTGTGTAGGTTAAGTAAATAGAAGAAAAATTTTCTAAGTACAATTGTCGACACTTGGGAATGACCGTGTCGACACCAAGGGCCAGATTGTGTCGACACCCAGAATTTGTGTCGACACACAGAAAATCTATCGACAATGCTGTGTCGACACCAAGGGCCAGATTGTGTCGACACCCAGAATTTGTGTCGACACATAGAGAAGCCGTCGACACATTCTAGAATTCTATCGACAACGACTGTGTCGACACACAGAACTTGTGTCGACACACACCAGAATTCTGTCGACACCAACTTTGTCAAGATAAGGAGTGATTGTGTCGACACATAGGACTTGTGTAGACACATTCCACAGAAGCTGTGTCGAGAAGTAAAAGTGAAGCTATGTCGACATCATCAAGACTTGTGTCGACACATGGACTATGTGTGTCGACACATGTGAAGTATTCACTCGACATTCTCTTCCGCTGAGTTAAAGTCCAATGAATGTTGAAGTAATACAACTAAAGACATGACAGCTGTCATTACTGACTTTGCTATGACATTCTGTCAGAGGTGTCAGAAGACCGTTTGGAACCGGAACAGCTGGTAACCATGGATGAAGCCTATATATAGATATGCTCTCTCAACAAATGAGAACAACAATAAAGAATCAATTATAAATTGCGAAGAAGTGATCGTGAACACGATCAGTGAAAAAAGAATAATCTCTGAATGATTGAGAATCCAGAAGAAGAGAAAGAAGAAATAGTCAACAGATTCTTGAGAGAGAAAAACAAGAAGGAGAGAAGTCCTCATCCAGTGAAGGCAGATCCTGAACAGTTTGCCAGAAGAATTCAGATCAATTCTGAGGAAGAATTCAGATTAATTTCTAGATAAGAAGGAAGCTGATTGAAGATCAACTCCAACACCAAGAAGATCAACCTTACTTTATTCAGATTTAAGAAGCTTTGAAGAAGCTAAGACAGGTTGATCCTTAAGTAATCATTTCTATCAAGAACTGATCAAGAAGTCTTCAACCAATTCTCTCTCCATCTGGTTGAAGATATTATTATCTTTTCATCAATACCTTTTGTAGGATCTGTAATAGATCTGAGTGTAGGAGAATTATTTCTCTGAGTTGTAAGCCTAAATTATAAAGCCTGAGGTAGGGCTAAGTGCCTGAGGTAGGGGAATCTGTTCCCTGAGTTGTAGGCCTGTGAAAGAGGCTGATGTAGGGCTTTTGCCTGAGTTGTAGGAGTGAGGTTTCACTCTGAGTTGTAGGCCTGTGAAAGAGGCTGAGGTAGGCCTTGTGCCCGAGTTGTAGGAGTGTGGATTCACTCTGCGTTGTAGGAACCATTCTTGGTTCTGAGCTGTAAGATCTGCGGATCTGAGAAGGAAGAAGGAAGTTAGGCCGAATCTAGTACACTGCTAAATAGGCAAAGAGGGAAAGTGGATGTACCCATCATTTGGGGAACCACTATAAA
This sequence comes from Platanthera guangdongensis, assembly GCA_039583875.1. Classification (NCBI taxonomy): domain Eukaryota; kingdom Viridiplantae; phylum Streptophyta; class Magnoliopsida; order Asparagales; family Orchidaceae; genus Platanthera; species Platanthera guangdongensis. The sequence continues at coordinate 109,711,224 of CM077148.1, read as the reverse complement.
TCTGGTGTGCAATCTGTGGAATGTTGTGTGTATGTGAATGTTGTGCTGTGATTTCTGCTGAATAAAGTGCTAAGCTAGATAGATTTGTCTGCCTAAGTTAGAAAAAGAATTGAACCTATTCACCCCCTCTCTAGGTGTTTAGGACATCTTGAAACCAATTCTTTCACTCTTCCTCTCCTAGCTTGTGAGATCGAACAACCTCCCTTGCGTGTTAACTAGGCGGTGTCGTTTTCGCGCATCAACATCTATGCTGTAATTGGGAGGAGTCTCTTTTATTTTATTGATAGCCAGTTTTGTTTAACATATTGGTGTCTTTGTTTTCTCAGTTCTTTACCTTGCATTGAGGACACTGCAAAATTTTAGTTTGGGGTGGATGTAGTTCAATTCTAATATTTCATATGTCTGGACATGGTTACAATTGGTTATATTTTTGGTAGCATAATACTTAATATTGTTAACCCCCCCCCCCCCAAATTACCCAAATTAAAAAAAAAATCTTTTTTTGCAAATTCTTTCTAAGCTTCCATTAATTCACCATTTTGAGATTATAACTAGTTAATTTGCTTTAGCAAGTAGATTAAAATGAATTAAAGTAGACTCATTGAGTGGTCAAATTTGTTGTTTAGTAATTATGTATAGAAATTCTTTAGTTTAATTTTCTCTATATAACTTATTTTTAGGATTAATCCTCTATATTATTAACTAATAATCACTCTATTTTAGGAAAGATAATTATCTAAAATAATACGAGTCGATGAGTGTAACAGTTTGATCATTTTTGTATTATAGACTCAAAATGAATAATACCCTTTATTGGTCTCCAAAACTTGCCCCTAGCGATCCTCAACACATTCACATAAGTTAATTAGTTAGGGCGGAAATGACTTACGCCTCCCTTTGGATAGCTGGAGCCTTGCAAGCCCAAAAACTTAAGCATTATACCCTTGTACACCCAATTTGGACCTACTCCCTATGCCTTTCGATACTCTACTACAAAAATTTACCAAGGCCAAAAATCCTTACCTATTCGCACACTTATCATTGAGACCTTCATGGAATGAGTTTGTTCATAGTGATATATGGCTTGAGTGCGTGTACACCCACTTGGAATGATCCCTACTATGGACACTTGAAAAAAAACATAATGATACGTGGCCTGAGTGCGTGTACACCCACTCGTAATGATCTCTACTATGGTCCCTTGGATAAAAAAAACTAACAAAAATATAGATTATCCATCAGAAAAAGAAAAAAATGTGGGAAGTATAATAATTGTGAAGTCTGGTGGTGCTTTTATAATATTGATGTATGTTAGGGTAATTACCCTACAAGAGGCTCAAGTATTATTTAGGCGTGATATGAACCATCACATTTATCTTTGATTTCCCCATCGTAATCTTCTATCCTAACCCAAAAGGTTACACCATAATACATGTCCTAAGGATCCAACCTTACTAATTTTAACTAGTGCTGTGAAAAGGGTGTGAACATGCAAGCTTATGAGTATAAATATTGATACTACTAAATTTTGAAACGCTAATGCCTAACTTATTAAGATTGTTATTTTCTCCTCAAATTTATAGATGATTGTAATTCTATTTCCAGGAATGAGTGAAAAGGTAGTTAAAAGATATATGTGAGGAATTTTAAGATAAAGTTATATTTAGAAAAGTCTTCTATACTATTTCCTATGCAATTACAACATCAAATTTCTCCTTGAATTCATGGCAATCAGCATGCGGAAAAATTAATTACCTATCGTTATTTCCAAATTTTTGAATTAGTTTGCTTAGGGACAATTATATATGCCTTTTTACTATCATATTTGTAATCATGTCCACTATTATATACCTCCAGTTATTATAATTGTGCGCAAATAGTTAAGAATATGAGTTATCATGAATAGAAGAGCACATTATGGAGTTTCCTATACTTCTTGTATTAAGCTGTTTATTTATTCATTCATCTTTGTAATGCAGGTATTGCAAGTCCTTGGAACTAAAAGTTTTGGAGCAAATAGAGGAGTTCACAGATCCAGCATGACTGAGGACAGGACTGAAATTGGGCACACACGGGTAGGAACACGCCAATGTCACTACCCATGTCCTTATCACCAAAGATCGCAAGGATTGGAAGAGAAGTCAGAGAACTACACTGGTAGACACACGGCCGTGTCCCTACCCGTGTCCTTATCGGGCCTACTGCTGAACCAAGCCGTGTGTGGTACCACGAAGAACGACACGGCTGTGTGCTTAGCCGTGTCAAATGACACGGCCCATGACCAGACACATCTTTTCATGTTAAACTGCCTTAGAACCGCCCACACGGCTTGTGACACGGCCGTGTTGGTACCCGTGTTCGACCCTGTTTGCAAGGAGACTATAAAAACCTATAGGAAAATTAAAATAGGGACTTTTGGATTAAAGAACTTGGAGAATTCCTGGAGAACAAAAGTGGAGCACTCAAGTGAAGGAGAAATTGAAGGAGATAATTTGTATGGTTTTGATCTTCATGTATCTCTTTTAATCTTCCCTTTCTCTTAGTGAATCTAACTTTATCTTTTACATTTCGCATGAGACTTATTTTTTTTTGAACAATTCGATAATCATGTATATTAGTTTTTATGTCAGATTTGTGGTATTTTATTTGTATGTATGCGTTCTAACAATGAGATTGATATTAGGCTTGAAATTAGAACTTGTTTTATTTGAATCCCAAACTTCTAGATTGAGAAATTGGATGTTTGTGATGATGTTTATCTGTTTATGTTGTAATGTTCTTTCTCTTTGTATTTCAAATTGCATGATTGAGAGATATGTTGTTTGGATAATGGTAATACGGATAATTGGACTCATGGTATCTTAGAGATAGGATTTCATGAATTTATGTATTAGATAGTGTTTCTTATTATTAATGCAAATTTGAGTATTGTGAATTGTTCGAGAGAAAATTTACTTAACTTAAGTTTAGGTATTTAATTGCTCGAAAGAGATTTCGATAAATGTTTAATCCTTACAATACAACGAATTTGATAATCTTGTTATTACATGATTACATAGAATTGAATTATTGAGTAATTATTCTCATGTGATTATTCTTAGATTTTCTGCTTTTTACTATCCATGATCCTCCAATGTATCTTTATCTAAGTAGTCATAGTTAGGTAAATTTAGGGTAGCAATCAATTTTAATTATAGGTACAATAATAGAGTGAGAGTGAGTACGGGTACTTGAAAATACCCTGTGTAATACGACACGAGATGTAGATTTCTCCTATATTATGATCGATAGGTGCACTTGCCTGAGATTAAAATCAATCTAGTTTATGCCTATCCACATAGTTTTTACATAGAGCAAAAACAATCGCATCAGGCTTTCCTTTGATTATGAATCGATATTACAGCTTGAGATTGCACCTTTACATGGAAAGCAAATAACGGGTACAAAGGGGGAGGCTGCCGGCTAAGGAAAGAAGTTGCCAGAGGCCGTGCGGTTTGACAAAACAGGTCAGCAGAACGCGCGGTAAGATGATCCCGCAGTTCGTTTGAGTAAGCCATGCAGACTGCGCGATCAGGATGTAAGGACTGCTGAGGTCACTGAAGCTAAGCCAGGCGGTGAGGCTTGACAGTGGAGGCTGCGCGGACTAAAAGTTAGAGTTCGCAGACTTTGTTATCCCATTGGTCATTGACTGTCGCGTCGACCGTGTGCCATAAATGAGAGGTATGAGGGGCTATTTATAGACCTGAGGAGATAACGGTCTTGGTAACGTCACCCATGGTATGTCGGTGAGTTAGTGCGAGTTGACGAGGAGTCCGCCGAGTCCGTGCCATGATGTGCGGTTAGGGATATCTTCTAGAGCTGATCTATTGTTGGCGGACTGGGGCAAGTCTACCTTTACCGTACTAAGCGAGCCCGCGCCGAGCTGCGCAAGCTGAGGAGTTGTCCGCATCTTGCTGGGAAGAGGCCAGTGTTGGCTGGAAAGGCGAGTGGCGAACTGCATTGTCAGTCCGCCTTTGCTGCAGGGAAGCGCGCTGGTGGAAAGGGCTTATCAATGTAGGCGGACTGAGAGATTGGACTGTATAACGAGTCCACCTAGCCCTCGGCGGACTTGATGAGTCCATTGAATGTTGTATAGATTGACGGAGAGCTAGATCATCCATGCCCCTTGGACGGACTGAGATCGAGTCCGCAAACTGCAAGCGGACGAGAGCTGGTCGACTGGGCGACCTGGCATACTAAAGAAATAGGTCTCCACCTTTGCTAAAGTCCGCCTCCTGTTGCTCGGGCTTGCCGCCCATGCTGATCGGCCTGGAGGTTGTCGCCCTTTGTTGGATGACCTGAGGGAAGGTTTCCGATTACCATGCAGACTTAGGTGGAGTAGGTCGCACCCGCTGGTGAGCGACCTGGAGAGTTGTCGCCTGCCTAGCAACCTGAGGTTTTTTGCTTATTGTTGAGCGACCTGGAGGCAGGTTGCCGGGTGATGTGGCGGTCTGTGTGGATGGCAATGGGAGTCTACGACTTGGTTGGGTGGTGCACCTGTTAGAATAGAGAGAACCATGGCGCGGTTAGCAAGATCTAACCGTGCGGCCTGCAGGGGCGGACTAAGGAAGTAGTCCACAGCCCATGTAGAACGAGCGACTGCTGCACAACCTAGGCAGTCAGACCGGGGAGACCTCCCTAGCCGTGCGGCTTGAGCGGACAGAGAAGTCTGTCCATCCATCCTTAGACTGGTCGCCACCTCCAGGGGGACCTAAAGCAGGCCGCAACTAGCAAGCTGGCTATCACGGGTGGGATCACCGATTTTTGGGTTAACATAATCCCCACACTTTTTTAAGTCCCGAAGGGATCTTTGAAAAAATAGGAGACTCACGAAAATCGTGATCCACCACTTAGAAAAAGTAGGAGGTAAGGAGAGATAGAACCCGATATCTCTCCTTAGAATGAGTTTGTCAATGCTTATCTTTTTCCTACAAAGGAAAATTTAATCCAGGCGAAGAAGGGAGGTACATCTCGTGTGTACCTAAATTGCTTTTGTAAAATGAAGAAGACGTGAATGTCTTTCATTGAGCTCTACAAAATAAAGATGAGAAAAAGGCACGGAAGATTAATAACTTGAAAGTACCTGAAGGTAGCATACGATCACCCATCATCCTCTGCAAAAGGAAGAGAAAGCAGTAAGCGTGAGAGAAAAATGAGTTGCAAGTACCTAAAGGGGACTTGCAAGCATCTGCTAGTACCTGGAGGGAACTTGCAAATACATGCTAATCTCTGTAGAAGGAAGAGTGAGAAGAAGAAATAAAAGAAAACTAAGTCGTAAGTACCTGAAGGGAACTTGCTAATATCTGCTAATCACTGCAAGAAAAGGGTTAGAAACAGATATGATAGAAAAGCTAAGCTGCAAGTACCTGGAGGGAATTTGAAAATACCTGCTAATCTCTGCAGAAGGAAGAGTGAGAAGCAGATATAAAAGAAAACTAAGTCGCAAGTACCTGAAGGGAACTTGCTAATATCTGTTAATCTCTGCAAGAAAAAAGTTGGAAGCAGATATGATAGAAAAGCTAAGCTGCAAGTGCCAGGAGAGAACTTGCAAATACCTGCTAATCTCTGCAAAAGGAAGAGTGAGAAGCAGATATAAAAGAAAACTTAGTCGCAAGGACCTGAAGGGAACTTGTTAATATCTGCTAATCTCTGCAAGAAACGATTTAAAAGCAGATATGATAGAAAATCTAAGTTGCAAGTACCGGAAGGGAACTTACAAATACCTGTTAATCTTTGCAAAAGGAAGAGTGAGAAGCAAATATTATAGAAAAATAGATTGCAAGTACCTGAAGGGAACCTGCAAATATCTGCTAATCTCTGCAAAGAAAGAGTTAGAAGCAGATATGATAGAAAAGCAAATTGCAAGTACCTGGATGGAACTTGCAATTGTTGACTGTTGGTATGATAAGAAAGATATGATCATATAGTAGAAGAAATATCTGACAAACTCTGCTATCATCCGAATAAAGACCAAACTGCGATAATGATCCTTTCGCGAGATCAGATATGATATCCTTAATATGAAATCCAGATTGGCCAGATGAAATAATCTTGATTAGACTTTAATAGTGTGGCTTGTCAATAAAGAGAAACAAATTCTTTGATTGAACAACAGATGCCAAAAATAAGCGTAATCAATCGTCGAGGAATAAAGCTTCATGAAAGCCATGTATATAAAACGAGTATAAGCAAGAAACATAATGTCAAAAATCCATCAGAGAGATTGAATTCAACCTGTTAACCTGAAAGAAGGCAGAATGAAAAAAGGAGGTCTACATCCGAAGATGACCAAAAAATGGCTGGATGCTGCCACAGGTGTTCCCCGCGGGCCTTATGCATCGCCTGCCAAAGAAAGGTCATCACGAGTGTAGTCCTACCTAGAGCGGACTAACCGCGCTCCCTTGAAAGGGTGTGAAAGAGGAAAAAATGTGGATGAATAGCGCTCCCTTAGAAGGGCTCAGACAGTTTTTGGTTGGTTGCCTTTGCTCTTTATGGAATTTGCAGTATGGATCCAAGTCTTTAGATCTTTGATCAGCGGGTTGGTATGGCCTTTTATAACTCGTCCTTCCCTTCATAACTTGGGCAACTTGCTTTACCACTAGGTTTAGTTTGGATTCTGGCCAGTCATCCCGGCTGTTGATAAACAGAAGCTGCTTGCAGAGCTGGTGCCAAATATGGAGTGGGGGTCAACAATGGTAATTTTTGATTTTGGTAGTTGATCTTGACTTGGGAAGAGATGTTGATGGCGTTGGAAATTTCTTCCCCTCCTTACTCGTGGTTGAGAATCTTTCGGGGGAGACTTTGGAGGTTACTTGTAAGGATAAGAAGAATCCTTCTCTGCTACCAGCCTGGAGATGAAGTTGGGATTGCTCTTCTCACCTCGAATGTATGAGTTGGCTAAGCCAATCAACTCTTGATATGTTCTTGATGCTCGGACATTAGCTTCAAACTTGAGTGGCCCTTCACGAGGACCATGTATTAGAGCCACCCAATACATTTCTTGATCAATGATCTCAATGTCCAAAATCTCTTTCTGGAATCGATCTACAAATTGAGACTAAGTCTCGTTCTCTAGTTGCCTGATCTCAAAGAGGGCTTCTGGACCGCCCTTTCTCTTTGTTGAAGTAGAAAACCTGAGCAAAAACTCCCTTCGCAGATCAGTAAAGGAAGTGATGGACTGATGGCGCAGTCCATAGATCCAATCTCTCACTTGTCCAGGAAAGGTTGTTACAAAGAGTTTGCATTTGGTAGCATCTGAGAGGGTCCTGAGAGCTACGGCTGATTCAAAAGCTTGAAGGTTCTTCATTGGATCAGTCTCTCCTGTGTAAGTTGGCAACTGCGGCTCTCTGAAATTAATTGGAGTTGGTTCATGTCGAACACTCTCTGAAAATGGAGACGACTCTTCATGCTCTCCTATTGCATAAGGAAAGAAGGGAGCATAAGTTGTAATTGTAAAAGGAGTAGGAGGATAGAAGGGAAAAGCTGCTATAGGAGGAGCAAAGGCAAGAGCTGATGAGTAAGGATGACTTCAATTAAAGTTTAGAAATCTTGCTGGACTTCCCCGGGCAACTTCCCGGAAGAAGTTTTGATGAGCCGCAAACTCATCATTTTGAGACCGCAAATGGGCTGTCGGCCCTTGCAGAAAGGTTGGTGTGTAAGCAGGAGGATAGACCGGTGTCACGACCCGCATTTTCTCCGTATTCAAAAATACGTCAGAGTAGAGAAACTACGCGCCGTGATGCCACGCCAAGCAGGGGAACAACTGCCGACGCTCAGGCATCACGTCCTCACATTTACTTCAAGTAAAAGATTTTATAACTTTTAGTTAAAAACTATGCATATAAATTAATAGAGTTAATGACTGTGTCCCTCGGTCAAGCGGACTATTGTCCATAGGTGAGAAAATATACATCTTTTACGCGGCGGAAAGTACTGAGTTAGACCATTTGTTATCCTACGTGGGAATGAGGGTCTAGTATCATAAAATGATGATGTGACATCTACGTTTACTATATATATAAAAATCTTTTGTACGCTTAAAAGTAGTAGATTTAGCAGTTGAAGTCACGCCATGCCAAAATTCCGGAAATGCAGTTTTGTATACTTTAAAATAACTAAATGCATCTTAACATAAATCCTTCCCAGAGAGCAAGAACAATCAGGTAAAAAATTAACAGCAGTAACACCAGCAAGTAGTCCATCACAGAAAAGTCAAGGTCTATGGGCGTCAACAACTGACACGAACCCATAGTAAAATCTGACAAGTCCAAACAAGACAACTACCTCAAGCTCAGAGGTAGAATCAAACGACCGCAGAAACCAGCAGCACCAGAAGCCCAACGCTGTCAGCTAAACCTGCTATAGCTCTGATCCTGAGGCATTCAAAAGAATAACACCTCAGAAGCAAGTTACAAGTAGTACGAGAGTAAAAGCAGACTACACAAACCTCCAAGTGAAAGAAAATGAAGAGCGACTGCAACAAAATGGTTAGCAGAGTAAAAGTAAACAACAGTAAAACTAGCCGATCAAGAAGGGCTAAACACATTAACAAGACAAAACAAGCACCAGCAACAGAAGTTCAATCTTTTATTAGCAATTACTATGCCGAGGGAGAAACCCCAACGCGCACAGTCTATCTGAGCATTAAGCACTATGCCGAGGGAGGACCCCAACGCACACAGTTCATCTGAGCATTAAACACTATGCCGAGGGAGGACCCCAACGCGCACAGTTCACCTGAGCATAAGGCACTATGCCGAGGGAGGACCCCAACGCGCACAGTCCATCTGTCTTCCTTTAGTTACATAATTATACAAGCATGGTTTATTTCTTTTTATTCATCATAAACTCAAGTAATAACCAACAAAGTGGACTGCATAAGAGCATTTCAAAGTAAAGCAAGTGAAGTTTAATCAAGAAAAGAAAAAATAAAACGAACAAGATGACTCGATGGTTATAACAGCACGACAACCAATTTATTTACCAGTTCAATGGACTAAAAAAAATTTGGGGTTAAGGCTTTAGGGACAACAAGTCACAATTTCAGGAATAGAGGGGGAAAATATTAGGATTTCAGGACAAATATCTCCATAATCGAAACATAATAAACTCAAACAAATGAAGGAAAAATGGCAAAAACATAGAATCAAGAACACGAGGGAGAGGAAGAACACCACTTGCCTCGTTTTCACCGGAAAAATTCTCCTGAATCACCCCACGTCGCAGATCGGGGTAAAAGAAGACGCTAGGAGTCGAAACCTGAAAAAAAATGGGCAAAATAGAGGTTATGGCCGAAAAACCCTAACGAGGGAACTCAAGGGATGGGAAAAGAAATTACCACGATAGCGTAGCTCTCGACGAGAGCTTTCCAGATCTACGATCGGTTGAAAATTTCAAGTACTGGAGCTCCGCCGGCGGCCACCGGAAGACTTCCGACTTAGAGCTTTGTCGTCACGACGCTCTGGTTCGGTCAAGAGAAGAAGAAGATGTCTTCTGTTGATTTTAACTCTCATAAGATAAGATATATATATATATATATATATATATATATATATATATATATATATATATAAACGTATATATATATTTATAAAATTTCTTGTCTTAGAACGGATGATCTACGAGCCTGTGCGCGGAAGACGAAATAAAGTTTTAGGATGACCTCAAATCGAAAAGTGTCCAACATGAAAGTTATAGATCTCGTCGAGACAAACAAATTTCATGTTAATCATTTTTCGATACGATATCGTTTTGACTTTCAAAACGACACTCAAACGTAAACTGCAACGAGCTACTCGGGTAAGCAGCAGCAGCCACTCGAGTATATAAAAAGTACTCGAGTATATAAAAAACAAAAATCTACTCGGGTATATATAAAACTATACTCGAGAGGAACCTGACTACTCGAGAGCAGGTGAAGATTACTCGTGTAAGTGCAACAGATCACTCGTGTAAGTGCAACAAATCACTCGAGTAAGTGCAACAGACCACTCGTGTAAGTGCAGCAAATCACTCGTGTAAGTGCAATAAATCACTCGAGTAAGTGCAACAAACCACTCGTGTAAGTGCAGCAAATCACTCGTGTAAGTGCAATAGATCTCTCGTGTAAGTGCAACAAATCACTCGAGTAAGTGCAACAGACCACTCGTGTAAGTGAACAATTTCTTTGCATATTTAACAATTTTTTGCAATTTATCCTTATGATTAAACTATACAAATGAATAGTGTTTTTCATTTTTGAATAGTACTTTAATATTAAAATATTCATATGTATATATTTTTGAATAAGGAAACTACGAGATCAAAACGGAGGCCTAAACGCGCGCCAAATAAAACGAAACTCACGCCGTAGGCGAACACGGACGCTACGAACACAACGGCGATGTTAAAACCAAATTCCGACTAGCCGTTCTTGAATATAAATCCTCAAATTCTATGACGAACATAAATTTTCCAAAACTTCGGAAATTCGCCGAGGCTCGAAAATCGCTCGGATCGCGACGAAACTTGATGAGCATGTCAGAAATTAATCAATTTAATTTTCCAATGTAAAATTTTCCATTTTTGGCAAGGATTCACGAATTTGGCCGACTAGATCGAATAGACGCGGAAACGCACTAACTACGACGCGCCATCAACTCCACGCTACGTAACGCCCCTTACGTCATTATGACGTCAACAAGAGAATTATATAATTGCCGGAAAGTCAAGGCGTTATAGTCACCCCTCCAAAAAGGAAGTTTCGTCCGGAAACTTGGAACACGAAACGAAACAAGAGGGCAGAGGAAGAGACACGACAGAGGAATTCATTAAACAAGAATACTAACCAGGGAGACTAGGAGAACAGCTGAGGATGAGATTCTCTCATCGCGGATTCCAATTCCCAAGTTGCACCTCTTGCATCCTGATTTCGCCAAAGAACCTTAACCATCGGAATTGTTTTCTTTCTTAACACACGATCTTGCGTCTCCAGAATACGAACAGGCTCTTCGACATACGAGAGATTAGGCTGCAACTGGGGTACTGATTCAAGGACATGCCGGTCGCTACGGACACACTTTCGCAACTGGCTCACGTGAAACACGTCGTGAACACCAGGGAAAGAATCGGGCAATTCCAGTCTATAGGCAGAAACTCCAATGCGCTCTAGAATCCGAAAAGGTCCCACATACCTGGGATCTAGCTTATGGTTCCTTCCAAATCTTTTAACACCTGGCATCGGGGAGACCTTCAGAAACACCAAGTCCCCAACTGCAAACTCCAGATCAATTCTGCGCTGATTTGCATATTTCTCGTATCGCTCCTGAGCTATCCTCAGCTTTTCACGAATATGCATTACTGAAGTACTCATATCCTCCAGCGCTTCCGGTCTGAGCAATGGCTTCTCACCAACTTCTGCCAAAACAGGGGAGTTCGACATCGTCTTCCATATAAAGCTTCAAAGGGCGCCATCTGCAAACTCTCCTGATAACTGTTATTGTACGCAAACTCCATCAATCCGAAGCGTTTATCCCAAGCCCCACCATGGTCTAGAATATAGCATCTAATCATATCCTCTAAGATTTGATTCAATCTCTCCGTCTGACCATTTGTCTGAGGATGATAGGCAGTAGAATACCTAAGGTCCGTACCTAGAGCTCCTTGCAAACTCTGCCAGAAACGAGACATGAATCGGGAGTCTCGGTCTGACACAATACTCGTAGGTACACCATGCAGTCTGATAACTTCGTCCAGATAAAGCTCAGCTATCGTTTCCATGGAATAATTAATCTTGAAAGGCACAAAGTGGGCACACTTGGTTAGTCTGTCCACGATAACCCACACTGCATCATGCCCTCGGGGAGATCTCGGCAAACCAGTAATGAAATCCATGGATAAACTCTCCCATTTCCAAGTCGGTATATCTAAAGGCGTCAACTTACCACCCGACCTTCTATGATCAGCTTTGACACGCTGACAGGTATAACATTCAGATACAAATCTTGCGATGTCATTCTTCATGCCTGACCACCAAACAATCTGCTTCAAATCTTTATACATTTTCGTGGAGCCAGGATGATAAGCAACACTTGAACCATGCGCTTCACTGCATATTCTTGATCGGATGTCCCCAACAGCGGGAATGCAGTATCTGCCACGGTACTTTAGGGTACCCACGTCATCAATCGAAAAGTCAGGTAATTGCCCTTTCTCAGTCCTACTGCGGAAGTGTTGTAAATCAGGATCGTCTTTCTGATGTTGCCTAGTGAGAGTAATCCACGAAGGCTCAGCCACCTCTAAGCTACTCGGCGAAGCTCTATACCCTACGGTTATGTCCATGAGTAAAAAATCTTCAACAAGGGATTGCACCGAGAGGTTAAAGATATGTGCGGGCTTCCGGCTCAACGCATCTGCCACTACATTAGCCTTGTCGGGATGGTAAAGGATATCGACTTCGTAGTCCGCAACATACTCTAACCATCGACGCATGCGCAAATTTAACTGCTTCTGAGTGAAGACATATTTCAAACTTTTGTGGTCCGAATAAATTTTGCACGACACTCCATACAGAAGATGTCTCCACAACTTCAAGGCATAAATGACGGCAGCAAATTCTAGGTCGTGTGTAGGGTAATTCTTTTCATGCACCTTTAATTGTCTCGACCCATACGCAATCACTTTGCCGTCCTGCATCAACACACAACCGAGTCCAACTCGCGAGGCGTCCACATATACATCATACTCTACTCCTTCCACCGGCAATGCCAACACTGGAGCAGAACACAATCTCCTCTTGAGCTCTTGAAAAGCTTCCTCACAGGCATCACTCCAAACAAAAGCTGCGCTCTTTTGCGTAAGCCTGGTCAACGGCGCAGAGAACAGAGAATCCTTCCACAAATCTTGTATAGTAACCTGCTAACCCTAAGAAGCTCCTTATCTCCTTAGGCGATGTAGGTCTCTTCCAATCCAAGACTGCGGTTATCTTCGCGGGATCCACAGAGATTCCGTCCTTACTTACAATGTGTCCTAGGAATGACACCTGAGACAACCAGAACTCGCACTTGCTAAGCTTTGCATATAGCTTGTGCTCCCTCAGAGTAGACAAGACCAAGCGCAAGTGCAAGGCGTGCTCATCTGCATTTCTGGAATATACTAGGACATCATCAATGAATACCACCACAAACTTATCTAGAAAATCCTTGAACACCCTGTTCATCATGTCCATAAAAGCTGACGGTGCGTTCGTTAACTCAAACGACATCACCAGAAATTCATAGTGACCATAGCGGGAACGAAAAGCGGTTCGCGAATGTCTGACTCCCGGATTCTTAACTGATGGTAACCTGAACGGAGGTCAATCTTTGAGAACACGGAGCTACCTCGCAACTGATCGAACAAATCATCGATCATAGGCAACGGATATCTGTTCTTAATTGTCACCTTGTTTAGCTCTCGATAATCAATGCATAGCCTCATCGTTCCATCCTTTTTCTTCACGAAGAGCACTGGCGCACCCCAGGGGGAAGAACTGGGTCTAATAAAACCACACTGCAATAACTCATCCAGTTGAGTACGCAGCTCCTCTAACTCATGCGGCGCCATGCGGTACGGTGCCTTTGCAATAAGGCGAGTGCCTGGCTCGAGGTCAATAACAAACTCCACCTCTCTCTCAGGAGGAAGTCCAGGAAGGCTAACTGGAAAAAAAATCCGGAAACTCACACACCACAGAAACATCCTCTACCCGAGGCTCAACCGGTGCAGCTCCCAGAACAGAAACGGAGACAAGAAAAGAATCACAGCCAGACTCTAGAAATTTGCGAGCACGTACCGCAGAAATGATCGGAGATTCCTAACGCGGCAAACCATACACACTCATGGGCTGGCCATTGCTACCTTTGAAATCCAAGCGCTTGTGCTTGCACTGAATGACGACATCATAGCTGGATAGCCAGTTCATGCCCAAAATCACGTCAAAGTATACCAGATCTAGCACCTTCAGATCCGCAAAGGCTAGAAAATCACCTAGGAAGATGGGGCATTTTTGGATACCCTGACTTGACCTCACCAACTCTCCTGAAGGAAATTTGACATTTATGGAGGTGTCTAACTGGTCGATAGCCCAGCGATGATGGTCTACAAAACTCTTCGCCACGAAGGAGTGAGTAGCACCCGAATCGAACAAAATGCGCGCCCACTTATTCTTCACCTTAAATTCACCTAAACACATAGCGCGCGCAACTAATATGCAGAAACTATAAATCTACAAAAGAGATTACTAGCCGAGTCAGAGACTAACCTGAGATCACTTGAGTAGAAGATTAGGCTTCCTCCTTGGTCAGCACATTCAACCTTCCTTTTCCCTTGTCCACGAGAGGCGGGGGCGGCGGTAGAGTCTGCAACGGAATTGCATGCAGCGCAGGCTGGCTCTGCGGGCAATTAGCCTTCATGTGTCCTTTTTGGCCGCAGCGAAAACAGGCTCCAGCCTTCTTGCGACAACGGGCCACATCATGCCCACTTCTCTGGCAATAAGAACAGACAGGACCCCCCTTGGTAGCATCCTGGATCGCATGCACCTGAGGCAGCTTCTGCGCATCCAATCTCTTAAAGCACTTATCAAAAGGGTGCCCCGGCTTACCACAGAAGCTACACGCCTCTCTTCTATCCTTCTTTGCTGCAGGGCCAGATGCCCTAGCACTTCCTCCATCGTCAGATTTCCTCTTGTCCTTCTTTGCAAGTGATCCCCGATTCTTCGCATTTTCAATCGCCTCAACTTTTAAGGCAGCTTCGACTACTTCTGCAAAGGTCTCAGACTTGTATGCGCTAACCAACTGCTGGATGTCATACCTCAGACCACCCAGAAAACGCTTCACTCTGCCTTCTTCAGATGCTATCAGATCTGGGGCGAAACGACTGAGCTTGCCAAACTCGACCTCGTACTCAGCAAAAGTGAGTTGCCTCTGCTTCAGGTGTAAGAAGTTATTCATTAGGCGGTCTCGCTCGACCGATGGTAGGAACTTCTTCAATAACATGCTCTTGAACGACTCCCACGTGCACCCATCAGAAAGGTTCTCTTTTTCTCTGATCCACCAACTCTTCGCAAGACCCTTGAGCTGATATGCCGCAATCATCACCTTTTGATCGGAGGATACACCAGAGTAGGAAAACATTTCTTCCATGGCAATGATCCAGTCATCCAATGCCATAAAGTCTGCTCTACCATCGTACGAAGGAGGTCCTAGTCGCTGGAAGTGAGAAATGAAATTCATCTCAGGCGGCAGTGCGACTGGGGGAACTAGAGCAGCAGGGGGAGTAGGAACAGCTTGGTCCACAGCAGGGCCCTGCGCTCTAGTCTGCTGCCCGGAGATGACAGCCAACAACGATTGCACTTGGGACTGCATGTCCACCATCTGCCTTGCCAGGGTCTCATTACTTTGCCGCAGCGCTTCGATCACCGCTTCGCTCTGGGCACCAGAAGACTCACCCTCTGACTGGGGAGTCGACCTCGTCGCAACGCGTTTAGGTGGCATTCTATAGAATAAACGGATATCTAGTCAAACCTTGCCTAAGACATCACAAATTGGGAAGATATTGCCTTAGTAAACTGTTTCGGGTTCATATTTTACCGATACGAACAAACAACTTATCAAGGTCCTAGCTTACGACACTGAAGCTAGAAAACTCAAATACCGATCAGGAACGAACAGACACTTGCTCTTGCTGTTACCTTGCTCTGGGAAATCATAAAATGATGTTATGCTTCTAACTTGTGCCTATAATATGAATGCATGAATGTTTAAGTTTCATCTCAAATCATGGGTGTACATATGTCATCGTGCAGATCTTTAACTTGGCACGTGTGCTTATGCAATGGTATGTTATGTATGCAGTGCTATGCATTCTAAAAGGCCTTAGTGCATGTTATGAGCGGCGTACACATACAATGTTATGCATCTCATACTACATAATATTGTATGTAACGAAGAAAAGTAAACGTGCTAATGGGCATCCATGTGATGATGGTTATGCATCTCATACTACATAACCGTCACATGTTGCCACCTATGGTGGATCCATATACAAACACATATTATGCATCCCATACTACATAATATGCCTCGTATACTTCTTATCATGCCATGAGTGTAGTGTTCGTGCTTCCATCAAGATCTACTGATGACATATCGGTGTGTGTATGCAATGAAATGATACGATTAGGGTTTTGCTTAAGGGAAAGATGTTCGACTAGCTTGCCAAACCAACCAACCCTCTTACAAAACCTCCCTCTGATACCAACTGTCACGACCCGCATTTTCTCCGTATTCAAAAATACGTCAGAGTAGAGAAACTACGCGCCGTGATGCCACGCCAAGCAGGGGACAACTGCCGACGCTCAGGCATCCCGTCCTCACATTTACTTCAAGTAAAAGATTTATAACTTTTAGTTAAAAACTATGCATATAAATTAATAGAGTTAATGACCGTGTCATTCGGTCAAGTGGATTACTGTCCATAGGTGAGAAAATATACATCTTTTACGCGGCGGAAAGTACTGAGTTAGCCCATTTGTTATCCTACGTGGGAGTGAGGGTCCAGTATCATAAAATGATGATGTGACATCTACGTTTACTATATATATAGAAATCTTTTCTACGCTTAAAAGTAGTAGATTTAGCAGTTGAAGTCACGCCATGCGAAAATTCCGGAAATGCAGTTTTGTATACTTTAAAATAACTAAATTCATCCTAACATAAATACTTCCCAGAGAGCAAGAACAATCAGGTAAAAAAGTAACAACAGTAACAGCAGCAAGTAGTCCATCACAGAAAAGTCAAGGTCTATGGGCGTCAACAACTGACACGAACCAATAGTAAAATATGACAAGTCCAAACAAGACAACTACCTCAAGCTCAGAGGTAGAATCAAACGACCGCAGAAACCAGCAGCACCAGAAGCCCAACGCTGTCAGCTAAACCTGCTATAGCTCTGATCCTGAGGCATTCAAAAGAAGAACACCTCAGAAGCAACTTACAAGTAGTACGAGAGTAAAAGCAGACTACACAAACCTCCAAGTGAAAGAAAATGAAGAGCGACTGCAACAAAATGGTTAGCAGAGTAAAAGTAAACAACAGTAAAACTAGCCGAGCAAGAAGGGCTAAACACATTAACAAGACAAAACAAGCACCAGCAACAGAAGTTCAATCTTTTATTAGCAATTACTATGCCGAGGGAGAAACCCCAACGCGCACAGTCTATCTGAGCATTAAGCACTATGCCGAGGGAGGACCCCAACGCATACAGTTCATCTGAGCATTAAACACTATGCCGAGGGAGGACCCCAACGCGCACAGTTCACCTGAGCATAAGGCACTATGCCGAGGGAGGACCCCAACGCGCACAATCCATCTGTGTTCCTTTAGTTACATAATTATACAAGTAGGGTTTATTTCTTTTTATTCATCATAAACTCAAGTAATAACCAACAAAGTGGACTGCATAAGTGCATTTCAAAGTAAAGCAAGTGAAGTTTAATCAAGAAAAGAAAAAAAAACGAACAAGATGACTCGATGGTTATAACAGCACGACAACCAATTTATTTACCATTTCAATGGACTAAAAAAAATTTGGCGTTAAGGCTTTAGGGACAACAAGTCACAATTTCAGGAATAGAGGGGAAAAAATTAGGATTTCAGGACAAATATCTCCATAATCGAAACATAATAAACTCAAACAAATGAAAGAAAAATGGCAAAAACTTAGAATCAAGAACACGAGGGAGAGGAAGAACACCACTTGCCTCGTTTTCATCGGAAAAATTCTCCGAATCACCACACGTCGCAGATCGGGGCAAAAGAAGACGCTAGGAGTCGAAACCTGAACGAAAATGGGCAAAATAGAGTTTATGGCCGAAAAACCCTAACGAGGGAACTCAAGGGATGAGAAAAGAAATTACCACGATAGCGTAGCTTTCGACGAGAGCTTTCTAGATCTACGATCGGTTGGAAATTTCGAGTACTGGAGCTCCGCCGGTGGCCACCGGAAGACTTCCGACTTAGAGCTTTGTCGTCACGACGCTCTGGTTCGGTCAAGAGAAGAAGAAGATGTCTTCTGTTGATTTTAACTCTCATAAGATAAGATATATATATATATATATATATATATATATATATATATATATATATATATATATATATATATATATATATATATATATATATATATATATATATATATATATATATATCTATAAATATATATAAACATATATATATATTTTATAAAATTTCTTGTCTTAGAACGGATGATCTACGAGCCTATGCGCGGAAGACGAAATAAAGTTTTAGGATGACATCAAATCGAAAAGTGTCCAACATGAAAGTTATAGATCTCGTCGAGACGAACAAATTTCATCTTAACCATTTTTCGATACGATATCGTTTTGACTTTCAAAATGACACTCAAACGTAAACTGCAACGGGCTACTCGGGTAAGCAGCAGCAGCCACTCGAGTATATAAAAAGTACTCGAGTATATAAAAAACAAAAATCTACTCGGGTATATATAAAACTATACTCGAGAGGAACCTGACTACTCGAGAGCAGGTGAAGATTACTCGTGTAAGTGCAACAAATCACTCGAGTAAGTGCAACAGACCACTCGTGTAAGTGCAGCAAATTACTCGTGTAAGTGCAATAAATCACTCGAGTAAGTGCAACAGAGCACTCGTGTAAGTGCAGCAAATCACTCGTGTAAGTGCAATAGATCTCTCGTGTAAGTGCAACAAATCACTCGAGTAAGTGCAACAGACCACTCGTGTAAGTGAACAATTTCTTTGCATATTTAACAATTTTTTGCAAATTTATCCTTATGATTAAACTATACAAATGAATAGTAGTTTTTCATTTTTGAATAGTACTTTAATATTAAAATATTCATATGTATATATTTTTGAATAAGGAAACTACGAGATCAAAACGGAGGCCTAAACGCGCGCCAAATAAAACGAAACTCACGCCATAGGCGAACACGGACGCTACGAACACAACGACGAAGTTAAAACCAAAATCCGACTAGCCGTTCTTGAAATATAAATCCTCAAAGTCTATGACGAACATAAATTTTCCAAAACTTCGGAAATTCGCCGAGGCTCGAAAATCGCTCGGATCGCGACGAAACTTGATGAGCATGTCAGAAATTAATCAATTTAATTTTCCAATGTAAAATTTTCCATTTTTGGTAAGGATTCATGAATTTGGCCGACTAGATCGAATAGACGAGGAAACGCACTAACGACGACGCGTCATCTACTCCACGCTACGTAACGCCCCTTACGTCATTATGACGTCAACAAGAGAATTATATAATTGCCGGAAAGTCAGCGCGTTACAACCGGCGGGTAAGCCGGAGGATAGGCTTGCTAATTCTCCATTATTGGTGTTGGATTAACTGGAGTAACCAGTGTTGCTGCAGATTGCATTTCTAATCGCTGCGTGATAGCAGCTAGAGTTTTGTTGATTGCTTGAAACTGTTGGGTAGTTTCTCTGCGTGATTGCTCTAAGGCTTCTTAGAGAGGATCTTCACTAGGACTTGATGGAGCAAGGTTCTCGGCTGATTGATGATCTGTCATGGCTAACTGTCGGTTTTCACTGTCCGTTCGGATCTGATGGCAGCGTGTTAATGTTGATGCGGAAAATGCGAGCCTCCACTGGCTTGCTCGAGAGTGTAGCACGATCGATCCGAGATGAGGGGATAGAGGAAAGGAGGATGTTGATCCGAGTCTGGAGATAGCTGGGAAGGTTGATCAGGAACTGTCGAGCAGTCAGTTACTTTGATGGTTGGGTTTGCAAGTTGATGCCGAGAGAGGTGAGTTGAGAAGAAGATGGGGCAGCTAGCAGCGACAACAGAATACTTCACCTACCGCGGCTTAAATGTCACTCTTGCGACAGGCTTTACTTTGATTATGGATCAATATTACATCTTGAGATTGAACTTTTACATGGAAAGCAAATAAATGGTACCAAAGGGGAAGATGACGGGTAAGGAAAAAAGTTGCCAGAGGCCGCACGGTTTGACAAAACAAGTCGGCAGACTGAGCGGCCGCAGTTCGCTTGAGTAAGCCATACAGACCGCACAATCAGGATGTGAGGACTGCTGAGGTCGTTGAAGCAAAGGCAGGCCGCAAGGCTTGATAGTGGATGCTGCACGGACTAAAAATTGCAGTCTGCAGACTTTGTTGTCCCCGTTGGTCGTTGACTGTTGCGTCGACCGTGTGTCCCTAAATGAGAGGTATGGGGCGATATTTATAGGCCCGAGGAGGTAACGGTCTTGGTAACGTCACCCCCGATATGTCGGTGAGTTGGTGCAAGTTGACGAGGAGTCCGCCGAGTCCGCGCCATGATGTGCGGTTAGGGATATCTTCTGGAGCTGATCTGCTGTTGGCGGACTGGGGTGAGTCCGCCTCAGCTGTACTAAGTGAGCACGCACCGAGCTGCGCGAGCTGAGGAGTTGTCTGCCTCTTGCTGGGAAGAGGCTAGTGTTGGTCAGAAAGGCGGGTGACAGAATACATTGTGAGTCCGCCTCTACTGCAGGGAAGCGCATTGGTGTAAAGGGCTTATCAATGCAGGTGGACTGAGAGGTTGGACTATATAACGAGTCTTCCCAGCCTGCTACGGACGGGATGAGTCAGCTAAATGTTGTGCGAATTGATGGAGAGCTGGAGCATCCACTCCCCTCGGGTGGACTGAGATTGAGTCCACAAACTACAAGTGGATGAGAGCTGGTCGACTGAGCGACCTGGTGGACAGAAAAAGCAGGTCTCCACCTTTGCTGAAGTCCGCCTCCTGTTGGACGGGCTTGCCGCCCCTGCTGAGCGGCCCGGAGGTTGTCGCCCTTTGTTGGACGACATGAGGGAAGGTTTCCGACTGTCGGGCGGACTGAGGTGGAGTAGGTCGCACCCGCTGGTGAGGGACCTAGAGAGTTGTCGCTGCCTGGCGACCTGAGGCTCGTTGCTTATTGTTGAGCGACCTAGAGGCAGATCTCCTGGTTATGTGGTGGCCATTGCCTGAGCTATATATATATATATATATATATATATATATATATATATATATATATATATATATATATATATATATATATATAATCGGAGGGGAGAGGTTGATGGCGGCAGCGCTCCGGCCGTCGGAGCTCGCATGCAAAGTATCGAAAACATAGGGAGGAAGGAGAGGAGAAGATTTCCACCTTATTTGGGGTCTCTGGTGGCCTTCGACAAGTTCTGCCATTATTGGTGGTGGAGCTCGGGTGGCTGTTTCCGGCGAGCTGTGCTCCGACAAAGGGGGGAGTAAGGGTGGGGATGTGCTCTAAGAGCTTGGGCGTTGAGGTAGGGGGTGGGGTGTGCTTAAATAGGTTGGGGGAAGGGGCTATCCTTCTTTGCTTCAATGTGGGATTAATCCCCCCTAAGGAGGGATTAATCTCCACCCTCCAGCTGTCCAAGGACAGCTGGAGGCTTGGGCATTTCCCCCATATGTGGAAAATGGGGGAAAAACTTTAGGCTTTGAGCTTTCAATGTGGAGGAAGAGAGGGAGGGGTGGGGGTTGAGTTGGTGGGCCTCCACTTCCCCCATGGATGGGCTTGGTGGTTGGGGGCCCAAGGTGGTCAGGGGGGCAAGACCCTAGCTAATTAATGAGGAGGGGTGGGCACCTCTTGTAAAAAAATACAAAAAGTGACTTTTAGGAGGGTTTGACCTAATTTAACCCTAGGGTGGGTCCCCCATTTTGGTCAAAGTCAAAAGAGCTCCATGACATCGGGGTCGGGTCAAAGTTGGGATGTCGTGTCACAATTGATGTGCGCATGCTTTTCGGTGCACGAATGTGCTTGATTTGACCACAGATTGACCATCTGATGGCGCCATGGTGTAACACCCCGAAACTCAAAAGAGCGATGGGAGGCATTTTGGGCCAAATTTGGAATCTGGCAGGGGGCACACGACCTAGGACACGGGCGTGTACCAGGGCGTGTCAGGCTCGAGTCGACGATTTGGTCGAGAGGTCGACGATTTTGGAGTCGACGATCGTCGAGCAGAGAACACGGCCTGAGACACGGGCATGTCTCAGGGTGTGTCGAGCCCGTGTCGACGATCGGCCCGGGGAGTCGACGAATTTCGCTTGACGATGTGTCGAGACAAGGCACACGACCTTGGACACGGACGTGTCCAAGGCCGTGTCAGGTAGTCGACGAACTTCGCTTGACGAAGTGTCGAGACAGTGAACACGGCCTGGAGCCCAGGCATGTTCGAGTTAGACACGGGCTAGGACACGGGCGTGTCCAATACCCGTGTGAGTCTCGGGTTGTTTTCGGGGCTATGTCGATGGGGGTACACGGCCGACCACACGGCCGTGTCAGTAGGAACACGGGCATGCCAGGTCGAACACGGGCATGTGGGATGCCCGTGTGCTTTTCAAGACGCGTCGATTTTGATGGCGAGTGAGGGACACGGCCCTGGACACAGGCGTGTCACAGGCCGTGTTCGGCCCAGGTTTTACTTTTCAGCTACGAATCGTAGCCATTCGTTTCCTTATTTTGGGATCCAACGGTTGGGGGTTGTTCCTACTGGGATATACCCGGGATTGGGCCTTAGAAACCCTCATTTCACTTGAGTGGTTCTCTTTCTAAAGTATAGAGAGGGACGAGAGCAAAGGAGGAAGAAGAAGCTTAGATCCGGTCTTTGGAGGAGCTTCGGAGCTCCAAATTGCGAACGAACTTCGGATCTATGGAGGCAAAGTGAGTGCGGTGCTTTTCATCCGCTTATATTTCCATGGCGCCAAGGAAGAACGCTAGGGTAACGATTCTCTACTTGAGCATGTGAAGCTCTACTTCTTTTGCATAGGAAGCCCGCTCTCGCGAGTTTGCGGTGAGTTTGAGGCGTTCCTTCGGGTAGACATGAATAGTCCCCGTTGTGTAGAGTCCGTAAACGAGAACGGACATAGGCATGATGTGTGAAGCCTACCCGGACAAGTTGGTCTGGATCGGTGATGTTGCATTGCATAAATTCCGGAGAAGACTCCGTGTGATTGTTTGTTTTTCGGAATTTCTACGTGGTAGATTGCAACATTGGGGATTAACCCTAAGGCGCACCCGGAAAACTGGGCGGATGCGTGATCTTGCCAACTTGGAGGCCTGAGAGCCAACTTGAACATAACCGGGTTATGTGAAATGTGTGACGGAAACGGGACTCGAGAGAAGTTTGACCTGCGCATATGTTTTAAATTAACGTTGCGATGTGAGCACGAGTTAGATGGAACCGTACCCGTTCTATGTCGTTCGGATTAGAGCCATTGGCATAGATGAGGATCTTCAGCGGTCTATGGTTTAAATTACCGCGACCCATGCCGGTAAGACAAATTGCTCATATGTTTGGCCGTCAAAGTGGCGGTGGTGAGATCGGAATGTCTATGGCTTAAATTGACGTGACATTGACCGGTTCACCGAGAATGTACCCTGAGAGCACGGGGCGTGTGGCCGTGCATGCCAACGCCTGTGATGCAATGTATATTTATATACTGCTTGGTTATGCTAATAAGTGCAGGGAAGGAGCATCGCCGCCCCGAATTGGGGGCGGGATTGTTATAATTTGGTCAGCATTGCTGACCGTTGCCCTTTGTTTGCCACCGTGCGGTGGTTTTGTTGCTTGCAGGTGCTGCTGGACCAAGCGGTCAATAGCGGGCTAAAGGCCAAATTGCGAAGCCGGCCCTCGAAGGCCGAATTGGAGTGTTTTCTTGCTTTTATTCATGTATGACCGGCCTGCGTGCCGTGGTATGGAAAACATGTAATATTAAGTAAAACATTTTGTAAGGCCTTAAGGCCTATACTGGTGTATGTACTATATTCCTATTTGGTGTATTAGTGGACATTCGTGCTCTTTGTCCTGGGTTCTTTAATTGCAACTTTTAAACTGCTTCCGCTAGAATGCTCTGAGTAGGACATTGGATTGGTTGGATGGTTTTCATTGAGTAACCACCCGGTCTGTCTGTGGTATATGGCGTCGGGCCCCGGCCGGACCTACTACTATATGCTATGTGACGGATAGGGGTGTTACAATTTGGTATCAGACTATTGGTTTTGGTCGGGCTTAAGATGAATTCGTGGACAAATTCTTTTTAAGGGGTGGTGAGCACATGTGTGTGCGTCATCGTTATAACAACAAAAGAACCCATGAATGTCTACTTAGGAATGAAAATACACATGTTTGGGGAACCTGCGTGTTCCTATAATTGTTGTTTGCAATTTTATTTGGTCGCTTAACGGTGTTTGCACCACTATAGGTGACCAGAAGTGGTGCTGGGCCGTCGGAACGTCGAGTCTCTGAGGGTAGTAGTGCACCTAATGAAGCTCCTACAACACGTCCGTCGGCGGAGACCATACGTTTGTTGGTCGAAGCAGTATTGGCCATGATTAATGCGCAGCCTGCAAGACAAATGCAGCAGCCCGCTCCTGCGATGGAGCAGGAACCTCTTCTAGAGGTTGAGCCGAGGAGAGTGGAACAGGTATTAGTGGAGTCGTTGGTGCCAAGGAGGGCAATCGAGAGACAGCTCAAACATGTCATGAGCTTTAATCCTCCAGTATTCTCGGGGTTGGGAACCCCATCTCAACTAAAGACTGTCTTTCTAGGGTGAAGAGAGTCTTGACAGCAACGGAGACGGAGGAGTGGCAAATGACCACCATTGCTACGTTCCTTTTGGACGGTGAAGGCAGATTGTGGTGGGAAGGATTGGAGTTGCATCTATTGAGAGGTAAGCAACTTATTGATGTCTCGATGGAGGAGTTCTCGAGATTGTTCTTGGCTAGATACCTCCCTTCGGCGCAGAGGATAGCGTTGGAGAACGAGTTCCTGAAGTTGGTTCAGGGTGAGAGGAGCGTGGATGAATATCTCCACGAGTTTACTCGATTGAGTCGATATGCTAGATCCACCATAGCGGATGAGGAGCGCAAGACGAATCGATTCTACGAAGGGTTGAGAGATGAGTTGAGGCTACTACTCTCCGGTCCGATGACACAAGGTTTCTTGACCTTGGTCAACACGGCTCGGTCCTTGGAGAAGGACATGAAGAATGTTCAAGCGAAGAAGAGCATGGGTGATAAGAAGTCTGGGTTCAAAGTGTCGACTACTTCAACGTCCGGCTATCAAAGGTTCTTTAAGAAGTCTAGGACTTCGGGTCCAGCTCCTTCTTCTGGTTCTTCTGGGGAGACTACGGGTCGGACCCCGGGTGCATGCTTTACTTATGGGAAGCCGGGGCACTTTGCCCATGACTGTTGGAGCGGACGTCCCAAGTCCGAAAGGAAGCCGGGAGCAACTTATGAAGAGAAGGGCAAGGCGGTGGGGTCGACCGCGTCCCATTATGCTCCGGCCCAACCGACGGTGTACAATCTTGGCCAACAGGAGGCCATCAAACAGGCGGATGTGGTGACAGGTACGGTTTAATTTATAACAAGTTAATCTTTTAAATACTTGTTATGCACAGGTTACCTTACCACTGCTTGTTTAGGATTTGTTTTGATTTGTGAAAATCCGGCAAGAGCACTCTTCGATACGGGAGCTTCACACTCCTTCTTGTCCGAAGCATTTATATCACGCATCGGAGTACCTTCTTCGATGGCGAAGGATAAGTTGGATGTGTTGTTGCTAAATGGGTGTTCGATGCGAGCGGATAAAATCTACGGTGTTAAGATTCGTATTGGGAAGCAGGAGTTCGATCTGCAGGCGTCGTTACTTCCGTTGGAGGAGTTCGACGTTATATTTGGCATGGACTGGCTCTCGTAGTAGCGAGCCTTTATTGATTGCAGTAGCAAGGAAGTCAAGCTGGGAGCAAGTCGTGAGACGACTTTCACGGGTTAAAGGGGTCGAGCAAGACGTTGATGTCTGCTCTTCAAGTGGTGAAAGCGGTTCGTGTCGGTGCAGAACTGTTCTTTACACTAGTGGAGGTTGCAAAGCTGAAGCCTGCGTTGGATAGTATTTCAGTGGTATCCGATTACCCTGATGTGTTCCCTAGAGATCTTCCTGGAGCCCCGCCTCAACGGGAGATAGATTTCACGATTGAGCTAGTGCCAGGTGCAAAGCCTGTGTCACGATCTCCATATCGATTAGCGCCTAAGGAAATGGCGGAGTTGAAGGTTCAACTACAAGAGTTGTTGGAGCAAGGGTTTGTGCGTCCAAGTTCCTCGCCTTGGAGCGCGCCGGTCCTCCTTGTTAAGAAGAAGGACGGAAGCTTGAGGTTATGTATTGATTATCGGGAGCTCAACAAGTTGACGGAAAAGAACAAGTACCAGATCCCCCGGATCGATAATCTTTTTGATCAGTTGGTCGGGTCGACGGTGTACTCAAAGTTGGATCTCAAGTCCGGGTACTATCAGCTGCAAATAAGGGAGAGTGATATCCCGAAGACAGCATTCAGTACGAGATACTGGCATTACGAGTTTACGGTCATGCCGTTTGGGCTGACTAATGCGCCGTCAGTGTTCATGGATTTGATGAACAGGACCTTCAGGGAGTACTTGGACCATTTTGTGATCGTCTTCATCAACGATATTTTGGTGTACTCGCAGAGTGAGGAAGATCACTTCAAGCATCTGAATTTGGTTTTGGAGACGCTAAGGAGGAATCAACTGTACGCCAAGTTCTCGAAGTGCGAGTTTTGGTTGTCCTCAGTGGCGTTCCTCGGTCATATAGTGAGTAGAGAAGGTATTGCAGTGGATCCGACGAATATTGTTGCGATACGGGAGTGGCCTAAGCTATCTACGGTATCGGAAGTCCGGAGCTTTCTGGGGCTTGCCGGCTATTATAGGCGCTTCGTAGAGAACTTCTCGCGGATAGAATTACCTCTCACTACTTTGACGAGGAAGGAGCAGAAGTTCGTTTGGACGCCGGAGTGCGCGCGAGCGTTTTAGGAGCTGAAATGTCGGTTGACCACGGTGTAACATCCCGCCTTTTATTGGGCCACCAGAGTCTTAGTGGGCCCAATAAAAGTGGCCCGAACCCTACCCATGACCCGGTGGGAAATAACCCTAAGCAGGAAATAGAGTTAGAGAACTCTGAATTGAGTTCTGTCAGTTCCTGTGGCCTCGTATAGTCAATAAGAGCGCATCGGAACTCGTTCAGTTGGACTCCGAGGTCTAACGACAATTTTACACATTTCGACCATTTTAGCGCGCTGCGACGCGCAAATTTCGAACTTTCGTCAAACGGACTCCGATTCAACCCCAGTCAGTGGCGTTAGACTCGTGTGGTCAATACGAAGTCAACGGAAGTCGTCCCGGTCAATTTCGATGAAGATTGTTCAACTCGTGGTCAAATCAAGCATAGTTGTGCACCGAAAAGCGTGCGCACACCAATTATGACACGACACCCGAACTTTGACCCGACCCCGATGACTTGGACCCACTTTGACTTTGACCAGCAAGGGGGACCCAACCTAGGGTTGACTTGGTCAAACCCTCCTAAAAATCCACTTTTTGGATTTTTCTCCAAGTGAGGGGCCCACCTCCTCTCCAAAGAAGGATGGCCCATGCCCCCTCACTCTCCATGGGCCCCAACCAGCAATCCTCCCAAAGCTCAAGTGGAGGCCCACCCTCTTTTTCTTTTCTCCCACTCTCCCCCTCTCTTTCTTCACCATGGAGGCCCAAGCCCATGAGGCTTTCCCATATCCCCCACATGGGGAATATGTGGCACCTCCACCTCCAGCTGTCCTTGTACAGCTGGAGGGTGGTGATTAATCCCTCCCTAGGGAGGGATTAATCCCACATTGCCAATGGGAGGGAAGCTCCCCCTCCCCCTCCCTATAAAAGGACCCCACCCTTATCTCTTTCCCTCACAGCTCTCAGAGCAACCCCCTACCCCTGCTTCCCCCTCTGCCGGAGTTCTGGTGGCCGGAAAAAGGCAATCCGAGGAGCTCCTCCCCCTCCACCACCACCTTGAGCCATGTCAGACCAAGTCGGCCCCTCCCGAGCCCTCCAAACACAGGTGGAAGCTTTCTCCCTCCTCCTTCTCCATTTTGGACGTCTTGCATGGCGCTCCCGGCGGCCGGAGAGCCGCCGCCATCACCCCCTCCCCTCCCGTCCATTTTTAAGAAAAAAATGCTCCGGCGGCGGCGGGCCGCCGGACCACCGCCGGAGGGAGCGCCCCCCACCGGCGGGTTGGCCGGTGGTGGAGCCACAGCCGGCCGGTGGCCGGCCGGCGGCGGAGGAGCCCCGTAAGGGCTCCAGGAAATTACAGCGCGGTGGGAGCTCTCGGGAAGATGTACAGGAGTTATATATATATAATATTTTATATATTATATATTATTATTATAATATTTATAATAAATATTATAATATTATAATGGGCTGATTTTCTGAGACTAAAATAGGCTCCTAGGGAAAAAGTGTTGAACATGAGAAATGTCCCCATTGTTAAGGGCTTCCTCCACAAAAATTTTGAGAATTTTTGGTGTTGATTTGGTATTTTTAAAAGCCCAATTAAACTTTATTTGGCCAAATTAAAGGGCCAAAACTCTTTGAAAAATTATGAAAATTTTTCTATGCTCATTTTATATCCATATAATGGTTGTATCAAAATTTGAGCACATGGGATTAAGTTTTTATATTTTTCCCAAATTATGGAAACATAGGGTCACGCTCATTTTCCTCGAAAGTGAAAATTGGAGCGCGCGACCAATCTCTCTTATTTGAATAATAAATTCAAATTGTCTTATCGACGAGAGTGGCTGAGGTAAGTGACCAAGCTCCGGGTGTTTCGAGATTTCATGAAACCGTCGAGCGCCTCGACTCTCGGGTGATTTGGGCATGCTCAGAAGTGTGAGTACGAGTGATGAGTTATGAATTATTCTTGATGAATAATGAGAGTGTAACTCCTGATAAGCCCCGATTCGATCAATTCGTGGTTAATAAGGCGCAACCAACTCTTAATTGGATCTTAAAAATGGATGTAACCCGAAGAAGCCTTTAAAACTAAGATGTAATTGAATGTGCCTCCTAGATGGAGATGGAACTGAATCTCTCCTAAGAACGGAGATAGAACTGAATGTGCCTCCTGGATGGAGATGGAACTGAATCTCTCCTGGATGGAGATGGAACTGAATATCTCCTGAGAACGGAGATGGAACTGAAGCCTCCTGAATGGAGTGATTGGACTACTAACCATTTTCTTTATGATTATTCCAGTTTTGCACTGGTCCAGTTCCTTTATTCTTTTCAGTTCAGTACTTTTAATTCAGTACTACTCCAGTCTCGTACTGGTCAAGCTTATTTCAGTACTTTCATTTCAGTACTACTCCAATTGTGTACTGGTCAGGCTTATTTCAGTACTTTCTATTTAGTACTACTCCAGTTGCGTACTGGTCAAGCTTATCCAGTCTCGTACTGGTCACATTTCATTTCAGCACTTCAAATAAGCAGCATAATCACCGCACTTATTCTCATCGCAATTTACTTTTATATTCCCGGGTCCTGCTCTGACGAGCAGTTGTTGTTTAGGTTGAGCCTTAGTTGGGGATAACCGGAGTTGAGGTAGTCCTCCAGGTCTAGCCCCAAATAAAGCGCTCCCACGCTCCTTGTCGAAAGTAGAGCAAAGTGCCGATGCCCGAAGTGTAAGCCTAGTAAGGCAGGCCGTCGTAGACCCGATGTTATATTGTTTGCAATTGTCTGATTGATTGTAAATTGCTTGCGGTGAAATGGTGGCGGGTCAGTCCCTTCCGCAGACCGTTCGTACCGGTGCGGCAAGGTTGACGACTCAAGGCGACAGGGAGATGAGTACCACGGGTGACCGGCCGTTATATTCCCCGTCGGGTTTTCCTCCGCTGGTCGGCCAAAATGATTCGCCGGATGTTGCTCACATCCAAGAGTACACAAGGTTGTACGTGAGGGCCTGGGGTTGTGCGGTACGATCACCCCCAGAAGTGGCAGGACTGGCCACTGTCACCGACGGCCACATCGGTGAGGCCCGCGGGGCTCGCTACCCTGCTGGAATAGAAGCGGTCCAAACTATGTCGACATAGGGTTTGTGTGCGCGGCTATGAATGCCTGCGGTTTGTGTGCGCGGCTATGAATGCCTGCGGTTTGTGTGCGCGGCTATGAATGCCTGCGGTTTGTGTGCGCGGCTGTGAATGCCTGCGATAGAATTCAAGATATGAAAACCTGTTGTGCTGATGAGCTAGTAGAGCCTTGCTATAACCGTTTTATGTTATTGCTGCTTTTTCCGGTTATACTGCACTCTTTTATAATTGCTCCTAGTTGTTCATATATGAAATGTTGTGATAACCCTCTCTTGCTTCGGCTATTTACTTTTGTTGGATGGGTGCGTGCTCGTCCCCAGGATGTGGATCCGGGGAGGAGATTTGTTTCCACTTAGCTCTGTGACTAACGGTTATTTGATTAACCATTCACAGGAGGTGGAGCACCGTAGTGACCCACTGCCGCAGGAGATTACGCCAGCAGCTAGGTCTACTCGAGCAGATGCACCCCCGCCGTCTCCGGTGTTTAGAGACGTGAGTACCGCCGAGCAGTTTAGAAGAGAGAGTGTGTGAGAGACTTATGTAGTACATGTATAGCCCACGGGCTTTTATAAACGCATAAGACTTCGGCCCTAGAACCTCTGTATTAATATGATATGTTATATATATATGTAGTGATTTCCTGTTAATGCTTCCGCTATATTCTGATGGGTTGTGAATGTTATGATTCGAACCACTCAAGACGGCCATCTAGTGCTTGAATAGGGTGGATTGTTTCCCCTATGAGCCCTGGGTTGACGTCTTGGGCCAGTAGTACCCCTCCGGCCCGGCCCGGGCAAAAGGTTGGGGGGGGGTACTACAAATGGATCAGAGCGATCACGATTCGTCCTTGTGGAGCAGTCTCGGGATCCCTCCGTCCCTCGCTTCGTTCTAGGTTCGGGACGAACCTTGCAGTGGAAGCCTGGTGGACCCTAGTATAGAGGCTTAGGTATTCTAGACTGTGCGTTAGTACGCCCATACACCATTGTTTTCCGCTTGGGTTGTCGCTTTTGCAAATTCCCTTACTTTTGCAAAATACTGACACTCTTTCATGTTACTTCTCCAAATACCGGAGTACAGTAACGGGGGATCCTCGTCCAGAGGATACATTCCAGCCACCCCACCACCAGACCCGGTTGCTCCCACAGCCATACCGTTTGCCGAGTCAGATATAGGGCAGACACTGACGGCTATACTAGCGAGTTTCCGAGATGCCCTGGCACAGCCACCACGGGAGATGACCGCACCCACAGATCTGCTGATGACTTTTCGAGGACTGAGGCCTCCCCCTTTCAGGGCTACAGAGACGGCCATTCAGGTAGAGGAGTGGGTGGAGCGAGTGGAGGAGCTGTTGGTAGGGATGATGTGCGCAGCTGTGGCAGCAGTCTCTTTGGTGGTGACCCTCTTGGAGGGATATGCGAGGGATTGGTGGAGAGCGTCTAGTCACTCTACCTTCCGAGGTCGGCCGATGAGCACGATCCTTTGGGGGGAGTTCTTCGTGGCTCTGCTAGAATTTTTCATCACAGATGCAGACCGAGCCGCGCTGCAAGAGAGGTTCCTGCTCATTCGACAGGGCAACCGCACTGTGGCAGAGTATGAGAGAGAGTTCATACACCTGGCACGCTTTGCCGGGAACCTGGCTGCCTCCGACAGGGATAGGGCTTCTCGGTTCTACCGAGGACTACGAGACGACCTGAGGCAGGCCTTGATTATGCTCTCTCAGGCCACCTTCCACACCATAGCCACCCATGCGGCAGCTCTAGAGTTGGACAAGCAGATGGTGGCTCAGCGACGCAGAGGTCAAGTAGAGCTTCCTCGAGACCAGAGGCGAGACGTTGGAGTCGCTCCCCATAGACAGGATAGAGAGAGCAGACAGCGACGCCGCAGGCTGCCTTATAGGCGGCCACCAGCACCCCCAGCACCCCCAGCTGCACAGCAAGACAGTAGACCAGCTCCAGCTCCACAGCCCCCACTAGTGGCCCGACGATATGTTCCCTTCGCAGGGAACTGCTTCTTGTGTCAGCAGCCGGGACATATGAGGGCCTTCTGCCCTCAGGCGATAGGGAGACCAGGACTAGGAACAGTCCATGGTGGACAGCCGGCACGGGGACAGGGTCAAAGAGGCCGTAGAGGCCGAGCTGGCAGGAGAGGCCAGCAGGGCCGAGCAGCTCCCCAGGAGGCCTATGCACTGGACCTGCAGCATGGACTAGCCCCTGACGTAGTCATAGGTATATATCTTAGGCGATAGAAGATATCGGATCTTCCACTATTGTTGTATATTTCATATATATATATATATATGTATATTAGTTGGATGATATATATCTATATGTTTTCCTATGACGTCAGGAATCTTGTTGGTAGAAGGTCACCCTGCCAAAACCCTTTTTGACACACGAGCGACTCATTCTTTCGTCTCCCACGATTTCATCGCAACAAAGGGAAATGTTATTCGCTCAACCGGACTGTCTATACGAATACGTTTACCAGACGGGTCGGGTATGACATCCACCGAAAAGTGTTCGTTCCAGGCTACGCTGGGAGAGGTAGAGTTTGAAATCTATGCAACCATCCTAGCTATAACTGGGTTTGACATAATTCTGGGAATGGACTGGCTGGCTGAGCACCAAGCCTAGATAAACTGTTCCACGCGAGAAGTCCGGCTACAGAATCCAAATGGCCAGAGCGTCGCGTTGACAGGTGTGCCATCTGTCTCTCGTATTGTCTTGACTTCTACACAGATGGTGAAGTCAGTCCGTCAGAAGGATGAAGTATTCCTTATTTATTTCGAGATGGAAGATAAGACCCAGGTGCTCGCCAAGGTCCCAGTAGTCCGAGACTTTCCAGATATCTTCCCTGAGTCCCTCCCGGGATTGCCACCTCAGCGAGAGGTCGACTTCCAGATCGAGCTCGTGTCCGGAGCACGGCCAGTATCGCGAGCCCCCTACCGGATGGCCCCAAGGGAGCTGACTGAACTAAAGATCCAGCTACAAGAACTAATAGATGCTGGATTCGTCCGTCCAAGTTCCTCGCCCTGGGGAGCCCCGGTACTTTTCGTCAAGAAGAAGGACGGGACTCTGCGACTGTGCATCGACTATAGGGAGATAAATAAGCTTACTGTACGCAACACGTATCCCCTTCCTAGGATCGACGAACTGTTCGATCAGTTACAAGGTGCTTCGGCATTCTCCAAGATGGACCTGAGGTCCGGCTATTATCAGCTTCGGATCCGAGAGGAAGATATTCCTAAGACTGCCTTCAGCTCCCGATACGGTCTTTACGAGTTCCTAGTAATGCCCTTCGGGCTCACCAACGCTCCCTCCGCCTTCATGGCCCTAATGAATAGAGTCTTCGAACCCTTCTTGGATCACTTTGTCATCGTCTTTATAGACGATATCCTAATCTACTCGAAGACCAAGACGGACCATACCCGGCACCTGTAGATGGTTCTATTAAAGCTCCGGGAGCACTCTCTCTTCGCCAAATTCAGTTAGTGCGAATTTTGGCTAGAAGAAGTTGGATTCTTGGGCCACACGATAAACAAGGAAGGAGTGGCAGTGGATCAAGCCAAGATCCAGGCAGTACAAAATTGGCCGCCACTCAGGACGGCTGCGGATATCCGGAGTTTCCTCGGCCTTGCCGGATACTACAGGAAGTTTGTCGAGGGATTTTTCCAAGATTGCCCTACCCCTGACTGCTCTCACCAAGAAGGACGCCGTATTTCGATGGACGCCGGAGTGCGAGGCTGCGTTCATCGAACTGAAGAAGCGTCTGACTTTCGCGCCAATCCTTACGATTCCTTCAGGGACCGAGGGATTTCAAATCTACACTGATGCCTCCCTGAAAGGATTGGGAGCAGTCCTAATGCAGCATGGTAAGGTAGTGGCCTACGCTTCGCGGCAATTAAAGCCGCATGAATTAAACTACGCAGCACAAGATTTAGAGTTGGGCGCCGTCGTCTTCGCCCTTAAAATCTGGAGGCATTATCTGTACGGAGTAAAATGTGAGATCTTCTCCGACCACAAGAGCCTCAAGTATATTTTCACGCAGAAAGAGCTGAATCTCCGGCAGCGCCGATGGTTGGAATTCTTATGCGATTACGACTTCACTCTCCAATATCACCCCGGGAAGGCTAATAGAGTCGCTGACGCCTTGAGCAGCCAGCCTGCGATAGTCGGGAGTTGGATGGAGCAGATCCCTAAGGAACTTTTCCAGTCTTTGATAGACTTGGAGATTACCCTGGTTGCCCGAAGAGATCCGGAAGAGTACTATTCTCAGCTGTATTGGAT
This sequence comes from Platanthera guangdongensis, assembly GCA_039583875.1. Taxonomy (NCBI): domain Eukaryota; kingdom Viridiplantae; phylum Streptophyta; class Magnoliopsida; order Asparagales; family Orchidaceae; genus Platanthera; species Platanthera guangdongensis. Next base: position 109,676,882 of record CM077148.1, on the reverse strand, counting down.
GGAGATCCAATGCGATATCCGGGACCGGATACGAGAAGCCCAGAAGATCGACCCAGAGGTAATGTAGATCATGCGATCTCTGCAAGGAGGGGCACAGGAGGATTATAACTTGCATGATGGGATTCTACAATTCAAGCATCGCATATTTATTCCCGCTACTGGAGGGATTCGTGGGGAAATTCTGCAAGAGGCCCATCAGTCGAGGTACTCGATTCACCCTGGCATAGTTAAGATGTATGTGGACTTGCGTAGGACCATTTACTGGCCCGGAATGAAGAGAGATGTCACCAACTTCGTGGCCCGGTGCCAGACCTGTCAGAAGGTCAAAGCTGAATGCCGCAGTCCAGGAGGCCTATTGCAGCCCCTGCCGATACTAAAATGGAAGTTCGAAGACATCTCCATGGACTTCGTCCACGGCCTACCTCGATCTCGTGCTGGGAATGACTCAATATGGGTGGTCGTAGATCGACTCACCAAGGTAGCGCGGTTCATTCCAAACCGACAGGGTGACGGAGTAGATATCCTGGCCAGGATGTTCCTAGAACAAGTGGTACGATTTCACGGAGTACCAAAGTCCATCGTGTCTGATCGTGATGGTCGTTTCACATCTAAGGAATGGAGGTGGGTGCAGGCATATTTGGGAACCAAGTTGGCCTTCAGCACTGCCTTCCACCCGCAGACAGACGGACAGACGGAGAGGACGAACCGGACGATGGAGGATCTTCTTCGACTGTGCATAGTAGAGCACAATGAGCCGTCGGAGTAGCTGTTGCCGTTAGTCGAATTTTCGTACAATAACAGCTACCAGGATAGTATTAAGATGGCTCCGTACGAGGCATTGTATGGAAGGCGTTGCCGAACACCGTTGACTTGGGCTCAGGAAGAGGACCCGGAAGCCTTGGGAGTGGCTTACATCGATGACGCTACGGCAGCGATACGACTGATTCAGGAGCGAATGCGGGAAGCGCAGAGCCGGTAGGCTAAGTACTATGATGCGCGACACCGACCGGTGGAGTTCAGCGTGGGGGAAATGGTGTTTCTGAAAATAAAACCCATGCATGGTGTCTCCCGGTTGAGGAAGCAGAAAAAGTTAGATCCCCGCTTCTTGGGCCCCTATCCAGTGATAGAGCGTGTTGGCCCCGTCGCCTATCGTTTAGCCTTACCCCCAGAGTTGGGGAATCTTCATAATGTGTTTCATGTCTCTTCCTTGAGACGAGTCCTCCGGCAACCAGAGCAGTACCTTCCTACCCCTTCGGCGCAACTACTGTCAGATAGATCCGTCCGGCTCGAACCCGTCAGAGTAGTAGATTACAAGGTGAAGACACTACGGAACAAAACCATTCCGATGGTTAAGGTGCTATGGTCAAACTGTGGACGAGAAGAGTTCACATGGGAACCTGAAGCACTCCTCCGAGAAAAGCACTCAGAGCTATTTCCCCAGGTATGTTACTTTTTCTCCCTACTTCAAGCAAATTTTCGGGGACGAAAATCCTTTTATTTTTATTGGATTGTAACATCCCGCCTTTTATTGGGCCACCAGAGCCTTAGTGGGCCCAATAAAAGTGGCCCGAACCCTACCCATGACCCGGTGGGAAATAACCCTAAGCAGGAAATAGAGCTAGAGAACTCTGAATTGAGTTCTGTCAATTCCTGTGGCCTCGTATAGTCAATACGAGCGCATCGGAACTCGTTCAGTTGGACTCCGAGGTCTAACGACAATTTTACACATTTCGACCATTTTAGCGCGCTGCGACGCGCAAATTTCGGACTTTCGTCAAACGGACTCCGATTCAACCCCAGTCAGTGGCGTTAGACTCGTGTGGTCAATACGAAGTCAACGGAAGTCGTCCCGGTCAATTTCGATGACGATTGGTCAACCCGTGGTCAAATCAAGCATAGTTGTGCACCGAAAAGCGTGCGCACACCAATTATGACACGACACCCGAACTTTGACCCGACCCCAATGACTTGGACCCACTTTGACTTTGACCAGCAAGGGGGACCCAACCTAGGGTTGACTTGGTCAAACCCTCCTAAAAATCCACTTTTTGGATTTTTCTCCAAGTGAGGGGCCCACCTCCTCTCCAAAGAAGGATGGCCCATGCCCCCTCACTCTCCATGGGCCCCAACCAGCAAGCCTCCCAAAGCTCAAGTGGAGACCCACCCTCTTTTTCTTTTCTCCCACTCTCCCCCTCTCTTTCTTCACCATGGAGGCCCAAGCCCATGAGGCTTTCCCATATCCCCCACATGGGGAATATGTGGCACCTCCACCTCCAGCTGTCCTTGTACAGCTGGAGGGTGGTGATTAATCCCTCCCTAGGGAGGCGATTAATCCCACATTGCCAATGGGAGGGAAGCTCCCCCTCCCCCTCCCTATAAAAGGACCCCACCCTTATCTCTTTCCCTCACAGCTCTGAGAGCAACCCCCTACCCCTGCTTCCCCCTCTGCCGTAGTTCTGGTGGCCGGAAAAAGGCAATCCGAGGAGCTCCTCCCCCTCCACCACCACCTTGAGCCATGTCAGACCAAGTCGGCCCCTCCCGAGCCCTCCAAACACAGGTGGAAGCTTTCTCCCTCCTCCTTCTCCATTTTGGACGTCTTGCATGGCGCTCCCGGCGGCCGGAGCGCCGCCTCCATCACCCCCTCCCCTCCCGTCCATTTTTAAGAAAAAAATGCTCCGGCGGCGGCCGGCGGCGGCGGGCCGCCGGACCACCGCCGGAGGGAGCGCCCACCACCGGCGGGTTGGCCGGTGGTGGAGCCACAGCCGGCCGGTGGCCGGGCGGCGGCGGAGGAGCCATGTAAGGGCTCCAGGAAATTACAGCGCGGGGGGAGCTCTCGGGAAGATGTACAGGAGTTATATATATATAATATTTTATATATTATATATTATTATTATAATATTTATAATAAATATTATAATATTATAATGGGCTGATTTTCTGAGACTAAAATAGGCTCCTAGGGAAAAAGTGTTGAACATGAAAAATGTCCCCTTTGTTAAGGTCTTCCTCCACAAAAATTTGAGAATTTTTGGTGTTGATTTGGTATTTTTAAAAGCCCAATTAAACTTTATTTGGCCAAATTAAAGGGCCAAAACTCTTTGAAAAATTATGAAAATTTTTCTATGCTCATTTTATATCCATATAAGGGTTGTATCAAAATTTGAGCTCATGGGATTAAGTTTTTATATTTTTCCCAAATTATGGAAGCCTAGGGTCACGCTCATTTTCCTCGAAAGTGAAAATTGGAGCGCGCGACCAATCTCTCTGATTTGAATAATAAATTCAAATTGTCTTATCGACGAGAGTGGCTGAGGTAAGTGACCAAGCTCCGGGTGTTTCGAGATTTCATGAAACCGTCGAGCGCCTCGACTCTCGGGTGATTTGGGCATGCTCGGAAGTGTGAGTACGAGTGGTGAGTTATGAATTATTCTTGATGAATAATGAGAGGGTAACTCCTGATAAGCCCCGATTCGATTAATTCGTGGTTAATAAGGCGCAACCAACTCTTAATTGGATCTTAAAAATGGATGTAACCCGAAGAAGCCTTTAAAACTAAGATGTAATTGAATGTGCCTCCTAGATGGAGATGGAACTGAATCTCTCCTAAGAACGGAGAGAGAACTGAATGTGCCTCTTGGATGGAGATGGAACTGAATCTCTCCTGCATGGAGATGGAACTGAATCTCTCCTGAGAACGGAGATGGAACTGAAGCCTCCTGAATGGAGTGATTGGACTACTAACCATTTTCTTTATGATTATTCCAGTTTTGCACTAGTCCAGTTCCTTTATTCTTTTCAGTTCAGTACTTTCAATTCAGTACTACTCCAGTCTCGTACTGGTCAAGCTTATTTCAGTACTTTCATTTTAGTACTACTCCAATTGTGTACTGGTCAGGCTTATTTCAGTACTTTCTATTTAGTACTACTCCAGTTGCGTACTGGTCAAGCTTATCCAGTCTCGTACTGGTCACATTTCATTTCAGCACTTCAAATAAGCAGCATAATCACCGCACTTATTCTCATCGCAATTTACTTTTATATTCCCGGGTCCTGCTCTGACGAGCAGTTGTTGTTTAGGTTGAGCCTTAGTTGGGGATAACCGGAGTTGAGGTAGTCCTCCAGGTCTAGCCCCAAATAAAGCGCTCCCACGCTCCTTGTCGAAAGTAGAGCAAAGTGCCGATGCCCGAAGTGTAAGCCTAGTAAGGCAGGCCATCGTAGACCCGATGTTATATTGTTTGCAATTGTCTGATTGATTGTAAATTGCTTGCAGTGAAATGGTGGCGGGTCAGTCCCTTCCGCAGACCGTTCGTACCGGTGCGGCAAGGTTGACGACTCAAGGCGACAGGGAGATGAGTACCACGGGTGACCGGCCGTTATATTCCCCGTCGGGTTTTCCTCCGCTGGTCGGCCAAAATGATTCGCCGGATGTCGCTCACATCCAAGAGTACACAAGGTTGTACGTGAGGGCCTGGGGTTGTGCGGTACGATGACCCCCAGAAGTGGCAGGACTGGCCACTGTCACCGACGGCCACATCGGTGAGGCCCGCGGGCTCGCTACCCTGCTGGAACAGAAGCGGTCCAAACTATGTCGACATAGGGTTTGTGTGCAGGGCTATGAATGCCTGCGGTTTGTGTGCGCGGCTATGAATGCCTGCGGTTTGTGTGCGCGGCTATGAATGCCTGCGGTTTGTGTGCGCGGCTGTGAATGCCTGCGATAGAATTCAAGATATGAAAATCTGTTGTGCTGATGAGCTAGTAGAGCCTTGCTATAACCGTTTTATGTTATTGCTGCTTTTTCCGGTTATACTGCACTCTTTTATAATTGCTCCTAGTTGTTCATATATGAAATGTTGTGATAACCCTCTCTTGCTTCGGCTATTTACTTTTGTTGGGTGGGTGCGTGCTCGTCCCCAGGATGTGGATCCGGGGAGGAGATTTGTTTCCACTTAGATCTGTGACTAACGGTTATTTGATTAACCATTCACAGGAGGTGGAGCACCGCAGTGACCCACTGCCGCAGGAGATTACGCCAGCAGCTAGGTCTACTCGAGCAGATGCACCCCCGCCGTCTCCGGTGTTTAGAGACGTGAGTACCGCCGAGCAGTTTAGAAGAGAGAGTGTGTGAGAGACTTATGTAGTACATGTATAGCCCACGGGCTTTTATAAACGCATAAGACTTCGGCCCTAGAACCTCTGTATTAATATGATATGTTATATATATATGTAGTGGTTTCCTGTTAATGCTTCCGCTATATTCTGATGGGTTGTGAATGTTATGATTCAAACCACTCAAGACGGCCATCTAGTGCTTGAATAGGGTGGATTGTTTCCCCTATGAGCCCTGGGTGGACGTCTTGGGCCAGTAGTACCCCTCCGGCCCGACCCGGGCAAAAGGTTGGGGGGGGGGGTACTACACACGACGCCTGTGCTGGGTTTGCCGAGTGGGACCGAAGGTTATGAGATTTATAGCGATGCTTCGGGCAGTGGTTTGGGTTATGTGCTATTACAGCATGGAAGTGTGATAGCTTATGGCTCGAGACAGCTGAAGGTGCACGAGAGGAATTATCCGGTCCATGACTTGGAGTTAGCGGCCGTGATTTTTGCCTTGAAGCTGTGGGGGCACTATTTGTACGGTGTGAAGATTGATATCTACACCGATCATAAGAGCCTGAAGTATCTGATTGATCGGAAAGATCTGAATATATGGCAGCGTAGATGGATGGAGTTCCTAGGGGACTATACATTCAAGATCCACTACGTGCCTGGTAAAGGTAATGCGGTTGCGGACGCGTTGAGTCACCGGGTCCCAGCTCGAGCCAATTGGCTATCGGTACATGATGAGCGGTTGGTTCGGGAGTTGGAGGCATTGGAAATTGTTTGGGTAGATAAGCAAGCAAGTGCTGAAGCAGTACTGAATTGGACTGAAGTTCAATATGACCTGGCTGATCAGATTCGGCAGGCTTTGGACTTGGAGGCCGCCTCCACCACAGCTACCTGAGCAGCGATTTGTTTCTTCTGCTCCTCTATCTTCTGCTTCAGTCTCTCCCTCTCTTCTTCCTCCGCAGCGGACAAAGAAGGGAGTTCGCTACCCTTTCCCCCAATGACTTCCACCTCAGATTGCTGCAGTACAATCAGCAAGGATTCGTTGATTAGATCAACTTCATTGACGTCTATGGAGTCTAATATCTCATCCGTGGTTAAACTGACCGTGGAGAGGCAATTGTCTCCCTGGATTTGGGCCTCCGGTGTAATCGAATTGCTGTCGGGAACTTCTTTGTCGCGCGGTCTGTGCTGTAAGTCTGCATCTCCAGTCCGCTTGGAGATGTTCTTCTATTTCATCGTGCGCAGTTTCTTCTCAACCCGCTCGGCAACGGTCGACCTGTCCCTCTTCCTCTTCTTTCTTTTAGCTCTCTTCTCGGCAGAGTCCGCGGAAGCCTCTCCCAAGTCCGGCTGGCTCTCGCGGACAGTCTCAGGGTTCACAACAATCAGTGCCTTTGAGGGCGCATCCTTGCCAACCTCTTCTCCCGAAGTCCGCCTATCTTCTTCATCCAGGTTAACAATGGGTACTTGGGCGTTGGGGGATGATGTCTCGGCTTCATTGTGTTCGCCAACAGTGTCCGCCGAATCCACGGTTTTCTGGGAAGGGGCAGTATCCGACAAAGTCAATAACTTTTCACTTTGTAGTGGTTCAGCTTCAAGAACTGCGGCATCCTCGCGCACAGATACATCAGCGCAGCGGACCGCTTTCTTAGCAAGTTTCTGGCTGTGGAAACCTTCTCCAGTAGAGCGGACAGGATCCTTTCTCGTCGACCTCTTTATTATCTTCTTAGTCTTCATGGGCGTTGGTGCCATCTCGCCTTTTGCAGTAAGACTAGAGAAGAAAGCTCCAAGCCTTGCCATGCCGGACTGCAAAGTGGAGACCGTAAGTGGAGAATAGAGCCCCGTGTCGATCGGAATTTCCAACAGTTCCAGGCCCTCCAGCGATATTTATAGCACTGGAGGCATTAACGAGGCTTGCGGACTCAGCGGTTAAGAGAACATTTTCGAAGTTTTCTAGAAACATAAAAATGTGCGGGGATTATGTTAACCCCCTCAGTCCGCAACATCCTACAAGATGCCAAGACCCCCCTTTCAACACTTGCGGACTCCATTAGGAAGTCCGCCCAGTCCAACAAAGTAGCAGCAATCAGCCACCAAGGATAATCCCCCAGCAGCGGACTCAATGCTTTGTTCGCTAGTCCGTCATGCCTTGGTAGGATCTTTGGATTCTCCACAACAGCGGACGCAGTATCTCGTCTGCCAAGGCTGCCGTCCTACAGCAGGATCGCGCCTAGCAGCAGCAGATGGAAGCTCCAGCCCGCGAGCCCAGTCCGCCCCTTCTGCGCGGACTGGCGTGTTCTCTCTTTTTGCTTCCCGTCACCACTGCCCGGTTCTCCTGTACCTCGGGCAGTCGGTTATTTTAGCCCTGCCCGTTTGGGCAGGCCCCCCATCCTATAAATAGGGGGAGGTGGTGCACCCAAGGCACGCTGACTCGTGCCCAGGAGCCTACTTGTTAAAGGCTGCGGACTCGAATCTTGTGCCTTGCGGACTCCAGCTTGCTCTGCTCTTGTCTTCCTTTTTCCTTCACCTGTAACCAAACCTTTCTCCAATCAAGGAAAAGCCCGTTGCAAGAGAGGCATTCAGGCCGCAATGGGCGAAGTCTGTTGTTGTCGTGGCTCACGGCCCTGCTGCTTTTTCCTGCTCTCGTCCGCTTAGTAGATTGCTACTCGCAGTCTCTCCTTTCCCTTCTTTTCCCTTGTGCTCGAACCGTTAGCTAGCGCTGCTCGATCCCCTTTGCGTTTTCGTGCATCAACAACTCTCATCAAGTCATTCTCCAGGAATTGTAGTCATTCTACATTCTTCATATTGAAAAACCCTTTCGAGGGAAGTCCAAATCTCCATAGCTGACCGACATCTGATGATGTGGTTGAATAGTTCAAGTGAGATAGCGCACTTGAGAGTAAACTCTGCTTTCATATTTGTCATCCTCCAAGCTCTCACTTCTTTAGCATTTCCAGTGACACCAATAACCTCTTGTGTCGATAACAGCCGCCTTGCGGTAGCGTTAGTACACATGCTAACCTGTATAACATGATGCCTATTCTACCAGCTAGTCTCAAATATCATACTGCCAACCCATCAATAAAAGAATAAACACATAAGTTATGATCCACATAATGTAAAAAGCCCAGAAAAGCCGGAAGCTACACTAAGGCTCCTGAAAATATTAGAGTATATAAAAACTTTGCCCAAAAGTGCTACATCATGAGTTTTATGCTAGGTTGCATGTTAGATATTTTAGAAGTAAAAAAGTATCATTTTTATTACCACATTCACGTCAACTCTTAAAGCAAATGTCACCATAATTTAACTAGCATACAAAATATTTTGAATCTGTGCATTCATGTCATCTCTCAAAGGGAGTTGAATCTTCGCAAGCAAAGATGGTTGGAGTATGTTGCAGACTATGATGTTGAGATTCTGTACCATCCGGGCAAAGCTAATGTGGTAGTTGATGCCTTGAGTAGGAAGATGGGGAAAATTTTTAACCTCTTCGTGGATTCGCTGGTAGATGAATTTCTCTTGATGGATATTTCTATTAGAAGTTGTGACTCGTCGAGCAATTTGGTTTTAGCAGAACCTTCTTGGGTTACTCTTACGAGGCTATCCCAGAAGGATGATTCGGACTTGCTACACCTCTATCTTAGAATGGAGAAAGGGGAGTTACCAGACTCCTCCATTTATGACGCGGGTAATTTGAATTACCATGGTAGATTTTATATCCCTGATGTCAAGGACATTCGATTTAAGTTGTATAGTGAGGCGCATGTTTCTAGTGATTCCTACCACCCAGGTTTGACAAATATGTATCAAGACCTCAAGCAGATTGCCTGGTTGTTTGAATGAAGGGTGATATAACCAAGTTCGTATCTGAGTGCTTTACTTACAAGCGAGTTAAGGCCAGTCATTAAAGGTCGGGAGGCAAGTTGATGCCTTTGGACATTCCAAGCTAGAAATTGGAGAGTATTTCCCTGGACTTCATTACTGGATTACCGAGTTCTCCGTCAGGGTATGATTCAGTTTGGGTTATTGTTCATAGACTAACGAAATGTTCCCTCTTCGTTCCTTTCAAGATTGACTACTCCATGAATAAGATAGCAGTGTTATAACTGGATAAGGTTATTAGGCTACATGGAGTGACTGTTAGTATTATGTCAAATGGAGACTCCAGGTTTACATGCTTACAGGAAATGTTGGGTACCGATCTGAGGTACTCCACCACTTATCATCCGCAGACTAATGGTGAAACAAAGACATTGAATCAGATATTGGAGGACATGATCAGATGTTATATGTTGAACCATGGAGGAGCGTGGGATGAGCCACTCAGATTGATGGAATTTGCTTATAATAATAGCTATCAAGAGAGCTTGCAAATGACCCCGTTTGAGGCCTTATATTGGAGACATTGCAGAAGTCTGTTGTTTTGGGCTAAGGTTTGTGAGAGACCATTGTTGGGTCCTAAAGCGTTGCAAGAAATGGAGATTTCTGTGAAGCATATCAGAGAAAAGTTTCGTATAGCTCAGGAGCATTATGAGAAGAATGGCAATCGTCGAAGGACTGATTTGGAGTTTGTGGTTGGGGATCTGGTTTTTCTGAAGGTTTCCCCAACATCTGGTGTTATGAGATTTGGAAAGAATCATAAGTTGGACCCGAGGTATGTGGGACCTTTTAAGGTTAATGCGCGTATTGGTGTATCATCTTATAGGCTGGATTTGCCCGCAAATTTTCCTGTTGTGCACGACGTGTTTCATGTGAGCCAGTTGCGGAAATGTGTGCTCAGCGACCGACAGATTCTTGATGTTGTGCCCCAGTTGGTGTCTAATCTTTACTATGTTGAGATGCTTGTTTGCATTCTGGATTATCAAGATCAAGTGTTGCGGAGGAAAACAATTCCAATGGTTAAAGTTTTGTGGCGAAACCAAGACATTTAAATCGCCACTTAGGAGTTGGAGTCAGATATGAGGGAGGCTCATCCTCATCTGTTTTCCTAGTTTCGTACGGTATGTATTTCCCATCTATAATCTTTGATTATATTCCTTTTATAATGGAATCTTTTCTCCGTAAAGTTTCGGGACGAAACTTCTTTTTAGGGGGATGGTTGTAATGCCCTTATTATTTTGTTGTTTAATATATTTCTTTTATTGGTGTAAATTTGACGTCGGGGCATTACGTTGACCCTTAGTTGGTGGTTACTGTTGTCGGAGGGCGATTTGTGCTCGTTGGTATCCGTGGTTTTGGTTTAGGAGTTTTGGCTTGGCTAATTTCTCCTATGTTTTGAAATTCCCTTTCGAGCTGTGGTTTGTTTTGGAACACGATGGGTCCTTTTTGGGAATGATGTTATTTTGACTTCGGGAGATTTTTGCCCGAGTTTTGTTTGTTGGATTTTAATCCTACTTCACTAATGGATCGTAGCGTCGATATTTAGCTACGGTGCAATTTTCATTGAAATCCGTGTTGGTGAGAATTTTGAGTTGTTTGGACGATTAAATAATGATAAATTATTATTATAATATTTATATCTATAAGTATAAATAGCCATGCGATAAGACGGAAACCTTATTCATCGCCTTCTTCTGGAAATTGTCGGCCTGTTTGCGTAAGAGAGAAAGAGGCGGTCTTTGGAGAACCTTTGGTCGTCGATTGTAGGAGCTCTGATGTACGAAATCAACATCGGAGAGTAGATCCGGATAGCTCTCACATAGATCTACGTTTCATCATTTCGGGAAGTGTTGCTTAGGTGTTCTTGTAGCCAGATCCTTGAGGAGGAGCGTTTATGTGGCCGGATTCATCAATTTGAGGCATGTGGTGACTTCTTCCCCTTTCCAAGCTTTTCATTTCCTAGTATATTTTCTGTACTATTCTTCCCTTTGTAGTTTTTGGGAGTAGTGTTAGATCCGGCTATTGCCGATCAGCTTTTTGGTGTAGTTTTCCGGCCAAATTCAACATAATCGATCTTGTAGGAGATTGCTGAGTAATTGCTGAATTTGGGAACAATCTGAACAAGATAGTTGGACGATTATATGACTGTAGGCAAGTAAATCCATTGATTTTATGGCTGTTAATAGTTTCTAACCTGACGATTTTTATGTCAGTTAAACCTGGTTTAATTAATTGTATATGAGGGATTCGATGTCGTCAATTATGGTGTTGGAAAGAATAATCCGTCGAATTAGTTGCTGTAAATCTTAATGTCATCGATTATGAGTGGTTGGAGTCGTCATCTATAGGCTGAGAAATGTCCAAGTATATTTTGGCAATTATCAAGAGGAGTAAGGTTAAATTAGACTAATTGGAATATTATACCTAGGCAAATTCATCGAATGGAGTTCGTCTAACAGAAGGCAAATTCATCGAATGGAGTTCGTCGAACAGATGGCAGATTCCTCGAACAGAGTTCGTCGAACAGAAGGAAAATTCATCAAATGTAGTTCATCAAATGGAGAAAATTCATTGAACGGAGTTCGTCGAATGGAGCCTTAGACTTAAGCAATTACCTCGGGCAGGTTAGGCGTTGAGTGTAGCCTTAGCACTGAAATACAGTTTTTAGCCTAAGTCCAAAGCGTTGAGTGTGTTGAATGCACTCAACGCCTTGCTGTGTCGTCTGAGAAGCTAAGTTAAAAAGCGTTGAGTAAGTGTTATACACTCAACGCGGCGTGGAGTAAGCTGAATACACTCAACGCCATCCAGTGAAAGTTCTTTCTTAAGTTAAAAAGCGTTGAGTGCGTTAAGTGCACTCAACATGGCATTGAGTGAACCCTCGCCATTGAGAAATTTTGTGGCTATCAAAATAAGCATTGACAGCTTTGAGTGTACTCAACGCGGCATTGAGTGGACTTAACGCGGCATTGAGGGAAGGGATTTTTCACTAATTGAAGTTGGCTGGCATCAAGTGTGTTGACTGCACTCGACGCGGCGTCGAGTGTACTCGACACTTTTCCCATAGACTAGGGTTATTTTGCCGATTCTTTGTATATCACGCTATTCAAAGCTGCTTGTTTTGAATCAACTTGGACTCTGAAATTTCTCACCGAATTAAGTTGAAATCGTCGAGTATGACTTAAAATTATTTTTACCTAGGAACTTTCTTCCTTTATGACAAAGGAGAGTTCATGTGGTTTAGTTGATGTTATATGTGTTTATGGGTGTTAAGTGTTACCTTTGGTTGGTAGTGGATACAAGACCACCAACATAGAGTCAAATCATGAATCATTTCACTATTGGGATTGTTATTGGACTGTGAGTTGAGTTGGACAGTGTGGACACCTTCACTGCAACACGCTTATATGTTTGGATAGATGGGTTGAGTTGGATATTGAGGCCACCACCTTAGTGTCCCGTTGAGACATTTGGAATGCCTGGTTGGGTTGGATAATATTGCCACCACCACAGTACCTTCTTGAATTGTTTTGGGATTGTAAGTTCGGGTTGGACAATTTGGCCACCGACTTAGGACAATTTCTTACCAGTGTTAATGATTCACAGGAGTAGAGTTATTAAGTCTCTCTCCTAGTTTTGTATAGATATATGTTATTCTACTTATCTTTGCATATATTCTCGAAGCATGAATTCGTTCCGCTTTTAGTGCAACCACATTTCTATTGAACTCTATAAGTAAACCTTCACTTTTGTCATATGATTGATTTGCTGAAAGTAGGAAGTTTTCTCATGTTTTGGGTTGGTAACCCTTTACTACTTTCTGGTTGTTTCCTAATCTTATGTTCTTTGATCACCACTTGTATAATCTTGCTGAGGTATTCTTTTCTTGTGAATGCCTCAGGTTTGGAGCAGTAGCCAGTTGAGCTGCTAAGATTTTCGGATTTAGGCCGGTGTTCTACAGCTGTCTATTCCTCACTAGTAGTGAGGTAGTTGTTGTTTACTTTTCCTTTAGATCTGACATACATTATTTTGGTGGGTTCGTGTCAGGTTGTTGATGCCCACATGATTTTGTTTAAATGTTAAGTGCTTGCTAGCTGCAAAGTCACTTTTGTAGGATTTATTGGTTACTACATGCTCGTTGGGAGGTTTTATGATAGGTTGCATGTTAAATATTTTAAAAATAAAAAAGTATCATTTCTATTACCACATTCATGTCATCTCTTAAAGCTGATGTCATCATATTTTAACTAGCGCACAAAACATTTCTATAGTTCTGTTAAAAACATAGAGGTATGCATTTCTTGAGTTGTCCTTTAGGATGTCTATGCTCAAATGGGGTGTTAACCATTGTAAATAAACTATTTTTCTGCAACGTATAATTATATCTTTATTTGTGGACTAGTGATCCAATGAGCCGAGGGATACGACTAATTAATCAAACTTAACTGGATTTTATTCATAAAAACTTATGAATTTCATATAAGATGTAGAGTTGGACTCTTTCCTGAGCGTCTGTAGTTATCCCTTGCATGACGTGGCATCACGACACGTGTTTTCTCTTAGTATGATATACACTTAAATTCAGAGAAAATGCGGGTTGTGACAACGCCTACTCGATGTCCTCCTAAAATGGTAGTCGTAGCAACCGTTAGTCATAAAAACTAAGTGGCTATCACATCCTCTCCCCCGGCGACTCCTCAGCACCGGTTAGAGAAAAGGACTTGGTAAAATATACATATACATAGTAGTACAAAATGATGCAGCAAGCCTAGAGCCGACCGGCACTGGTGACCCTCACGGCCTGGGTAAAGGCCCACGACTAGCGGCCCACTGCCAGGCTGTAGCACAAGCACCTCACCCATGACCGCACCTATTCTCAGGGCGGTGGGATATTGAGGCAAGGCCTCGAACCCAGCCCCCTTGATAAAGATCTTTCCTAACAGCTCTCATCACCAACTGAGCTGCGGCGTGTCTGATGGCGTGCCATAGGCCGTATCAGGCAAAAATTACGCTTTAGGGCAAAATCGTGGCCGTCCGTTCCTTCAGCTGGGATACAAGGGCTGAGCTACCTCCCTGCTTCCTTAAGGCTGTGGATTGAGATGAAAGAACTCATTTCATATTTGGCTTTCATCTTTCTAAATCCTAGAGAGAGAAAGGGAGAGGAAGAAGGAGGAGGAGGGAAGGTGCTGGTCACTGGTGGTGATGCGTTTTTCCGACGAGAGATCTGTGGCCGACGTTGCGGAGGAAAAGCTATTGCGGTTCTTCGTAGCCAGTTAGGAGCTCATGGCACCGAAGAGGTCTTCGAGGGTAACGACTTTTCTTCCTATCCATGTGAAGGCTTCCTTTTGGCATATGCATATGATTCCCCCACCAGAGCGTGGTTTGTTGTGGGAGTCTTTGGGTTGATTCATGGAATCCACAATTCGTTGGCATATAGATCCGGAATTGGAGTACGGAAAAGGCATGCTGTATGAAGCCCATCTGGATAGGTTGGTCTGGATTAGTGATGTTGCATATGAACCGGAGAAGACTCCATGATAAACGCGTAGTTTATGAGTCGACGGGTTGGACCTGTATAGGGAAGTAGCGGGAAGTACTGGATTGTTGTTCAGGAAAATACCCATTGAATGCTTGTGCTTTTGGGTTATACCTATGAAGGGGAGTAACAAGAAGTACTGGATTGGAAGTCCAGGAAATACCCTCTTGATGCTTGATGTTCTTGGGTGGTACCTGTGAAGGGAGTAGCAGGAAGTACTGGTGCGCCCTGAAAAGATCCGCAAATGTTGTGATATGAGATGGGTGTCAGGGATATACCCAGGCTTGAATGCCAGAACACGATTGGTGAAACCGACCCACACCTTTTCTTTAGTTGCGAGTACGCTGTGCTCGGTGATGGCAATGCGATTTGAGCAACGGGGGGTGGAGGATCCGACCTGTGTCATGTCCGTCCGACGAGAGACCTGAAAGTGCGGTCTGTTAGAGCGCATAACAAGAGTCTTAGGCCTGTGCGCCGTGATACAATGGGGGGCTACGGGGCAATCCCGGTACACTAAGACTATAAAACTCCGGCTGCATGCCGTGGAGTAAATGCTCAAGTGATTTTCCGTTGGGTTGCGACCCTGATACGGAGGTGGGCAACTGGTTCTCCGGTACACCAAGAATGTGCCATGAGTGCACGGATCGTCGGGCCGGGCGGCTGACGGTTGTGATGGAATGTGTGTGTAAAAGCACATTTGTGATGTATATATCTATATGCTTGTGCAATGCTATGCCTGTAGGGAAGAGTACCACTGCCCCGGGAAAGGGGCAGGTTCGGTATAATTTGGTCAGCTGAATGTTGACCGTTGCCTCTGTTTGCAACCGTTGGGTGGACTGTCCCTGTGCAGGTGCTGGAGAGCCAAGTAGGACGCAAAAAGTTTGATGTCCATGCTGCTTCTGCTACTGCTACCGCTGCTAGCCCTCGATGGCTAGATGAAATGCAAGTGGTGTGTTTTCTTTTGATGTGGCCATCCTGCGTGCCAATGCTTGAGGCCACTATTTTGAAAGCCATGTACGGCCATAAGGCCAACTACTTGTATGTGTAAGACATTCCTATCATGTATAAAATGTGGAGCTTTTATGTGTTGGACATTCAGGTGTGGAGTTCAAGTGTAGTGTTGTAGGCTTCCGCTAGAATGCAATGTGTTAGGGTGCGCTGCGCTACTCTGGTATCACACCGTAACTGCACCGCCTATTTTGTGGTCTATGCTGTGGGGCCCCGACCGGACCTTCTTGTATATACTATGTGAACGGATGGCGTTGTTACATTTTTGGTGTTAGCTATCTTGGTCTTTCCCTCTCGACGTCATGGTCGACTTCTTTTGTGGGGTGGTGAGCACGTGTCTGTGCGAACCAAGTTTACACGATTAAACTCCTGAATGTCCATGGTATGAATGCAAATGCATGTGTTTGAGGAACCTGCGTGTTCCTAACCTGTTGATATTGTATGTGTACAGTCACTAATGTGTGTGTCTTGTCCACCTTTAGGTGACGCGGAGTGGTGCGGGGCAATCGGAGCCCCAGCAGTCTGATGAAAGTACGGCACCAGTCGAGGTGCCTACACCTCCACCTTCTATAGAAACTGTATGATTAGTTGCTGAGGCTTTTTTTGCCATGATGCAAGCACAACCGCTTGGGCAGATGCAAGGGCAGGCACAGCCGGCATTGAGGACAGAACAGGTGGCGGTAAGTCTAGAACCTGTACCGACTGTGAATCCTCGAGTAGATGAGAAACAGTTAAAGCAGTTCATCAGTTTTCACCCGCCTACGTTCTCGGGAGTGGGATCTCCTGCGCAGGCCGAAGACTGGTTGTCGCGTGTCAAGAGGATTATGACGGCGATTGGAATGGAGGAGCATCAGAAAGTCACCTTAGTGTCCTTCTTGCTGGTAGGAGAAGCTCGTTTGTGGTGGGACGAAATGGAGCTACACCACTTGGTATGTGGACTGGTAACACAAGTGTCGATGGAGGAATTATCTCGGCTCTTCCTGGCGAAGCACCTCCCGGCGGCACTGCGTATAGCCATGGAGAACGAATTCCAAAGGCTGTTGCAAGAAGAAGGCAGTGTGGAAGCTTACCTGCATGAGTTTACACGCTTGGGGCGGTATGCGGGTTCGATATTTGCTAATGAGCAGAGGAAGATGAATAGGTTCTATTAAGGACTGCGGGACGAGTTGAGATTCCTGCTTTCTAGTTCTGTGAATCAAGGCTTCCAGGCGTTAGTTGACACTGCCTTCGCACTGGAAAAAGACATGAAAAGAGTGCAGGGGAAGAGGGCATTGGCTGTGACACAGCCGGAGTTTAAAGTGCCCCGACCGACGAAGTCATTTTATAAGACGAAATGGGGTAAGAGGCCCAAGACGACAGGACAAGCTCCTTCTTCGGTTACATCAGGAGCAACGTAGGGGACCTCTTCAAAGTCGGATACTCGTACGCGCTTCAATTGTGGATGGGTGGGGCATATAGCCCGGGACTGTCGGGTGTCGCCAAAGAGTGAAAAGAAGGCGGGAGCATCATATGGGGAAAAGGGCAAGGCAGTGGTGGAATCCTCTGCATCGCAGGCACAGCCCCGGGACTAAAATCTTAGCCTGCAGGAGGACATCAAGCAGAGTGATGTCATCACAGGTATGAGTTAAGTTTTGCATATTTTATTGCTTGTATGCTTGGTTTATGGCATATGTGTATGCGGTTTGTATGTGTGACATGATGGTTACAGGATTTGTGATGATTCGGAACACGCTGGCGCGAGCCCTGTTCGATACGGGTGCATCACATTCTTTTCTGTCTAAAGATTTTATAGCACGACTTGGGATACCAAGTTGTGTGAAGACTGATAGCGTCAGAGTGATGTTGGCGAATGGTTGTTTGCTGCTTGCGGATCGAGCTTTCGATGTGGCGGTGCAAATAGGAAGTCGTGATTTCTGCTTGACAGCATCTGTATAACCGATATCGGAATTCGACGTGATATTTGGTATGGATTGGCTTGCCAAGCAGCATGCCTTGATTGATTTCCAGTCCAAAGAGATCACGTTGGGCCAGAATACCGAGCAGGAGACGATGTTCGCGGGTATGAGAGGAGTTGGCGGGACGTTTATGTTTGCACTCCAAGTTGTCAAAGCTGTTCGGAAAGGCGCGGAGTTATACTTTGCGTTGATTCAGGCTGTGGAGCCTAAGGCCAGTGTGTGCGATGTTCCGATCGTGTCGATGTTTACAGATGTGTTTCCCAAGGATCTCCCTGGGCTACCACCCCAGCGAGAGATTGACTTCACGATCGAGTTGGTGCTAGGTGCGAAACTTGTGGACCGCTTGCCATATCGCGTCGTGCCAAAGGAAATAGCGGAGTTGAAAGTCCAACTGCAAGAATTGTTGGAGCAGGGTTATATACGACCAATCATGTCTCCTTGGAGAGCCCCTGTGCTTTTTGTGAAAGAGAAAGATGGTGGCTTGCAGTTATGTATTGATTACCGCGAACTGAATAAGCTGACCGAGAAAAATAAATATTTGATTCCGCGTATTGATGAGTTATTCGATCAGCTAGTGGGATCGTCCGTCTACTCGAAGTTGGACTTGAAGTCTGGGTACTACCAGTTGAGAATACGGGACGGTGACATTCCTAATACCGCATTTGTGATACGGTATGAGCACTATGAGTTCACGGTAATGCCATTTTAGCTGTGCAATGCGCCCTCGGTATTTTTGGACTTGATGCACCGAATATTCCGAGAATACCTGGATCTATTCATGATAGTGTTCATTGATGATATCCTGGTGTACTCGAGATCGGAAGTCGAGCATGAGAAGCACTTGCGATTGGTATTGAATACCTTGAGGCAGAATCAGCTTTATGCCAGTTCTCGAAGTGCGAGCTTTGGCTAGCGTCAGTGGCTTTTCTGGGCCATGTGGTGAGTGGAGCGGGCATAGCAGTGGATCCAGCAAAGATAAAGGCCATATAGGAGTGGCCGGTGTTGTCTTCAGTGGCCAAAGTCAGGAGCTTCCTTGGACTAGCGAGCTACTATCGAAGATTTGTTGCAAATTTCTCGCGGATCGCTTTGCCGCTAACCACACTAACGAGAAAAGATCAAAATTTCGTTTGGATGCCAGAGTGCGCACAAGCTTTTGAAGAGCTGAAGATTCGGTTGACCACGACCCCGGTGTTGTCATCGCCATGTGGTACCAATGGGTTTGTAATCTACAGTGATGCCTCAGGGAGAGGCTTAGGCTGCGTTCTTCTGCAAAATGGAAAGGTGATCACTTATGGCTCACGCCAGCTGACGGTGCACGGATGAAACTATCCCGTCCATGACTTAGGATTGGCGGTAGTGATCTTTGCACTAAAATTGTGGTGACACTATCTTTATGGAGTGAAGGTGGGGATCTATACAGATCATAAGAGCCTAAAGTACCTGTTGTAGTAGAAGGGCCTGAATATGCAACAACAAAGATGGTTGGAGTTCCTCGGGGACTACACCTTTGAGATTCATTATACTCCCGGGAAGGGGAACGTAGTCGCAGATGCCTTGAGTCGGAGAGCTCCGGTAAGGGTGAGCTGGTTGTAGAGGTATGATGAACGTCTCATCCAGGAGTTGCAAGCATTGGAGATCTCGTGTGTTGACAAGAATGTTATAGCTGATGCATGTCTGAACTGGACGGATGTACAGTATGACCTTGCAGACCGGATTCGACGAGCAATGGGGTAAGATGAAGATCTCTTACGCTATGTTAAAGAAGGGCCAGATGGAAAATTCTCCTGGGATGACGGTCTTTTGCGGAAAGAGGGTCGTTTGTGCATCCCGAATTTGGGTAAAATAAGGGAAGAACTGATGTATGAAGCGAATTATACAAAGTACTCAATTCACCCTAGGAGCACGAAGATGTTTAGAGATATGAAAAAGTTGTTCTGGTGGTCAGGGCTCAAGAAAGATGTTGCTCTTTATGTGGCCAAATGCCAAATATGTGCTATGGTGAAGGCGAAATGCCAGAAGACGGGCGGTTACTTGAAGTCGTTGCTGATTCTAGAATGGAAGTTCGACGATATTTCCATGGATTTCGTGCATGGATTGCCGAGATCTCAGCGCCGGAATGATTCCATCTGGGTGATTGTTGACCGGCTGACAAAAGTGGCAAATTTCCTGCCGAACAGAAGGGATGATTCGGTGGAAACTTTGGCAAAGTTGTATGTTGACCAGATTGTGCGGCTACACAGTGTTCCTTAGAGCATCGTAAGTGATCGAGATGGGCGGTTCACGTCTAATGATTGGAGGCTAGTTCATCAACTGTTGGGCATGAAGTTGACATTCAGCACGGCCTTTCATCCCCATACGGATGGTCAAACTGAGCGAACCAACAGAACGATGGAGGACATGCTCCGGATGTGCACCCTAGATTTTGGAAGGAGATGGGAAGATCATCTCTACATGGTGGAGTTTTCCTACAACAACAGCTACCAAGCGAGCATCGGCATGGCACCGTATGATGCTCTGTATGGACGGAAGTGTCGTACTCCTTTAGCTTGGGTAGAAGCGGGGGAAGCCAGAGTTTATAGGCGTAATGAAGTCGATGAAGCAAACTCGACAATATGCACTATTTGGGAATGATTATTGATCGCTCAAGGTCGACAAGCGAAATACTACAACGCCAAGCACCGGAACGTGGAGTTTGCGGTAGGCCATTTGGTATACTTGAAGATCAAACCCTTCAAAGGCGTATCCAGGATTCGACGTCTGAAAAAGTTAAGTCCAAGATACCTTGGTCTATTTGAAGTGGCCGAGCGAGTTGGAGAAGCCGCATATCGGCTAGCTCTTTCGGAAGACTTTGGTGGATTGCATGATGTGTTTCACGTCTCGGTACTGCGGAAGGCCGTGAAAGATCCAGCTCAGTTGATCAGGGACGATCAAGTGCCGATGGAGTATGGGCTAACGATGAAGGTTAGGCCCATTCAGATCGAGGATCGAGCCGAGAAATAGTTGCGGAACAAGACAGTAGGGATGGTTAAAGTCCGGTGGGACAATTGCGGCCGTGAGGAGCTTACATGGGAGCGAGAGCAGACCATGCGAGCTGATTTTCCCGAACTTTTTGTGTAACGGTTATGCTGTATGTATAGACTTGTATTAAACCTATTGTGGAATGAATATCCATCTGTTTGAGTTCCTTACTTGGTGCAAATTTCGTGGACGAAATTTTTGTAAGGAGGGGAGGGTTGTAACATCCCAAAATCCAGAAATTGGAAAACATTGGGTGACACGGCCTGGGACACGGACGTGTCCCAGGGCGTGTCCTTCCTGGGTGAACAGTCGACGAATGGTCGTCAAAATTCGGTCGACGATTGTCAAGAGCATAGGGCACGGCCTGTGACACGGGCGTGTCACAGGGCGTGTCAGCGCGGTCGACGAACTCAGCCCGACGAATTTGAGTTGGGGCGTGTCTAGTGCTGTGTAATTGGAACACGGCCTGAGACACGGGCTTGTCACAGGCCGTGTGAGTCTCGAGTGATTTTGAAGTTGTGCAGCCTGAAGATCACGGCCACAGACACGGGCCTGTCTGAAGGCGTGTTAGGTGATACGGCCCGGGACACGGGCGTGTCATATGGGCGTGTACTGGACTAGATAAGTCGGTTGAGCACCGCTTTGGGAACACGGCCTGTGATACGACATGGGAGTGTCATAGGTCGTGTCAGTCAAATATTATGCTTTTGTGGCAAAATTCGTGGCCGTCCGTTCCTTCAGCTGGGATCCAAGGGCTTAGCTGCCTCCCTGCTTCCTTAAGGCCGTGGATTGAGATGAAAGTACACATTTCATATTTGGCATTCATCTTTCTAAATCCTAGAGAGATAAAGGGAGAGGAAGAAGGAGGAGGAGGGAAGGGGCTGGTCACTGGTGGTGCTGCGGTTTTCCGACGGGAGATCCGAGGTAGGAGTTGCGGAGGAAAAGCTGTTGCGGTTCTTCCTAGCCAGTTAGAAGCTCATGGCACCGAAGCGGTCTTCGAGTGTAAAGACCTTTCTTCCTAGCCATGTGAAGGCTTCCTTTTGGCATATGCATATAATTCCCCCACCAGAGGGTTGTTTCTTGTGGGAGTCTTTGGGTTGATTCTTGGAATCCCCAATTCGTTGGCATATAGATCCGGAATTGGAGTACGGAATATGCATGTTGTATGAAGCCCATCTGGATAGGTTGGTCTGGATTGGTGATGTTGCATACGAACCGGAGAAGACTACATGACAAACGCGTAGTTTAGGAGTCTACGAGTTGGACCTGTGAAGGGAAGTAGCAGGAAGTACTGCAGTGGTGTCCAGGAAAATACCCGTAGAATGCTTGTGCTTTTGTGTTATACCTGTGAAGGGGAGTAATAGGAAGTACTTGATTGGAACTCCAGGAAATACCCTTTTGATGCTTGATGTTCTTGGGTGGTACCTGTGAAGGGAGTAGCAGGAAGTACTGTTGCACTTTTTATTGTAACGTCCCATGGGCAGTCTGTGGGCCTCAGCCTACTAGGCCTCCGTTAAACTGTTACCGGGCTGCAGCCCAAGAACCCCAACCCATCTCCCTCCACAGGCGGGTTGTTGTTGACCACAGCCTCCCTATGATTAGTGAAATTCTCCCGTTAAGCGGACAGCACGGGGATTTCCCAGGAGGTCACCCATCCCAGGGCTTCTCCAGCCCAAGCACGTGTAACACCCCAAAAATAGATTTGGGTTTCAGGTGGGGTGACACGGCCTGGGACACGGGCGTGTCCCAGGGCGTGTCATTCCTAGCTTGAGGAGTTGGGTGTCTAGTCGACGAAATTGGGTCGATGGAAGGAACACGCCAAGTGACACAGGTGTGACCCAACTGACATGGGCGTGTCCGTGGGCGTGTCCCTCTGGTCTATGAAATGCGCTCGACGATCGTCGAGTGTCGAGTAAGGTGTACACAGCCTGGGACACGGGCGTGTCCCAGGGCGTGTTTGAGGGACATGGGTGTGTCTAGGTGTATACGGCCTGGATCACGGGCGTGTCCCAAGGCCGTGTGAGTCTCGGGTGATTTTGAGGTTGTGCAGCCTAATGAACACGAGTGTCCAACACGGGCGTATTAGGTATGACACGGGCGTGTAAGGTGTGACACGGGCGTGTCACATGGTCATGTACTGGCTGGCTTTAAGTCGGTTGACTGCCGCTTAAAGGACAGGGCCTGTGACACGGGCGTGTCATAGGGCGTGTCAGGTCGTGTTCATGCTTTTCTGGA
This sequence comes from Platanthera guangdongensis, assembly GCA_039583875.1. Lineage (NCBI taxonomy): Eukaryota > Viridiplantae > Streptophyta > Magnoliopsida > Asparagales > Orchidaceae > Platanthera > Platanthera guangdongensis. Next base: position 109,654,151 of record CM077148.1, on the reverse strand, counting down.
CAATTCTGAGCCGTTTGATTTCGTATTCCTAGATTCCATGGATAGGCTCTGTCCATGTGTTGCTAAGGCCGGGGAAAAGGGGATTTAAACCTTTCCTCTTCATCTTGTTCTTCTTCTTCTTCTCATTTCAAGAGAGAGAAAGAATAGGGGAGTGTAAGGGAAGGAAGGAGGAAGAAAGCCAGCTGTTGGAGGAGCTGCGGAGTGCGGAGCGAAAATCCGAGAGCAGATTCGTGAAGGCTAAGTCAAGGCGGAGACTTCCGTCCAGCTACTTCATGGCACCGAAGCGATCTTCAAGGGTAACGATCTCCTTCTTGGATATCAAAGTGCTTTCTTTATGCATATGCGTGGAATCCTCCACCAAAAGGTGGATTCGCGAAGTGATTCTGTGGTTGAGTCTGCATCTAGAGCCGGAATTGTGGAGTACTGCATAGGCATGCTGTGTGAAGCCCATCTGGACCGTTAGTCTAGATTGGTGATGATCATGGGTAAACCGGAGAAGACTCCGTGGGTTTTTCAAAGATGAGCTATATGCTTTGTGTCTTGGATAAATGAATGAATGCTATGTGTGGATGGTATGCTCATGCGTGAGCTACCCATCGATATGATCTTGGATGCTCTGCGTAAGCTCCTTGTGATGTGAGCGTTGCGTGTGCTCGTTTGCTCTGCGAGAGCGGAAAGCAGTGGCTACCAAGGAAGGAAAGGCCGACCCGCGTCATGGTGTGCCTAATGACGATTTGAGCACGGGCAAGGCTAACCTGTACCTGGGCATGTTGGAAAGATCGATTGGTGGCGGTGTTCGGGAGCGTGCGATAGCCCGACTTGCTACACCGAAATAAAAGCGGGTCGATCTGGTGGATTAATGCTCATGTTTTCCATGCGGTACCTACCTCTGCTTGGTTTGGGCGGAATGCAACCAGCATGCGTGTTGGGGTGACTAGGACCGGCCAGCCAACAAGTTAATTACCGTTCGTTGGTGGTGTTACCACGAGTTTCTGGTACACCGTAAGGTGCCCTGAGTGCACGAAGCGTCTGGCTGTGGTCGGCGTTTGAGATTTGATGTGTGTGATTATGATTGTTAGCTATTATACTTGCAAATGCATGCAGGGAAGGAACCGCTGCCCTGGGCATGGGGTAGGGTCGTTATAATTGGTCAGCTGTAGCTGACCGTTACTTTGTTTGCCGCTCTTTGGTGGATGTCTACTTGCAGGTGCTGCGGCTTGAAATGAAATGAGCAAATTGGAAGCTTGCTGCTAAGGCCCTTGAAGGCCAAGTGAATCGTGGTTGGATTTCATGTGTGGCCTGCCTGCGTGTCGATGTACGAACCAGTATATGTGTAAAAAGAGAAACCTGTAAGGCCTTAAGGCCATGTGTGTTTGGGTTGTATACATTCCTGGTTTGGATATATATAAATGTGGAATTTATGTATTAGTGGACATTCTTGGAGTTGAGTTCATACACCTTAAAAATGCTGCGCTAGAATGGATTCGGTTAAGGATACGAGTAGAGTTTGATCACCACAAGTAATTCCGCCACTTGTCTGTGACCTATGGCGTGGGGCCCCGACCGGACTCACCGTTATATGCCATGTGACGAGTAGGGGCGTTACAAAGTGGTATCAGAGCCAGGTTGAGATTGTTTAGGAGGAGAGAACAGAATTGAACTCACGAATGTCCACTAGGAATATATTTCATGCACGTGATGTGCGGGAGTGTGTAGTCAATGTATAAGTACTGTTATGATATGAATGATTAATGGTGTTCTGTACATTGCTAGGTGGCGAGGAGTTGAGCTGGGCCGTCTGAGCCCCAGCGGTATGATGAAAGTGTAGCACCGGTTGAAGAGCCTACGCCTCCTTTGGCGGAGACCATTCGGGTGGTGACGGAAAGAGTGCTTGCAGTATTACAGACACAACCTGCAAGGCCTGCAATGGTACATGTGGAGCATGGTGTTCGACAAGAGCCTGTTGATGAGTAGTTGAAACTATTTATGGAGTTTCATCCTCCTACGTTTGGCGGAACGGTTTCTCCAACGCAGGCGGAAGATTGACTTGCTAGAGTAAAACGAATCATGACTGCAATCAGGACAACAGAGGAGAAGAAAGTGACTTTCGCCACTTTTCTGTTGGAAGGAGATGCGAGATTATGGTGGGATGAGATGGAGGTGCATTACTTGCCCGGTCGAGGGTTAGCGGAGGTGTCCATGGAAGTATTCTCCCGCTTGTTTTTAGCCAAATACTTGCCAATATCCCAGCGGATTGCTATGGAGAATGAGTTTTTACGTCTGGTGCAGGGTGAGACAGATATTGATATGTACCTGCATGAATTTACTAGACTGGGGCGGTATGCGGGATCTACTTTCGCCGAGGAAGCCCGAAAGATGAATCGATTTTATGAGGGCCTTCGGGATGAGTTAAGGTTGGCACTCCCGAGTTTGGTGAGCCAAGGCTTCCAAGATTTGGTAGACACAGTGAAAGATATGGTACCTAAACACCTAGAGGGGGGGGTGAATAGGTGACCTAATCCTTTTCTTGAATCTTTGTTGGCAGTCAACAGTTTATAACACAGATTTCTGAATAAGTAATCACAGCACACAGCAATTCTCAACACAGTACAATCACAGCACAGAATACACAAGATTTTATAGTGGTTCCCCAATCTTTGGGTACATCCACTTTCCCCCTTCGCCTATCTAGCAGTGTACTAGATTCGGCCAAACTTCTCCACTAGCTCAGAACCCAACAAGGTTCCTACCTCAGGCCCAAAGCCTTACACTCAGCCAAAAGGCCTACACTCAGCCACCCAGGCCTACACTCAGCCAATCAAGGCTTACACTCAGCCAATTAAAGGCCTACACTCAGAGTTCTTCAACTCCTACACTCAGGCACCAAGCCCTACCCTCAGCCTTTATAAAATAGGCTTACAATCACTCAGATCCTATGGATCTTACAAGTTTAAAATAGAAATTACAAATGCTAACTCTACAACTCAGAAAGGATGAGAGGAGTTGAGAGTTTCTTGAAGAGTTCTTGGAAGAACTCAGCTTGATCCAAACTGACTTAGCTTTCTTCAAAGCTTCTTGAGTAGAACTGAATTAGTCTGAATCTTCTGCAGTTGATCCTTGATCTCTGCTTCTTGAAATCCAGATGACTCTGAATTGTTCTTCTCAGCCTTAGTTCCAAAGACTGAATCCTTAGTTGGAGCTCTCTCTCTCCAACTACCTAGATCTGCAGTTGGACTGCCTGATCTTCTTGTGTTGATCCTCTATGTATCACTTCTTGATTTAATCTGATCAACCACTTCAATTATTCTCACAACAAGTAATGATTGTGAACAACTTGACCACTTAACAACTTAACTACTTATTCTGTAAACTGTGGGTGCCTATTTATAGGCTTCCTTCATGGTAACCGGCTGATCCAGTTTATAACAGACTTTTGACTTTTCTGACAGTTGCTGTAGACCGGCTGGATTGGCAGCTGTCATGTCAACCAGTCACTTCTTGAAATTCTCTAACTGTCAGTTAGTGTCGAGACTTTCTGTTCTTAAGTGTCGACACTTATAGACCAAGTGTCGACACATGTTGTGTAAGTGTCGACACAAGTCTACAAGGTGTCGACACAATTCCTTGTATGTCTCGACACAGTTTCTTCTGCATGTGTCGACACTGAAATTGAGTGTCGACACAAGTACTTATACTTCATTCTTTATCTGTATTCTTCTAAGTGTCGACACATCTCCTTTGTGTCGACACATCTTCATGTGTTGAAACTGTCAAGTGTCGACACTGATCCTTGGTGTCGACACAAGTCTTCATTCTTGATTCTTCAGCTGAGTGTCGACACATTCCCTTAGTGTCGACACTTATACTTAGAATAATTTACAGCTTTTCTGTTCTTTGCTAAGTGTCGACACATCTCCTTGTGTCGACACTTCCTTCTAGTGTTGAGTCTTCTGGTTATGTGTCGACACATTGTGCTGAGTGTCGACACATTCTTCAAGTGTTGACTTCTTTGACTGTGTGTCGACACATTGTGCTTAGTCTCTGCAGAATTTTGCTGGGTGTCGACACAACTCCAAGTGTCGACACTTTCTGATGTTGACTCAGCTCTTCTAGGTGTCGACACTTCTGCTAAGTGTCGTCACAGCTTTTCTGCATCCTTCTGCACTGAGTGTCGACACAGCTCCAAGTGTCGACACTTTCTGACTGGTGTCGACTCTTCTTCCCAGGTGTCGACACAATGACTCCAAGTGTCGACACTGCATGTCTGGGTGTCGACACAAGCTTTCTCAAGTGTCGACACTTGCCCTCTGGGTGTCGACACATGGACTTAGAAATTTTAGCTTCAGTCCAGTGTATTCCTAACCTGCACAAGTAACTCAAACAAACATCAAATACATTCTGATGTATATCATTGAGTTAGGTGAGGCTTCTTCAAATCAGGTACATTTGACCAATGTACCCAACAATCTCCCCCTATTTGGAGAAGTCATAACCCTTAGTCAATGATATACACCACTCATAATTAAAAATTACAAAATGATGTAAAGCATATAAATGACAACAGGGTAAACTTGAACATGTAATAAAGCACACATGTATACTTATTAAACATTGCAGAACAATTAAGAAACACACATATTTCAGAACATTCATACTATATTTATCATATACTGTCCCAATAATGTTCCTTATACATTTTCAATGAAGTATTACAATGTTTATCACTTAACAGATTACAACAAGCATCAAGTTAATTCCTAATCTAGTGCTGATCAGGTTCTTTAATAACAATGCCTTTTCCAGCTTTAACTTGAGCTTTCACAGCAGCAGCAGCAGCAGGCTCAGCTTCAGCAGTCTTCTTCCCTTTAGAGTCCTTCTTCTTCTGTTCTTCAGCCTTGATCTTTTGTCTTTCAAAATAATGATAGGGCTTAGGAAAGTACTTGCTAGGCTCCACAGCTGTTGGAGGTAGCTTTCCTAACTTAGCCTTCCTTCTAAATTGGACAATTGCTTCCTGCCTACTCTCATGCTTTCTCCATTCAGCCTCTGAGAACCACTTGTTCCTCTCATGGGCATTGTCCTTGGCAGCTTTCCAGGCTGTGAGAATTATGTTTCTAGAAGTAGGGCTCCATTGTTCAAAATCTGGCTTTTGCTCAGCAATTTCCCTAAACTTCTTCTTTGACAGCCTAGTTTCTTCTTCCTTGTCCAAAGCCTCTTGCATTGCAGCTGAGATAGGTTGAACAACCTTTTCCAGAATAATATTAGGCTTGCCAGCAGGTGGACTATACATTGTGCTTATATCTGCATGAATCATTTCAAAGTCTGGAGGTGGATAGATTACATCAGCCACTGCTTGTTGCTCACCTCCAAGATATGCATTTTGAATACCAGATTCAGCCACTTCATTGTCATCACACAGGGGAGGATATCCAAGTGTAGCCCTGATAGAATTGGAAATCCATTTTGCATGCTCAGAACTGGCCTTGACTAACACTCTCTCCCCCTTTATGACTTCTTGGGCCACATGATCTCTCACATCATCTTTCTGGAATCGGATTTGGCTATCCAAATACCTTATGCCCTCTTTAAAGAAAGGTCTAAGCTTTGTAAGCTGTTCTGAAATGACCTTCTGTGAGTCTTTTATTGCAGTCTGTACAGCAGCAATCTCTGCTTGAAATAGCTTATCAAAATCAGCCTTGGCAGCAGCAGTGGAGGTTGATGGTTCATCAGACTTTTTCTTGAGTTCAGTGACTATGGCATTGTGAGATGCAGTCAAATTATCATTCATCCTGAGTTGATTCTCCAGCACATAACCTTGTTTTAGTGCTATATCATCAACTTGAGTCTTTATTTTCTCTTGATGGTTTGCCAAATAGACTACTGCATGAGCACCCTTTGTAAAACAATCAGTCATCTCTGTTTTATTAAGGTTCATTTCAAACCTTATTGACTTGATTTCCTGGCCCAGATCTGATTGTAGTGCTTTGTGCCCTTCATCAACATAAGTTTCTAAAGCTTTCCTTTGTTCATCCATCTTGATTTGCATGGCAAGCAATAGAGCACTGTAATCAGTGGATGGAGCTTGTTGAACTAAGGAATGTTGAGCAACTGTTTGGAGAGCCTTCTTATAGCTCTGGCTTCTTCTTTTGAAAACAAAGAACTTCTTTTTCTGAGCTTGCTCAGCTTCATCATCTTCAGAGTCTGATGTACTGGCTATATCCACCCTATCCTTAGGGCTGGATTGTTTTTCAGTATGCACATCTTGTGCCTGCTCAGTATCTAGCCTTATAGGCTCTTCCACAACTTCAATGTTCTCCCCCTCAGCAGCAGCATTCTTTACTGTATCAGCATCATTCTTTTCCATATCAAAATCTTCTTGATCTAAGTTCAAAAAGAGATCTTCCATTGTATATTCTGCTGGAGACTGTGCAGGAGATGTTCTGGTTTCATCAGCTATAACAGATGTGTCTTGGTGAACAACATCTGGTTCTTGAGTTGCTGGCTGATTTTGCTGATGGTCATCAGACAAATCAGAATTTATTATAGAGAAATCTAATGTATTAAGGTCAGTAAGTACCTCTTGAATGAGGAGGGTGGCTTGTTCACTCTCCAGTGTAGATGGTTCTGCTACACCTGGAAGCTCCCCCTGGATGTCAGCTGCCTCCTGAGGAGCAGGTGTCTTCTCTGCAGGCACATCAACTGGACTTTCAGGAGTGAAGACCACATGTTCTTCACTGCCTGAGCTGCTGGAGGACTCTTGAGGCACAGCAGCAGTCTTCCTCTTCTTCCTGGGAGGAGAGTCTCTCTTAGTAGCTTGTTTCTCAGGGGTGGTCAATTCCTTTGATACCAGCACCCTTTCCCATCTAGAGAATATCCTGGAGTCCATTCTCCTCATATGATTGATCTTAGATCCTGCAGCAGTGCTCATTACCTCTGGAATTGATCCAGCCAGGTAGAGACTTAGTATCCTGCCCAGATTGGGCTTCTTCAGGCTTTCTTTTACTTTCTCATAAACCACCATTGACCAATCTGTTTTCAGATTGAAGATGATTCTGGTCATGACTTCAAACATGGAGGCAGACACCCTGTCATGCCCTCCTGGCTTGCTCAGTATTACCTTGCCCACTACTTCAGACAAGAACTTGCCTTGAATATTCATACCTTTCCTGTTAAAGACTGATCCCACCTTCATCTTTGGATCCAGTCCACACCAAGTAAGAGCTTCCCTGGTCTTAGAAGCAGTTACGTCCTCTTCATCTTGTACTTTAGGTAGCTGAAGTACCTTTCTTAAAGACTTGGGTGAAATTTGACTTTGGTGCCATGCACCCTGGACTTAATCCTGAAGCCTGAGTCATCTATAGACGCGCCAGAAAGGAATTCAATGACTTCCTTCTTCCATATTTTCGTTGGTTCTGAAACCAAGAATTCCAAGCCTGAATTGACAATTAGGGTTAGCACTGATTTGATTTCTTGGTCGCTGTCGTCAAATGCGCCTCGCACAAGCTCATAGCCTTCGTTTACGTTCTCTTCCAGCTTGGGAGCCATTAGGGTTTTGAGAATTAGTCTTGAGATGAGAGAAATGTCGACACAAGAGTTTAGGTCTCGAAACTTTGAAAGCGTGTCGACAATCAAAGACAGAACCCTATTTATACCTTTCTTGTTTGAAGACGAACAGGCGGGATGAATTTCTAATGATGTGTCGACACTGTCAATAAGTGTCGACACTGACTTATAATGTCTCGACACTCATGTGTTCGACACAAATTTAGTCAACAGATTTTATGTGTCGACACTTGGTTAAGTGTCGACACCACTATACTCGACATGTGTCGAGACTTTACTTAGAAAAATTCTGAGTAAAACTTAAGTGTCGACACTTTATTGGATGTGTCGACACCTATTCGACATGTGTCGACACTAACATTCTGAAGTGTCGACACTAACTTCCTAGATGTGTCGACACCATTTTCCTGAAGTGTCGACACTTACTATTCTGTGTCGACATAGACTTGTCTATGTGTCGACACCTTTTTACTTAGCCAATTTTTGTTCTGTATACTTAGTCTAATTTATCATACCTAGTTCAATTTTGAACCTATTAAACTTAGCTTCTTCTAAGGGCTTAGTAAACATATTCAGCTATCTGATTATCTGTTTTAACATATTCAAGTGCAATATCATTTCTTTCTACATGCTCCCTAAGAAAGTGATATTTAATCTCAATATGTTTAGTTCTACTATGTGATACAGGATTATTAGCTATGGAAATAGCACTAGTAGAATCACAATAAAGTGGAGTTCTACTTACCTGACATCCATAGTCTTCTAGCTGATGTTGAATCCACAGAAGTTGAGCACAGCAACTTCCTGCAGCTACATATTCTGACTCAGCTGTGGAGATGGCCACACTGGTTTGCTTCTTACTACTCCATGAAATGAGTCTTCCACCTAGGAATTGACAGGATCCAGTAGTGCTCTTTCTATCTTCTTTGCATCCTGCAAAGTCTGCATCTGAATAACCTGTTAGATCAAAATCTCCATTCCTAGGGTACCAGAGGCCTAGATAAGGTGTGCCCTTTAGATATCTCAAGATTCTCTTGACTGCAGTCAAGTGAGACTCTTTAGGGCAGGATTGATACCTGGCACAAACACATGTAGCATACATAATGTCAGGTCTACTTGCAGTCAAGTAAAGTAGGGAGCCAACTATCCCTCTATACAAGGTTTCATCCACAGGTTTCCCTGCATCATCCTTGCTTAGAGACATACTTGACCCCATAGGAGTCTTCATGGTACTGGAGGAATCCATACCATATTTCCTTATGAGTTCTAGGGTGAACTTTGACTGACATATGGACAAGCCACTTTCAGTCTGTTTAACTTGGAGACCCAAGAAAAACTTCAGTTCTCCCATACTACTCATTTCAAATTGACTTTGCATAAGCTTTGCAAACTTTTTGCAAAGGCTACTTTCAGTAGACCCAAATATAATGTCATCTACATATATTTGGACAAGTATTACTTTGCCTCTAGATTCCCTAAGGAATAGAGTCTTATCTATTTTCCCCCTTGTGAACTTGTTCTCAATGAGGAAACTAGATAGGGTTTCATACCAAGCTCTAGGAGCTTGCTTTAACCCATACAATGCTTTCCTAAGTCTATAGACATAATGAGGAAGAGTAGGATCAACAAAACCTGAAGGCTGCTCCACATATACTTCTTCTTTTAAATTACCATTAAGGAATGCTGACTTCACATCCATTTGGTATACTTTGAATCCTTGGTAGGTTGCATAGGCCAAGAACATCCTGATGGCTTCCAGTCTGGCTACTGGAGCAAAGGTTTGATCAAAATCAATACCTTCTTCTTGCCTATATCCTTTTGCAACCAGTCTTGCCTTATTCTTAATGATGACTCCTTGTTCATCTAACTTGTTTCTGTAGATCCACTTTGTTCCTATCACATTGTGATCTTTAGGCTTAGGAACTAAGTCCCAAACCTTGCACCTCTTGAACTGGTTTAGCTCTTCCTGCATAGCTTCAGTCCACTGTGGATCTTGTATTGCTTCTTCAAATTTCTTTGGTTCTATTTGAGACAGAAAACTTGAATATACTGCAGCATTCTGATTTCTGCTCCTTGTCTGAACACCTTGTCTTGGATCTCCAATGATCAGCTCCACTGGATGATCTCTTAGATGCCTGTTGGCTGGAGGCATCCTTACTTCTGGTTGTACTTCTTCAGCATCTTCATCATGCTGAGTTCCTTGAACTTCTTCAGCTCCTGGTACATGTAGTTCTCCCCCTGGACATAAGCCATCTTCTTCTACTTGCTGTCTTGCAGCAGGTACATCTTCCATGGTTAGCTTGTCCATCTTCTTAGAAAGACCTGTGGGGCTGCACACACTACCAGACAACTCATTGTTAATAAGAAGTGTCTCATCAAAAACTACATGCACAGACTCCTCAACAACTTGTGTAGTCAAGTTGTAGACTCTATAAGCCTTACTATTACTGCTGTACCCAACAAACACTCCCTCTTGGGATTTGGCAGCAAACTTAGTTAAGTAAGACTTCCCATTGTTAAGTATGAAGCATTTACAACCAAAAATCCTGAAATAGGATAGATTTGGTTTCCTGCCTTTCACTACTTCATAGGGGGTCTTGTTTAACCTTTTAGTGATGGTAGCCCTATTTATCACATGGCATGCAGTGTTTACTGCTTCAGCCCAGAAATATTCTGGCAGTGATGAATCACTTAATAGGGTTCTACCAGCCTCTATCAAGGTTCTATTTTTCCTTTCAGCAATGCCATTTTGCTGAGGTGTTCTAGGTGAAGAGAATTCTTGAAATATCCCATAGTCTTCACATAGTTTTGTCATGCTTTCAGATTGAAACTCTGTACCATGGTCACTTCTAATTTTGACCACTGTACAGTTCAATTCATTCTGAAGTTTGCTTAACAAAACTGTGGAAGACACTGGGTGTTTCAGATTTCTGCTTTAAGAAGAACACCCAGGAAAACCTTGAGTAGTCATCAACAACTACAAAGGTGTAGACCTTCCTACCTAAGCTGTGAACTGGCATTGGACCAAATAGATCCATATGCAAGAGGTATAAACACCTCACAGCATCCTTGTTGTCAATGCTTCTAAAGGTGGATTTAGTCTGCTTGCCCTTTTGACAAGCTGAGCAAATGCCATCTTTGACACACTTAACTTGAGGACCATTCCTCACTAACTCTTTACTAAAGAGTTTGCCAATAGTCTTGTAATTAAGATGAGCAAGCCTCTTGTGCCACTTGACACATTGAGAGACTGTCTCATCAGCTACAAGACAAACTGGAGAACTATTGTTCTCAACCATAATGTCTAAACAATAGACATTTCTCTTCCTATAACCTGTCAAAATGATCTTTTGATCACTTGACCTCTTGATATGACAACCATTTTTAACAAATGAGATGTCATACCCTACACCACTTAATTGACTTATACTAATGAGGTTATGTTTCAAACCTTTAACATAAGCCACTTGAGTAATGGTAACAAGGTTAGAAGAAATGTTACCAAACCCTTTGATGATTCCTTTTTCAGAACCACCAAAGGTCACCTTTGGACCATTTTTGATTGGGATGTAGTCCTTCAGTAGTCCCCTAGTTCCAGTCATGTGTCTGGAACATCCACTATCCAAGTACCATGTAGGGGTATGGCCACTTGGATTTTCCTACAAAACAAATTAATGAACCTTAGAACCCAAAGTAAACTTGGGTCCTTGGTGATTGTTAGTTTGCAATTTGACATAGCTACCTGCTGTCTTTCCAACAGGTAACTTGCTACACAACTTGGCACTGGCATTGTGCCAACAATCCAAAGCAAAGTGGCCAACCTTGCCACAGCACCAACATTCAAATTTGTTGTACCTTTGCTTAGGTTCTGACTTAGCTGTCTTAACTACAGCAGTCTTGTTGAATGTTGGGGCTTTGCCCTTGGACTTGGACTGATCCTGAACAGTCCTAGCTGGATTAACAAAACCCAGTCCAGTCTTTCCTTTATGATGAACAAAATCATCAATCAAGGGTAGCACTGATTTAGGTTTTGAATACCTAGCTGCTAGCTCTTTCTCCTTCTGAAGATTAATCTCCAGTTTCTTAATTTGATCATTCTTAAATGTAATAGTACCCATCTGAATCACAGTAATGTGTTTCAGCCTAGCCACTTCATTCAGTTTTTGATCATAATTCTTCTCATAATCTATTGCAGCTGCCTTGAGATCAGCAATTTCCTTGGCCAAATTTTTGGCTAGGGTCTTGCTTTTCTTATAGGCTTGCAATAGTACTTGATATTCATCTAGGAGTTGATGAATATCTCCCTCAGACTCAGATATATTCTCATCACTTGATGAAGAATAATCTGACTCTGAACTAGAACTGGAATCAGAACTTTGAGTTAAACCTTGTACCTGACTGGGTCCTGGCTGCTCCAGGTTTTTAGTACTTTCAGTCAAAGCCATCAGTCCTTGGTTTTGACAGTCTTCTTGCTCATAGATAGATTCCATGATCTGCATAAACTCTTCTTCTTCTTCAGCAAATAGCCCAATATAGGCTTCAGCATCTGTCTCAGTGTCTGAAGAAGACATATCTGAAAGAGTCTTCTCATTCTTTGCAACAAAGGACTTCTCCTTCTTTCCTTTGAAGTGTGTTTTCTTTTTGTCACTGGATTCTTTCCTTCTTTCAGGACAGTCTGCAATAACATGGCCCTGTCTATTGCAGCAGTAACAAATTATCTTGGATCCAGTTGCCTTACTAGTCTTGGTCCTTTTCTTGTCCTTCTTTGAAGGCTTCTTTTCCTGATACTGAACCTCTTTCCCTTTGGAAGATGAAGGTCTAGACCTCCACTGTTTCTTCTTAAGGAACTTCTGAAAATGTCTGGTGAATGCAGCAAAGTCTTCATCACTTTCACTGCTTGTAGATTTTGTACTTTCTGACTCTTCAGATTCTGATTCAACTACCTCAGGAGGAGGAGTTGATGACTTGGTCCTGCTCTTTCTGGGTACATCTAACTTAAAGGCAACAGTCTTTTCTCTGTATTCAGTCCTTGTTGACTTTTCTTCTTCTTTTCTCACTGACAATTGCATCTCATAAGATAACAACTTGCCAAAAAGTGTGGGAGGAGGAATTTCTCCCAACTTTGCCATTTCTCTGATGGCACAGATCTTGGTGTCCCAGTCTTTGGTGAGGGACCTCAAGAATTTATCATTCAACTCATAGTTTGTGAACTCTCTTCCATATGACATGAGTTCATTTACAATTCTATAAAATTTCTTGTAGCATTCAGTGATGCTATCCCCTCTTCCTTGCCTAAAGCTTTCATATTCTTGATTAAGCAAGAACTTCCTATCTTGCCTTACTTCTTCAGAACCTTCCATATAGACAATGAGGGTGTCCCACATTTCTTTTGCAGTTTTACAGTGAATAAGGTTCTGGAAGGTGGCATCATCAATTGCACTAACTATTATATTCTGTGCTCTTTTGTCCATGGTTGCTAGGACAATCTCATCCTTGGTCATTTCAGAGAAATCCTTTGGAGTCCTCTGATTTGCATCCAATACTGAAATCTTCATGGGCACATATGGCCCTTCTTTGACTGTGATGTATATCCTAGGGTCAGAGGCTTCCATAAAAAGCCTAACCCTCTCTTTCCAGATCCCAAAGATCTCTTTTCTGCATATAGGTAGTTTCATTGAACCCAACTCCTTATGATTCTCTGAAGAACCCATGTTCTTGATTTTCTTGAAACTGTTTCCTGTTTCCTGACTTATACTGAATCTGCCAAACTGGATCTCCTCAGACAGTTAGTCCTGATTTTGAGGAACCTCGCTTTGATACCACTTGAAAGATATGGTACCTAAACACCTAGAGGGGGGGGGGTGAATAGGTGACCTAATCCTTTTCTTGAATCTTTGTTGGCAGTCAACAGTTTATAACACAGATTTCAGAATAAGTAATCACAACACACAGCAATTCTCAACACAGTACAATCACAGCACAGAATACACAAGATTTTATAGTGGTTCCCCAATCTTTGGGTACATCCACTTTCCCCCTTCGCCTATCTAGCAGTGTACTAGATTCGGCCAAACTTCTCCACTAGCTCAGAACCCAACAAGGTTCCTACCTCAGGCCCAAAGCCTTACACTCAGCCAAAAGGCCTACACTCAGCCACCCAGGCCTACACTCAGCCAATCAAGGCTTACACTCAGCCAATTAAAGGCCTACACTCAGAGTTCTTTAACTCCTACAATCAGGCACCAAGCCCTACCCTCAGCCTTTATAAAATAGGCTTACAATCACTCAGATCCTATGGATCTTACAAGTTTAAAATAGAAATTACAAATGCTAACTCTACAACTCAGAAAGGATGAGAGGAGTTGAGAGTTTCTTGAAGAGTTCTTGGAAGAACTCAGCTTGATCCAAACTGACTTAGCTTTCTTCAAAGCTTCTTGAGTAGAACTGAATTAGTCTGAATCTTCTGCAGTTGATCCTTGATCTCTGCTTCTTGAAATCCAGATGACTCTGAATTGTTCTTCTCAGCCTTAGTTCCAAAGACTGAATCCTTAGTTGGAGCTCTCTCTCTCCAACTACCTAGATCTGCAGTTGGACTGCCTGATCTTCTTGTGTTGATCCTCTATGTATCACTTCTTGATTTAATCTGATCAACCACTTCAATTATTCTCACAACAAGTAATGATTGTGAACAACTTGACCACTTAACAACTTAACTACTTATTCTGTAAACTGTGGGTGCCTATTTATAGGCTTCCTTCATGGTAACCGGCTGATCCAGTTTATAACAGACTTTTGACTTTTCTGACAGTTGCTGTAGACCGGCTGGATTGGCAGCTGTCATGTCAACCAGTCACTTCTTGAAATTCTCTAACTGTCAGTTAGTGTCGAGACTTTCTGTTCTTAAGTGTCGACACTTATAGACCAAGTGTCGACACATGTTGTGTAAGTGTCGACACAAGTCTACAAGGTGTCGACACAATTCCTTGTATGTCTCGACACAGTTTCTTCTGCATGTGTCGACACTGAAATTGAGTGTCGACACAAGTACTTATACTTCATTCTTTATCTGTATTCTTCTAAGTGTCGACACATCTCCTTTGTGTCGACACATCTTCATGTGTTGAAACTGTCAAGTGTCGACACTGATTCTTGGTGTCGACACAAGTCTTCATTCTTGATTCTTCAGCTGAGTGTCGACACATTCCCTTAGTGTCGACACTTATACTTAGAATAATTTACAGCTTTTCTGTTCTTTGCTAAGTGTCGACACATCTCCTTGTGTCGACACTTCCTTCTAGTGTTGAGTCTTCTGGTTATGTGTCGACACATTGTGCTGAGTGTCGACACATTCTTCAAGTGTTGACTTCTTTGACTGTGTGTCGACACATTGTGCTTAGTCTCTGCAGAATTTTGCTGGGTGTCGACACAACTCCAAGTGTCGACACTTTCTGATGTTGACTCAGCTCTTCTAGGTGTCGACACTTCTGCTAAGTGTCGTCACAGCTTTTCTGCATCCTTCTGCACTGAGTGTCGACACAGCTCCAAGTGTCGACACTTTCTGACTGGTGTCGACTCTTCTTCCCAGGTGTCGACACAATGACTCCAAGTGTCGACACTGCATGTCTGGGTGTCGACACAAGCTTTCTCAAGTGTCGACACTTGCCCTCTGGGTGTCGACACATGGACTTAGAATTTTTAGCTTCAGTCCAGTGTATTCCTAACCTGCACAAGTAACTCAAACAAACATCAAATACATTCTGATGTATATCATTGAGTTAGGTGAGGCTTCTTCAAATCAGGTACATTTGACCAATGTACCCAACACACAGCCCGTGCATTGGATAAGGATATGAAGCGAGTGCAAGAAACGAGAAGACTGGCGGTGGAGAAGCCAGAATTGAAAGTTCCGCAGTCGGAACAATTGGATTTTCAGAAACGAGAGACGAAGAGGTTCAAGCCCGCGGAACAAACCTCTTCTCACGTTGCGTCAGAAGCAACGTATGGACAAAGACGTGTTGAGACACATACCTATTTTAAATGCGGAAAACCGGGGCATATAGCCTCTAACTGTCAAAGCGGCCCTCTTAGAACTGAGAAAACGACAGGTGTGTCTTATTGAGATAAGGGTAAAGCAGTGTCCGAGTCATCTGCATCCCAAACGCATCCTCGATTGCATAATATGGAAGGACAAGAGCCGCAAAGTGCACTTGGTTAAGTTCAACCTCGTATTTTCAATTTGGCCTTTACCGAAGAATTTAAACGCTATCTGCAAAATAATACTGATGAGCGGAAATAAGTGTGACCCGTCTTCCATGTGTGTATGTGAATGTTATGTATCTGTATTTGTGACGTATGATATGTAAATGGAGGGTTAGATGGATATATGACCGTGTTGTTCTTTGGTTTGATTGTGCTATCATCTGAATGATGTGTTTGTTCTGTTGAGCACTTTTGTTGTGAATGATTGGAGTGAGACCAATTTCGAGGACGAAATTCTTTGAAGGAGGGGAGTATTGTAACACCCCAAAAATAGATTTGGGTTTCAGGTGGGTTGACTCAGCCTGGTACACGGGCGTGTCCCAGGGCCTGTCATTCCTTACTTGAGGAGTTCAGTGTCTAGTCGACGAAATTGGGTCGATGGAAGGAACACGCCAAGTGACACGGGTGTGACCCAACTGACACGGGCATGTCCATGGGTCTGTCCCTCTGGTCGATGAAATGCGCTCGACGATGGTCGAGTGTCGAGTAAGGTGTACACGGCCTGGAACACGGGCGTATCCCATGGCATGTTTGAGGGACATGGGTGTGTCTAGGTGCATACGGCCTGGAACACGGGCGTGTCCCAGGGGCATGTGAGTCTCGGGTGATTTTGAGGTTGTGCAGCCTGATGAACACAGGTGTCCAACACGGGCGTGTCAGGTATGACACGGGCGTGTAAGGTGTGATACGGGCGTGTCACATGGCCGTGTACTGGCTGGCTTTAAGTCAGTTGACTGCCGCTTAAAGGACACGGCCTGTGACATGGGCGTGTCACAAGGCTTGTCAGGCCGTGTTCATGCTTTTCTGGACAATTCTGAGCCGTTTGATTCCGTATTCCAAGATCCCAAGGATAGGCTCTGTCCATGTGTTGCTAAGGCCGGGGAAAAGGGGATTTAAACCCTTCCTCTTCATCTTCTTCTTCTTCTTCTCATTTCAAGAGAGAGAAAGAAGAGGGGAGTGCAAGGGAAGGAAGGAGGAAGAAATCCTGCTGCTGGAGGAGCTGCGGAGTGCGGAGCGAAGATCCGAGAGCGGATTCGTGCAAGCTAAGTCAAGGCGGTGACTTCCGTCTGGCTACTTCATGGTACCGAAGTGATCTTCAAGGGTAACGATCTCCTTCTTGGACATCGAAGTCCTTTCTTTATGCATATGCGTGCAATCCTCTACCAAAAGGTGGATTCGCGAAGTGATTCCGTATTTGAGTCTGCATCTAGAGCCAGAATTGTGGTGTACGGCATAGGCATGCTGTGTGAAGCCCATCTGGACCGTTAGTCTGGATTGGTGATGATCATGGGTTAACCGGAGAAGACTCCGTAGGTTTTGCAAAGATGAGCTATATGCTTTGTGTCTTGGATGAATGAATGAATGCTATGTTTGGATGGTATGCTCATGCGTGAGCTAGCCATCGATATGATCTTGGATGCTTCGCATAAGCTCCTTGTGATGTGAGCGCTGCGTGTGCTCGTTTGCTCTGCGAGAGCGGAAAGCTGCGGCTACCCAGGAAGGGAAGGCCTACCCGCGTCATGGTGTGCCTAATGACGATTTGAGCACGGGCAAGGATAACCTGTACCTGGGCATGTTGGAAAGATCGATTGGTCGCAGTGTTCGGGAGCGTGCGATAGCCTGACTTGCTACACTGAAATAAAAGCGGGTCGATTTTATGGATTAATGCTCATGTTTTCCATGCGGTACCTACCTCTGCTTGGTTTGGGCGGAATGCAACCAGCATGTGTGTTGGGGTGACTAGGACCGGCCAGCCAACAAGTTAATTACCGTTCGTTTGTGGTGTTACCACGGGTTTCCGGTACACCGTAAGGTGCCCTAAGTGCACGAAGCGTCTGTCTGCAGTCGGCGTTTGTGATTTGATGTGTGTGATTGTTAGCTATTATACCTGCAAATGCATACAGGGAAGGAACTGCTGCCCGGGCATGGGGTAGGGTCATTATAATTGGTTAGCTGTAGCTGACCGTTACTTTGTTTGCCGCTCTTTCGTGGATGTCTACTTGCAGGTGCTGCGGCTTGAAATGAAATGAGCAAATTGGAAGCTTGCTGCTAAGGCCCTTGAAGGCCAAGTGAATCGTGGTTGGATTTCATGTGTGGCCGGCCTGCGTGCCGATGTACGAACCTGTATATGTGTAAAAAGAGAAACCTGTAATGCCTTAAGGCCATGTGTGTTTGGGTTGTATACATTCCTGGTTTGGATATATATAAATGTGGAATTTATGTATTAGTGGACATTCCTAGAGTTGAGTTCATACACCTTAAAAATGCTGCGCTAGAATGGATTGGGTTAAGGATACGAATAGAGTTTGATCACCACAAGTAATTCTGCAACTTGTCTGTGACCTATGGCGTGGGGCCTCGGCCGGACACACTGTTATATGCCATGTGACGAGTGGGGGCATTACAGCACGCTTAACTATGGAGTTCTTTCAACTCTCATCACCAATTGAGCTATTAAGCAACTAGAAAGGAGAAAGGAGAAAGGAGGCGGAAGGCCGCTGGTTGAGGGTATAGAAAGGCGAAGCTTATACTATGAAAATCAGTGGCATATAGAAATAGGCGATGAGGCCCAAGCGTAGTACTAATCATATCAGTCGATGAGCATATAGAAATAGGCGAAGGAACAGATTTGAACTTCCTCTTCGCTTCGCTCGAGCTACTTCGTATCCTCTTCGTCACTATCGTGACCGCGCTTGTTCGCCGCCTATTTCTATATGCTCACCCGCCCCGGGGATGTTGAAAAGCCTTTGTCCCCTTCGCCTAGCGGCTCACCAGCCTAGAAGGGTAAGGGAGCTTATAGAAATCTCAAGAGGCTCAGGAGGTGATATATAAGCTCAGAGATCATAGTTACACAATGAAAAGAGAATATAGGCTCAGCTCAACAAGATTATTTAGTTCAATATTCAATCAAAGACCCGTCAAGGAATTCGTCCTCTCCCACGCATAGACCATCCCCTTCTCTTCGCTTTACAGTGAAATAGGGTGAGCTTACTAACAGAAAAGCGGATGAAAGAAAACCATATGAAATATGTAGGTAGTCACCGACTTGTTCGCTTTGCAGCTACTTTGCTCAGCTCTAAACGAGAGTTCGCAGCAATGAATCACCGATAAGCCCGATTTCGCAGCCGGTCATTGAGAGGATTTTCCGATCAAGGGAAGGTGCTTTGAATTGATAGAATTGGTGATGAGAGTTGAAAGAAGTCCATAGTTAAGCATGCTCGGGCTGGAGAAGTCCTTGTATGGGTGACCTCCTGGGAAGTCCCCATTTTGTCCGCTTAACTGGAGAATTTCACGCATCAAAGGGAGGCTATGGCCACTAACAACCCGCCCGTGGATGGAGAGGGGTTGGGGTGCTTCGGCTGTAGCCCGGTAACAATCTAACGGAGGCCTAGTGGGCTGAGGCCCACGGAAGGCCCAGTGGATGTTACACATGGGCCTTTAGCCAGGCCGTGAGGGTCGCCAGAGCGGGTCGGCTCCGGGCTTACTGCATCAACAAACATGTGGTATATAGTTAATCAATATCTGTGAATATCAGAGTAAGTATAACAAATGAGTAAACAATCTAGTCTAGCAGTCCTACCATCAACAACAGTATATAATATGAAACTACAACAGGAAGTAACTTAACTTAAATGAATGCCCACACAAACATATAAGTAAAGGATCGGCTCAACAGTAAAGTAACTCATCGTATAAGAGTGCGCATATAAACTTATACGATAAGGATCTTGTGTATGTAATGTAATGTGATGATATGAATGCAATGCAATGACTTATCCATGCTCATGCACATGAAACTTCTATGTCGACACAGACTTTTAGTTCCCACTTTTTGAACAGGTAGCTAACCTCTCAAGCATCATTGGTTGTGGCCAGCCGGTGACAGTGGAATGGGCTTTCCACTACTAGCGGGTATACACACTACCTGTCCTAGGCCTCCGTACACCTCCACGCTGAGAACACAACAGCGGAGCTCACATGCGTACTACATCCCAGAAGGAGCTCGGTTAGATGTGCACCGAGGACCAAGCTGAACTGGCCTATGTCGTGGCACAGAAGGAACATATGTGAGCGTATCACCACAGGACCAAGCCCAACCATCCACTTGGCATTGAAGGAACCCCGGGAATGAGCACTAAGGACCAATCCCAACCGCCGAAGGTCTATCTGTCAACTCCCGTCGGTGTGACGACTAGCGAGCCAGTAGACCTGCCACACTATCCTTAACTAAATGTTACGACACCGCGTGTCGACTCACACCTCATCGGGGCACGGAAGGAGCCTATGTGGGCGTAGCACTAGAGGACCAAGCACAACTGCCTAAAGTATCTTTTCATCATTACCATTCCAGTGCGGACAAACGCACGCATTTACACCCAATTCAAATACTCGTGCCTAAGACACTTAAGGGTTCATCATTAACATAGCTGGTAAGCCACCTCATACGGCATACAATACCACACTACTACCCGTAGGGAGACACACTCCAAGCAGTGGACTATGCAACTTATCCCATCAAATACCTGAGATCACGATTCAGCATATTTCATGGCCATGAGATTCACATCATCTAATTCCTTCTTATGATCAAGCATTCACAGCAATTATAATAGTTCATCATGTATTCATGAAGCATAATTTCATGAGAATAGATTACACATTCTATTATCGGGCATCACTCCCTCTTCAAAATCTTGTTTCATTCGCCGTATTATAACCACGCACATCCTTACCGAATATCACAAGTCCATCGTTTGTACAACCAAACCTCATCAATTCATTTGTTCACCAAATTTCTCCAAACCAATTTATTTAATAACTCTTATAAACCATTTGTTTATCACATGTACATTGAACCAAGTTCGCTAAAACCTAGACATTCATTCATCAGTCTCTCTCTTAAAACCAAGCCCAATACTTCACTAACCCGAGAATATTAAGTTCATAGGGCTTGACTATACAGCCATTTTGACAAGACACTTCTGAGTCTACGAGACTCATATGAAGAAGTACAACCATCCGTTGGAAAGGTATTTCCAAGGACTACAACTTTGGTATTTGGTCCATCACCCAAATCATGTCGTAATGTACCTAAAATCACCCTTAATGTCTATTGCATACAGAAACCGATTTTTGCATTAATAAAGTATCAGACCAACAAGTTTCATTGGGCTTTCCTATGGTTACATACTTTACATGAAGACATGGAACCATCCGTTGGAAAGGTATTTCCAAGGGCTAAGACTCTACTGTTTCGCCAAAAATCCAGATCTGGCCGCATCATGTCCGAAAACGGCCACGAAGTTCGCTGCGCGCAGAAAACAGATTTCTGCGTGCATCTTAAGGTCAAATGAATGACATCGGTTGGTCTTCCTCCTCCAACCTATAATCCCAAACCTTATTCTGAACTCATCCTCCCTTATTCACCCTCAAAGGCCAAGTCTCTTCACGAATCAAAGTCCTTATCTTTACATAGAAGGATGGAGTGGTCGAAGACGTCTTATCTCTAGGACACAAGTCGTATTATAGCCTCTTCCTAGGAAAATTCTTCTCACGAATCAAGATTCTTTTGAATCAATATCTCTACTAGGAATAACTAGAGATCTAGCACCAAGGGAGAGGGTTGGAAGATCACCGAGTGTCCATGCATGCTACCCAATAACCGCGTATGCAGCGTTTGTGCGTTGCTCTAGTCCATAGTCGGACATTGCCTATCCAACCACATTTGATGCTTTCCAAAGGAGTCGACCATGGATCCACTCCCTGAAGCATTAAAGCTCCTATAGAAAATGAATGAGTCAACACCACCCAAACATGAAAGCTCCAATAATCACTCCACAATAATTCCTCCAAATTTCATCTCCAATGTTATCATCTGAGTTGCTTCAAGAACAAATCAAGGACTGAGGAAGGTCTTGAAGTTTATTTCTTAGAGAAGAGGTAGGACTTGTTTGTAGGAAGAGATGGATAGAGGTCAGGTATGGTGTTGTCAGGTAGGACTTGGAGGGAATCCAGCCTTTCTTGCTGAATAGTTACAGTTTCGAGATATGAGGTAGGTCGGATCTGGATCAGATCTGGAGGGAGAGCAGAGAGAGAGGGCTTTGGTTGAAGTTGTCGTCACCGGCCATGAGGGAGAGGACCGAGGTGGCCTGGAAGGAAAACTTGTAGCGAGAGGTCTCCAGAGTAGATCTTGCCGTAGTTGGGCTTGCCATGAAGAAGCGGAGCCGGAAATGTTGGGAATAACGACATGGATGCCATGGAGGTCGTCGGCGTTTAATATAGAGAGAAAAGCTAGAGAGAGCTTGATGCGGGTTAAAACTCCAAATTTTATTACGAGCTCGCGGCGCCCCGGGCGGTTTTATTTAAGAAAAGCGGAGTTGGTTTTTATTTAGAAAATGGGGCGCACAGATTTATTATTTGGATATAAAATAGTGAAATCGAGTTTTAACGAAAGAAGGCAAGTGCACCTATCGTGTGTAGTACAGGATATTCCGGTGTGGAATATCGAGGTCGTATTGTTCTCGGGGTCGGTTCGATTATTTATACTCTTCCCTAGAGGGGACTATTATTTTACCAATAATTACTTGTCGGGTAATTTTTTATATATATAAAGGAAAAAAGGCAGAAAATAAAGAGCTTTAAAAAGGTGGAGCCGATGAAGAGCTTAGCTCGATGACACCGAATAAAATTGAACTAAAACAAACTTTTAATAAAAAGAGATCCTAAGTTTCAAATTAATTAAGGCGGAGACTTGGCCGTGGAGGTTCCACTAAAATGAGCTCACCTAGCTATACGAATATCGCTCACCTAAACGCTAAAACTATTCGACCGGGCTCTCGTCCGACGAAGGATTCCTCTTAATGCCTGCATTACGCTAAGAACCATGCTATTGGGTGGGGAACCCAATCCGGTAGAGTTGGCGCGCCTCCTCTCTCGAGGGTTAGTGCGGAACTCCATTTACCAAGGGGCGATCGGTCCATACGCACGGCCTCTCGGCTAGCTAGCGTATGGACTACAAAAATAGGGCCCACACATCGATTATGTGGTCCTACGCGTCCTTTAATTATTTAGAAAAACACGACCTTTAATTATTAATTAGGGCCCACACATCGATTTTGCGTCTTTTCGCAAACCTTAAGTTAATTTTAATTAATTAGAAAAACACGACCTTTAATTATTTAAAGATATTTTATTTGTCCCAATGTTCTTCGATACCAAGGGCTAAGAACGGTTAGCCACTCATCGGAATGGGGACGACAAGCAATGAAAGCGATAAAAAGAAAGCAGTAAATAAAGCAGGAAAAAGAAAGCAGTAAATGAAAGCACTAAAGTGCAAGTCCTACTCAAATGAGTAGGATTGAAATGAAAGCAGAAAAATTACAAGTCCCGGCTCAAATGAGTGGGCGAGAAAAATAAAGCGAGTTCTACTCAAAAGAGTAGAAGAAAATAAATGCACCCACCCACGCACTCTGCTGAAATTGAAAACTCACACACAAACATGCCATTTAACTCAAATGAGTATGCGGTAAATAAATGCCAGTACAAATACTACTCAAATTATTACAGACAAATAAAGACCTGCCATTTAACTCAAATGAGTAGGGGGTAAATAAAATCCTGCCATTTAACTCATGGCGAGTAGGCGGAAATAAATGGTAACACTCACGCACTCTACTTTAAAGTAAAACACAGGCACACAAGTCCCACTCAAACGAGTAGGAGAAAATTAAAGCACTTCATTTAACTCTTAACGAGTAGGCGAAAATAAATGCAACACATGCAAACACTCTACAGAATTGAAAGAAAGCAATTTAAACTAACTGATACACACACGCACACATACAAAAAATAGGAAAAACTAATTTACTGGAAAATTAAAACAACTATATTTCTACCGCTAGAATGTGCTAGAAATGCATAAAAAGTGAAAATAAAATTTAAAGGAGAAAACGTTTTTGAAAATAAGCGCAAAATGAAAGTGCTCGAAAAATAAAAACGATTACATTTCTACCGCTAGAATGCGGTAGAAATAAATAAATTGAAGTCGGAAAATTTAAAAGAGCAAAAATTTTTGAAATAATCATGAAAATGAGAACGCTTGAAAAATTAAAATGACTATATATTTATTCTTATAACTCCGTAAAAGTGCATAAAAGTGAAAATAAAGTAAAAAGAACGAGAAATTTTAAAACCTAAAAGGGAAAATCTAAGTTAATGAAAGATAAAAAATGACTTTGAAAATGCTTTTACGAATTTATAGAAATGCATAAAAAGATATAAAAAGCCTAAGTCTAACAAGTCTAAGTGAAAATTAACGAAGTATAAAAGCATGAAAACTACTCTCATACACACACACACACATTTTAAAAGAACAAAATCAAAGTTAAAACAAAATAAAAGAAATAGATTGCATAAGAGTGGACACATATATGAAGTCCAAAGAAATGTAAAGGGAGAAAATATACGAATTTTATTGAACTAAACAGGAGATTACAAAGTTAAAAATAAAGGAGATGGGGAGAAAATAACTTTACATAGCTTTTGAAGTCATCTAACAGCCGGACCCTATACAAAATGGTACCAAAACGTGGAACCCTGAACTCATACAGAAGTGGGGAATTTATAAAAAAACATTTTCAAAGTACACGCCCTCTAACACGGACGTGTCAGGGGGCGTGTTGACACTGTTCAAATGGCGGCCATCCGATTTGATTTGAGATTTGACTTGGCGGCTGAAAATGCGGCGGACACGCCCCAGATCGTGGGCGTGACATTAGGCGTGTCGGCTTTATTTATCATCAGAATTCGGCGATTTGACGGCGTTGTTGATTTCGGGATGTCCACGTGGCAGTCACCCCCCTAGTCACGGGCGTGACGGTGGGCGTGTAGGGGATGTTAAACTGGGCGTCGTTTGCGTCAAAATTCGCCGGTGGCGGTTTGTCGGGCCAGGTGGAGGAGTACATGCCTGCGTCGCATCTTGACACGGGCGTGTCGGGTCAAGTCGATGAATGTAGAGTGCAAAATGTCAAGAGATGGCCACGGGCTTAGGCACGGGGCGTATCATATGACACGGGCGTGTCGTTCATGGGACACAGGCGTGTCCTATCGCGTCGACGAACGTCGATTAGGAAATCGTCGAATAGGCTGACACGGGTCAGGTCACGGCCGTTTCACATTTGACACGGCCGTGTGACACGGCGTGTCACATGATTATTTCACTTTTGTGGCTGATTTCACGGGAATCGAGTTGTCACGCCCAAGTCACGGGCGTGACCCATGCAAAAATTTGACTTTTCCTGAAAAATTTCAGAAAATCAAAAATAGACTAAGTTAGAAAATATTTACAAAATAGGAGCAATTTATTACAGAAAATTAAATAAAAATAACAAAAATAAAGTAGAGCGACTTATTTAATATACATCAAAATAGTTATATTTACAACTCATCAGAGCTCATGGAGGAGGTGGGTTTTTGGGCCATGAGAGATTGTCGTCATTGGAACAGAGATGGACGATGTAAATCTCATATAAGATGGAGATGTTGATGAAGGTTGTCAAAACTTGATTGGGGCGGCCGGATCTCAAAAAATATCAAAGAACTCGCCGAAAAAGCTTGGAGTGCTTGGATCGGGAATGGAGAAATATGTGCAGGTGCCGCCGTCAAGCGAAGCATGGGTGGAGTGTTTTTCTTCAATCCTAGATTTTATGTATATAAATATCTAAAGTCAGGTATTATTATATTTATATTTCATATATTGATATTATTATTAATTATTACATCATTCAAATGCCCATATATAACTCTAAAGAATTCAGATTTCACCCCGGATAAATTCTTTAAGACTGTATTGCTGACACGCATCCACCAAAATGATACGTGATCCAATCCAGTTAGTATGCTCATTTTACGCTCCCTGAAACGTTTGCGTCCAATTTACTTAAACTTCAAACTGTCCAAATGACGTCAGAGTCTCGAACGAATGACTCTTTTGAGCTTGTATTATCGTCATGAGTCTAATAAAATTATCTGAGATCATACCAGAAAATATTTAGTTGTATACCTAAATCACCTAATGGGGGTGAATAGGTGAGTTCTTCTTCTTTTTGCGGAAGATAAATCGTACGAGTGATGCACAGAAAATAAACAAGCAAACCACAGACGACACCAAAAATTATTGTGGTTCCCCAACCTTGGGTACATCCACTTTCCACCTCATCGATCTTGCAACACACTAGACTCGGCTACTCCACTATTCTCTCGGATTGAAAACAATCCTACAACTCAGAACAAAGCTTCGACAACTCAGAATAAAACCACTCCTATAACAACTCAGAGAATAACTACTGCAACTCGGAGAATAACTCCTACAATCTTGGAGAATAACTCCTACAGCAATAAAATAAATTTAAATTTAAATAACAAACTTGTCTTCACAGATTTGACTGATTCTCGGCTTCTTCCTTCTTGAAAAGTTGTAAGTCTCTATCAGAAAAATTGAGGAAGAAATCGGAGAACTCTTCTACCTGAGAACGTTAGAATGACCACGATCAAGGAGAAGATTTGCAGTAGTCGAAAAGCTTGATCGAATGAATCCTTCTTGTCTGAATCTTTGAGATCGAGAAAATCAGTGATGAAGAACAGAGCGGCGACGCTTCTCGATTTAGAAAGTAGAAAATGATTCAGAATTCTGTAAGAAATCTTCTTAGGGTTTTGTCGAATTTGACACGACTTTTATACGTCTAACATAACTGTCAAAATATCATTAATGGCAATCCATGTGGAACAATTAAAGGTTAATGATATTTGGAATAGAATCCGTCTGATACTTAACGAAAATTTAAAATCCTGAACTCCATTTCTCGAGAAAGAGATAAGTACTACTCGAGAGTAGCTTCTGTTTCTCGAGAAAAGGTATAAAGTTCTCGAGAAGAAATACTTAAGGAAAGTGTTGAAAATGAATCCTGTTTTCTCGAGAATGAATACACTTACTCGAGAAAAATAGATTTCTGTAACTCGAGAAAATTTTTTTGTTACTCGAGAAGAAGAAAGTATCTCGAGAAAAGATTTCTGTGTCTCGAGAAAATACATCTGATTCTCGAGATCTATTCTTGGCCTTCTCGAGAAATGTCTTCGGCTTTCTCGTGAAAAAGACTTAGAAAAATTTCGAGTTAGTTTTTAATATTACTTGAGAAAGAGTGAAGACCTACTCAAGTATTGCAGGGCTTTATCGAGAACTACACTATGCTTTTTCGAGAACGGCTTCTGCTACTCGAGTATCTGGCTAGTCTATCTCGAGTAAAAGCTTTAATCTTACTCGAGTAATGACTGTTCTTCTCGAGTAAAACACTTAGAAAAATTTTGTTAACTGGAAAGTGATTTTCTTCTATGAAACCAGCAACTAGCCTTTCTCCCATGACTTTACTACTAGAAAAATGAAGTATGTCCCAATAGAGAGGTTACACGTTAGTCAACACCATGGATCACACAATGAGGGATTACATTGTATGGTTCTATGTTTGGTGACCCATTGTAAACTGACATTGCTCCACCCTTGGCAATTATAACCTGCAAGCACTCAACTTGAAAAGACATCAAATATAAACTTAATTCATCTTAGTTCAAGGGTGACTTCATATAAATCTAGGTTATTATGGATACAATACCAAACAATCTCCCCCTATTTGTAGAAGTCAGAACGCTCTACACTAAGGTGAATTACATCAAGATAAACAAATAACATATCTAATAAGTAGACTAAATGGAAGAAATGCTATGAAATAAAAAATGATCAAAATTTAAAGAATTATATATAGATATTGTCCAAAAATAAGTCCTATTCCACAAAATCTCATATATCACACTTCTGGTCATCTTCAATTACTTCTTGATCTGTTGTTGATGCAGCCTCTGATGCTTGTCTTATTGTCTCTAGAAGTACATGAGTGGCTTTGGAAAATACTTGGCTGGTGTGGGAGGAGCAGTAGGGTCATCTTGACTATACTTCTTATCATGTAGCCTTCTTAGATTCATAGATTTTTCATATTGAATCCATTCAGAATGAGAGTAGCATGTATCCTTGTTCCCACTAAAATCCACTACAAGTCTTAAAGTATCCAAAATGATAGATTTAGAGGTAGGGCTCCTGACTTCAGCAAATTCTCTTTCTACATGTTCTAGAATAGAAGTGGATCTGCTTACAGATGCACCTTCACCAAACTTTCTTCTTTTAGGTATCTGTACTTCTTTTAGGTATATGTGGAGGCACATCAGCTTGTTCAGTATTCCAGACTTGTGAATATGTTTCAGGAGGTGGAGCTTCATAAAGTTCTGGATGTGGAGAGACTGTAGGACTATAAACAACTAGACTGGGAGGAGGGGCTGTAGTGGGATCAACTGAGAAATCAGGGAATATTAGATTCTACAACCACACTGCAGTGTCATAAGTATAAAGCTTTGTACTCTTCATTTCCTGCAGCACTGATGTTGGAACCTCTTTAAGTTGATTATCCTATAGATCTTTCAACGTTTGGACTTTCTTATCTAGCTATTCTTTTAATTTATCCTCGCCCTTTCTGACTTCTACGGAGAGGGTGTCTTTGGCTTCTTCTTTGAATCTGCCAACTTCTTCACATTTCCTGAAGTTGCTCTCTTGGGCTTTCCTTTCCAACTCAATCTAGTTGTTAGCTAGAGTGACGGATTAATCCATTATCTCACCAATACTAGAAATAGTATGGTCTAAAGCTTTGCCTCCAATTAGTAAGAGTCTTTTGAACTCATCATTATTGCTCTGGATTTCTGTAAATCCTCAGCTAATTTCTTTTTCTAAATCAGTTACTTTATCTGTGACAACTTCAATTGAGGTATCAAAGTACTTTCTTTGTTCAGCCAGCATGGCTTCTATTTTACTCAAGATATTATCTTTTGGAATAACTTCAGTCTGAGGAGGTGGAGGAGGTCGAGCATGAGCTGTTCAGGTGACTATTTCTTCAAGAAGACAGTAGAGGTAGAAGTATATTTTCTTCTAGCAGTAGTTATTTCATCTTCAGCATCATCACCAAGGAAAGTGGGATTGTTGAAATATAGGCTTGGGAGAGGAGGTTCAGCAGCTTCAGAAGGTACTTCTTCTTCAGTATCAGAAAAAGAGACAATCTCTTCATCTTGCACATCTTTAAGAGGAGACTGGGTTGTAACGTTCCGACCCACCGGATTATCTACCGGCCCACCGGGCGCGTTACAGGGATGCAACCCAATACACCTCAATGCCTCTCCCGCCTGTTTCGCAACAAGGCACGTTGTTGGCGCTAGGTATCGAACCCGCAACCCTTGATAACA
This sequence comes from Platanthera guangdongensis, assembly GCA_039583875.1. NCBI lineage: Eukaryota > Viridiplantae > Streptophyta > Magnoliopsida > Asparagales > Orchidaceae > Platanthera > Platanthera guangdongensis. The sequence goes on along the minus strand of CM077148.1, from coordinate 109,625,000 downwards.
CTCTCTTCCAACAGTCTAAGATAATCTATCACAGCACATCAAGAACAAAGAGAAAACGAACACACACACAAACAACACAAGAATTTTATAGAGCTTCCACAAACTAGGTGCATCCACTCTTCTACCACCCTGATAGGAATCCACTATCATGTTTTTGATCAGGTGACTGCCACCATAAGATCTATTTATAGGGAGATCTCACAACCCTTTAGGATTTTGATCAAATTCCCAAAAACCAAGAATAAACTTTTGAAGAGAGTTAATAAACCCTTTTATAGGAGGATGAGAGAGTAGATGGTGTCTTCTCGTTTCTCTATACAAAAGAGAAGACTTGTGGATTTCTGTTGTCAAAGCTCCTTCTGAAGTAATGTGGTTCAAAAAGCTTGGAGCCTTGCTCAGGGGGTAGGTCTTCAGCCTTGTCTTGAAGAGATCCAGGAATTTTTTGACTGATTCAAAGTGGTTGTCCTTGAATATTCCTGGAGTAGAAGTAGAAGAAGATTCTTGGTATTTGATGGTTGTTCTTCTTTAGTCTTCAGAAAGACCAAGGGGAAAGCATAATGTTTTCATCATAGAGAAGAAGCAGATGTTATTCAGTATGTTTATGTATCACTTCTCTGTATATCACTGTGTGTCCTTTTTGATTTTCTTACTTGCTTGTATCACCTCTATTCTGTATTCCATGTTCTCTCGTCTGAAAGAAAATTCTCTTATATATCCTACTGTCAAATTCTCCTTCTTGAATTTTGAATTTCAAGCATTAATTGCTGACCAATTCTGGAGAATGAAATGGATGTAATATATTCTTTAATGAGTTTCCCCAACTATCCCATTAAAATAATCAAGTAATTAACCAAGATGAAGACCATAATTAATGCTGCCAATAACGACTATATTCAGGTGAATATGAGCATTAATTACTCAGGAAATCTGAAAGTCCACCTAGTGTCAGCTATGTGCACCTATGGGGGGGGGGGAATAGGTGACGTGTAGCGCTTTTGTGGAATTTACGAATGTACCTGCACAATAAAAATAAAAAGCACAGCACACAGAATACACAGACAATTTATAGTGGTTCCCCGACTTGGGTACATCCACTTTTCCCCTTCGACCTATCTCCCAACAAGGGACGACTCGGTCTCTTCTCCAACAGGATTGAAATCCAATCCCTGCACTATCGGAAGGAACCCTTCCACACGTGAGAGTCAACACTCCCACAAAACGGGTTGCACCCAACCCTTATAATGCGGAACAAACGTTCCTTTACAACAAAAGTAAATATAGAATGTACATGAGATACAAACTTCGTTTGGAGACTACGGTGTTCCTCTTTGTTCGACGACGTGTTCGTGAAGTCAACGAAGAGTCTACGACCTTGGTCTCTCTTGGAGAGGATCTCCCCGGAACCGGAGGCGGCAACACGAGCAGCGGCTAGCTTCGGGATCGGCGGCTATGATGATGAGCGGCTGCTGAAAATAGAGATCCAATCTTCGTAGCGAAACAAGCTAGGTCTACCAACGGTCACACGAGGATCGGTCGTCTCGATCGATTCGGATGGGAAGTTTTTCCCGATCAACAAATCGAGAGACAAGGGATCTCTGGATAGACGCGTGAGACTCAAGCTTTGCTAAGCTTCTGTTGCCGGAGATCGGGAAGAAAAGCGATCAACAGCGGCGGCTGATTAGCGCGAGCGGCGACGGATGCGGCGGAGCGATTTCGCGATTTTAGGGTTAGCTCTGCTCGGCTTCTTTCTCTATTTCTTTACAGTTCAAAATACCCGTATATATACTGTAGATACTACTAATTTGACCGTTGTGGGACCCACAAGAAAAATCCCGAAAATCGGTCCAGAACACTGACAGCGGCAGAATCCGGTTCAGGAAGATCCAGAAAAACACCCAAGTCAAAATCGGTGAGAATCGAAAGTGAATCTCGCCGAGTCGCCGAGAATCAAAGGTGATTCTCGACGATTCGGCGAGAATCAAAGATGATTCTCGTCGAATTTGCCTTGGTTGCACGCACTGCTTTAGGCCAGGTCGAGACGGCGAGAATCAACCAGTGATTCTCGACGATTCGACGAGAATCACTTGGTGATTCTCGTCGATTCTTACTTAGAAGCAGAGGTGCACGCTTAGAAGTGGCTGGGTCGAGTTCGGCGAGAATCAACTACTGATTCTCGACGAATCGGCGAGAATCCCAAGTGATTCTCGCCGAATCGGCGAGAATCACTTGGTGATTCTCGTCGATTTAAACTTAGACGAATTTTCGTCTTCCCACCTATGAGGTGCTCCTTGACCCATCCTTGCTCCTTGTCTGCTCCTGCATATTTACAGCCCTGTGCTTGAAAATAAGTGCACTCCAATAGAGAGAATACACGTAGGCCAACACACTGATCTGCTCAACGAGGGATTACGTCGTGCAGACCCGTGTATATTGACCTACTGCACCCTGACATTGGTGTGCACTTACCGTGGAAAAACTGCAAGCACAACTAGAAAGAGTTTATCAAATACATAGTCTATTGACCTTAGCTTGTCCAGGGGCTTCTTCAAATCAGGTACATTGTGGATACAATACCCAACAATCTCCCCCTATTTGAAGAAGCCCAAACCCTACAAGCTAAGGTGAATAGAGCAAATGGGAATGAAAACCATAAACTTAAAATTGAGTTGAGTGAGTTATCCCTTACCAATACCAATTTCTTGGGAGCATGCTTGGAGCCACCTTAGCCTTGGCCGAGAGGGTAATCTCCCCCTTTTCGGCTTCTACAAATCGGGGCGGTAGCATTTGACCCCTTGCTCCCCCTCAGTTCTTGCGTCTGTGCTCACACTTGATTTCCTTGCTCCCCCTCAGATTGTGCACGAGCCTGGAGCTTCTGTAGTCTTCATTCCTCATAATTGAGCATCCCCAATTCAGTCTTGAAAAGATTGAACTTGGCCTCGTCTAAGGGCTTTGTGAATATATCAGCAATCTGCTTGTCCGTGGGGACATAACAGAGAGAGATGTCCTTGTTCTCCACGTGCTCCCGAATGAAGTGGTAGCGCACTTCAATATACTTCGTTCTGCTGTGCGAGACAGGATTGTTGGCAATGGCAATTGCACTGGAGGAGTCGCAGTACATTGGAACTTCCTTGAACTGAAGGTTGTAGTCGGCTAACTGGTTTCTGATCCATAGGAGTTGTGCGCAACAGCTGCCTGCCGAGATGTACTCAGACTCTGCTGTGGAGGTAGCTACACAATTCTGCTTCTTGCTGTTCCATGAGATAAGCCTTCTTCCGAGGAATTGACACGTCCCGGAAGTGCTTTTTCTGTCATCTCTACTCCCTGCAAAATCAGCATCTGAAAAGCCTATTAGCTCGACATCATTGTTTCTCGGGTACCACAAGCCAAGATTAGGAGTACCTTTAAGGTATCTTAGAATTCGCTTTGCAGCGACATAGTGAGATTCCTTAGTGTTCACCTGATATCGGGCACAGACACATGTGGAGAACATATTATCCGGTCTACTGGCAGTAAGGTAGAGCAGGGATCCAATGATGCTTCTGTATTTGGTTTCATCGAAAGGTTTACCTTTCTCATCCTTATCCAGAGACATAGTGGGTCCCATTGGAGTCCTCATAGATGTTGCACTCTCCATACCGAATTTCTTAAGGAGTTCATTTGTGAACTTCGTCTGAGAGATGAAGATTCCATCCGCAGACTGTTTCACTTGAAGTCCTAAGAAATACTTGAGCTCTCCCATACTGCTCATTTCAAACTTTCCTTGCATAAGTTTAGAAAACGTTTTGCAAAGATTGTTGTCCGTTGAGCCGAATATTATGTCTTCAACATAGATTTGCACCAGCAAAATCTTGCCTTTGACTTCCCTGAGAAACAATGTTTTATCTATTTTACCTCTGGAGAACTTGTTCTCAAGAATAAAACTAGATAAAGTCTCATACCAAGCTCGTGGAGCTTGTTTCAACCCATATAAGGCCTTATTAAGAAAATAAACATGATTGGGATAAGTAGGATCGACAAAACCTGGGGGTTGAGCGACGTATACTTCCTCTTTCAGGTCTCCGTTCAGGAATGTCGATTTCACATCCATTTGATAGACTGTGAATCCTTTGTGAGAAGCATACGCCAGGAACAACCTAATTGCCTCGAGCCTTGCTACTGGTGCGAAGGTCTGGTCGAAGTCAATCCCTTCCTCCTGTCTGTAACCTTGAGCCACCAGCCTGGCCTTGTTCTTTACGATGACACCATGTTCATCCAGCTTGTTTCTGAAGATCCACTTCGTGCCAATCACATTCTGCTTGTATGGTCTGGGAACCAGCGTCCAAACATTGCAACGTTCGAATTGATGTAGTTCCTCTTGCATGGCCAGAATCCATGCCGCATCCTTGTTCGCCTCGTCGAACTTCTTTGGCTCAATCTGTGACAGGAAGCTAAGATGCAATACTTCGTTAATAGTACCTCTTCGAGTTCTGACACCGACACGAGGATCTCCGATGATCTGATCTCTAGGATGATCCCTCACGTGCCGGAGCTCAAGAAGTCTGGCGTCTGGAGCTTCGACTACTTCTTGGGCTTCTTCTTCTTCTAAGATATTTGTTCCATTTTGATCTTCAACATTTTCAGATGACGTGGAGGTGGAAACTTTCACGTACTTAGGAGCGTCATCTTTAGCGGTCTCATCCAGACTCAGCTGTTCAAGTCGAGCACCTACATCTTCAAGAATACTACTGGAAGAATTGTTGTTAAGCAAACTTCCTTCATCAAATACAACATTTATTGATTCTTCTACCACTAGGGTTTTCTTATTGAAGACCCTATATGCCCGACTATGGGAACTATAGCCCATGAATATGCCTTCGAAGCATTTTTCACCGAATTTAGTACGCGGGTACTTCCCATTATTCAGTGCATAGCATCTGCAACCAAAAATCCTCAAGTAGGACATGGTTGGTTTCCTGCCTTTCAGTAGCTCGTAGGGCGTCTTACAATGATGCTTGTTGATCAATGCTCGGTTTTGTACATGACAAGCTGTATTGACAGCCTCTGCCCAGAAGTATTCCGGGAGAGAAGCGTCTAACAACATTGTCGTGCAGACTTCAATGAGAGTTCTATTTCTCCTCTCCGCAACTCCATTTTGCTGAGGAGTGCGCGGGGAGGAAAACTCATGAAAGATACCTTGTTCTTCACAAAATTCTGTCATAGCACCAGATTCGAATTCTGTTCCATGGTCACTTCTGATTTTGACCACGGAGCAGTTAAATTCGTTCTGAACCTGCTTGACAAAATTAGTGAAGATGTCAAACGTATCTGACTTTCGTTTCAAGAAGAACACCCATGTAAACCGAGAATGATCATCAACTATCACTAGCGTATAGGACTTGCCTCCCAAGCTATGAACTTGCATTGGACCCAACAAGTACATATGTAAAAGGTAAAGACATCGGGAAGAGTCTTTGTCTGCGATGCTCTTAAAGGTAGCCCGAGTCTATTTGCCCATCTGGCATGCAGGATAGGGGCTATCTTTGATGCACTTGATACTGGGAGCATCCCTTACCAAGTTCTTAGAAAACAGCATACTAATTGTCTTGAAATTAATATGTGCCAATCTCTTGTGCCATTGTTCACAAAGAGATGCACTGCCTGATGCCACAAGGCATACGGGGGTAGATGAATCTAAACTGAGAAAATCTAAACAGAAGATATTTCTGCTCCTAATGCCTGATAATACCGTTTCAGAAGAGGTACGTGAAATTATCAGACATTTATCCTTGCAGAACTTAACGTCATAACCTTTATCACATAACTGACTTACACTGATCAGGTTATGGTTTAACCCTTCAACATAAGCCACGTCGGTGATAGAGATTATACCGTTGGAAATCATACCGTAACCTCTGGTGACTCCTCGATCTGACCCTCTAAAGATGACTTTGGGTCCATTCTCGACTGGAGTGTAATCACGCAGCAGGCTTCTTGTCCCGGTCATATGTCGGGAGCATCCACTGTCCAAATACCAGATCGGCGTTTTGGTGGCCTTTGGACATTCCTGCAAAACAAAATTAATTTGCCTTAGGAACCCAATCGAACTTGGGTCCTAGATTCCTGGTTAGCACACTCCCCCTCGGTTGGTTAACCCTACGAGTGGTCTGTCTCGCATTGCTAACATAGGGAGTCTCGTAATTCCTTGGATTAAACCAACAATCCACGGCAAAGTGACCGACTTTGCCACAGCAGCAACAGTCGAATCTGTTGTACCTCTTCCTAGGCTCCTGCCTTACCCTGGGAACGGTGGGTACTGCTGGGGCCTTGGATCTGGAGGTGGAGGCCTCATGGTGACAACAGTCACATGACTTTGTCACCTTCTGTATAACAGGCTTGGCTTTTGGTGCCTGCTTTCCATTATGGCCGCTAGAGAACGGACCATAATTTCTCATGTGGATTTCCTCATAAGGTGCCTTGAAGGCACTCTCACCGAAGTTCCGGGGAAAGTTCCAACCTTCATACCGGCTCTTTGGCTTTACAACCGAGGGCCAGAAATGATGCCCAAATGTTGACTCAAAGTCATGTTGGCTGCAAGGAAAGCCAGGCTTTCTGAACGCAACAGGACTAAGAGGAGCCTTACCCTTTTCATCAGCAGAGGCCTTCTTGGCGGCCTTATTCTTCCTCTGGTTCTTGTTTCTCCTAGATGAAGAACCAGATACCCCTATATGCCCCAAGCCAGCTCCTTTGGCGTGAGCAGAGAAGGTATCAACGACTGGAAGAACTGTTTTTGGCATAGAGAAGCTCTTGACGATCTTCCTTTCTGCCGCAAGTAGTTCTTCCAACTTGTCGACTTCCTCCTGCTTAAGATCAAGGAGCTTCAAAGACTCTGAATGCTTTGAAGTCAGGTCAAGGTGCTCCTGTCGGAGAGAAATCAAGCTAGTGACCTCTTCCCTTAGGGATACACACTCACCCTTAAGGAATTTTACTTCCTTCTTCTCAGCCTTCAGTCTCTTACGACACTCATCGAAAGTGTTGAGCAGAAGCTCATACTTCTCGAGGACCTCAGCTTCACGGGCCGAAGGGCCATCCTCAGGTTCATCATCCTGAGACTCAGGATCAGAGTCGGAGTCGGAGAGAGGGGTGTGAGCTTTTACCTTCCCAGAAAATGGGGGGCATTCTTCTTCTGAGTTCGAGCGACCCACCAGCCCGAAGTAGGCTTCCTCATCATCACTTGAGTCTGAGGAGTCAGACTCACTCAGTGTCTTTGGCCGTTTGGCGATGTAGCTCTGCTCCTTCTTCTTGTCTCTAGAGGACTTGTGCTACTCTTCTTTCCCTTTTTCCCTCTTGCCTTGATAGCAGTCGGCCACGACGTGTCCTGGCTTATTGCATCCAAAGCAAATAATGTCAGAGGAGCGATGTTTGTTCGGTCTAGATGCATACCTGTCAGAAGAATAGTTTTTCTTCTGATGCCTGGAGGAGGAGCCGTCTCTCTTTCTTTGATTCCTCATCTTGAGGAACTTCTTGAACTCTCGAGTGATGAGGGAGAAATCCTCCTCCGACAGCTCTGAGCTGGAGGAGCATGGCTCGGAGTCCTCCTCCTCATCCTTTTTCCTGGCACGGTACGACACCGCACCCTTGCCTTTTCTGGAGTGACTGGCTTTTAGAGCCACCGTCTTTTCTTTGGCAACCGCCTTCTCAGCTTCTTCTTCTGCTTTTCTGGTGTTCAGCTGAAGCTCATAGGACATCAGCTTTCCAAACAGAATTTGTAGATCAGTTTCAGCTAGTCTGCCAAACTCTCTGATGGCGCAGATCTTTGTGTCCCATTCCTTAGTAAGGGACCTAAGGAACTTATCATTGAGTTCACCATTAGTGAACACTCTTCCGTAGCCTTTGAGGGCGTTAACAATCTTGAGGAAGTTCTCGTATGTGACTCTGATCTCTTCCTCAGGCCCTTGTCTGAAGGCCTCATATTTCTAGTTCAGGAGGGATCTCCGATCATCCCTCACTTCATCCGTGCCCTCCATTAGGATGATCAGGCACTGTCAAATCTCCTGTGCTGTCTTGCAGTTGCTGAAGTTTTGCATCATAGAGTCATCAACTGCGCTGACCAGAATGTTCTGTGCCTTCATGTCAAGTCCCACTAGTACCATCTCGTCCTTGTCCATTTCAGAAAGTGTCTTCGGCACTTTCTTGGTGGGATCAATGGTGGAGGCCTTAGTGGGGACATAAGGTCCCTCCAGCACGATCATGAAAAGTCGAGGATCCACTGCTTCCATGTAGAACCTGATCCTTTCCTTCCAAATAGGAAAGTTGAGCCTGTTGCACACTGGGATCTTGCCGGAGTACTTGAGCCCGTCCATAGTAGATGTTTGCCTTCTTCTTGACACTAGTGGCATGATTCAACTCAAGGTGTTAACCTTTTTGATGAGTAACCTCGCTTTGATACCACTTGAAAGTCCACCTAGTGTCAGCTATGTGCACCTATGGGGGGGAATAGGTGACGTGTAGCGCTTTTGTGGAATTTACAAATGTACCTGCACAATAAAAATAAAAAGCACAGCACACAGAATACATAGACAATTTATAGTGGTTCCCCGACTTGGGTACATCCACTTTCCCCCTTCGACCTATCTCCCAACAAGGGACGACTCTGTCTCTTCTCCAACAGGATTGAAATCCAATCCCTGCACTATCGGAAGGAACCCTTCCACACGTGAGAGTCAACACTCCCACAAAACGGGTTGCACCCAACCCTTACAACGCGGAACAAACGTTCCTTTACAACAAAAGTAAATATAGAATGTACACGAGATACAAACTTCGTTTGGAGACTACGGTGTTCCTCTTCGTTCGACGACGTGTTCGTGAAGTCAACGAACAGTCTACGACCTTGGTCTCTCTTGGAGAGGATCTCCCCGGAACCGGCGGCGGCAACACGAGCGACGGCTAGCTTCGGATCGGCGGCTATGATGATGAGCGGCTGCTGAAAATAGAGATCCAATCTTCGTAGCGAAGCAAGCTAGGTCTACCAACGGTCACACGAGGATCGGTCGTCTCGATCGATTCGGATGGGAAGTTTTTCCCGATCAACAAATCGAGAGACAAGGGATCTCTGGATAGACGCGTGAGACTCAAGCTTTGCTAAGCTTCTGTTGCCGGAGATCGGGAAGAAAAGCGATCTACAGCGGCGGCTGACTAGCGCGAGCGGCGACGGATGCGGCGGAGTGATTTCGCGATTTTAGGGTTAGCTCTGCTCGGCTTCTTTCTCTATTTATTTACAGTTCAAAATACCCGTATATATACTGTAGATACTACTAATTTGATCGTTGTGGGACCCACAAGAAAAATCCCGAAAACCGGTCCAGAACACTGACAGCGGCAGAATTCGGTTCAGGAAGATCCAGAAAAACGCCCAAGTCAAAATCGGTGAGAATCGAAAGTGAATCTCGCCGAGTCGCCGAGAATCAAAGGTGATTCTCGACGATTCGGCGAGAATCAAAGATGATTCTCGTCGAATTTGCCTTGGTTGCACGCACTGCTTTAGGCCAGGTCGAGACGACGAGAATCAACCAGTGATTCTCGACGATTCGACGAGAATCACTAGTGATTCTCGCCGAATCGGCGAGAATCACTTGGTGATTCTCGTCGATTCTTACTTAGAAGCAGAGGTGCACGCTTAGAAGTGGCTGGGTCGAGTTCGGCGAGAATCAACTACTGATTCTCGACGAATCGGCGAGAATCCCAAGTGATTCTCGCCGAATCGGCGAGAATCACTTGGTGATTCTCGTCGATTTAAACTTAGACGAATTTTCGTCTTCCCACCTATGAGGTGCTCCTTGACCCATCCTTGCTCCTTGTCTGCTCCTGCATATTTACAGCTCTGTGCTTGAAAATAAGTGCACTCCAATAGAGAGAATACACGTAGGCCAACACACTGATCTGCTCAACGAGGGATTACGTCGTGCAGACCCGTGTATATTGACCTACTGCACCCTGACATTGGTGTGCACTTACCGTGGAAAAACTGCAAGCACAACTAGAAAGAGTTTATCAAATACATAGTCTATTGACCTTAGCTTGTCCAGGGGCTTCTTCAAATCAGGTACATTGTGGATACAATACCCAACAAAATCACTACTAAATAATATAATAAATAAGGACAGAAATAAGGAAAACTTCTAAGCCTAGCTCGGGATAGAATTTGACGAGCTCTGAATAGAATTCGTCGATAGGAGTTCCAAGGTCGTCGAGCTGAGAAATCCTGTTCGTTAACCTGAGCTTAGCGAATTGCATTCTGGAAATAACTTGCCAAATCTGCGCTCTAAGTTCGTCGAACAAAGAATCTGTCTTCGTCGTCCTGAGTTCAGAGAAAATAAACTGGAAAGAATATGTTTAAGCTGAACTCCAGATTTCGTCGAGCAGAGAATCTGTCTGAATGAAGAAATCATCGACCTGAGCTCGAATATCATCGAGCTCAACCTAGAGAAATAACTCTGAGTTTGTCTATCTGAGATTGATGATCATCGAGCTGAGTTCGAAAAATTTCGAACTGATAATTTTGTACTCTGAATTCTTCTAAGTCTGAGTCTACTGAAGTCCTTTGTTGGCTGGTCCATGAAGGTTGAACCTAATGACTAGCCCAAACTTTAGGACTCATAGACTTGACCGTGGATATACAATGTGGTCAAACTCATCCTAAATAGTGAACCTAGCCCAAATCCAAACTAGGGATCCAACATAAAATACCCGAAGTATGACGGTCGGAGTGCCTGGGTGCCAATATCAAAATTTGAAACTAAGAGAAAATTTGCATCAGATTTCTCGAGAGGGAGATCATTTCTTGAGTATGGATTTCTTTTCTGAGAAGCAGGGCTTGATGTTCTCCAGAATAAGGTAAGGACTCAAGTAATGAAGTCAGTATACGAGTAATGGTTGTTCTCGAAATAGATACCATTTCTCGAGTAATGAGGTTGTTCTCCAAAACTGAAGTCTTGAATTAGAATATTTTTGATTTTTTAAATGTACTCTGATTCTAAACTTTTTTGTGTCCCTTTTCTTCAGCATTCCTTATTGAGCATGCAAAGTTTTGTTTTCAAGAGCGTTAACTTGGCCTCGTTTAGTATCATCTTGAAAATGTCTGCAACCTGCATGTTAGTTAGAACATACTGGAGATTGATATATCCATGCTCCACATGCTACCTTATGAAATGGTACCTCAGATCTAATTGCTTTGTACAACTGTAAGAGACTGGGTTGTTGGCTATTAAAATTACACAGGAGGAGTCACAGAATATTGGAATGTCCTTGACCTTCAAGTTGTAGTCTTCAAGTTGATTCTTGATCCAGAGTAATTGTGCATAATAACTGCCGGCAGAAATGTATTCTGACTCGGCCGTTGAAATTGCAACACAATTTTGCTTCTTGCTACTCCATAAGATGAGTCTCCTTCTAAGGAATTGGCAAGTCCCGGAAGTTCTCTTTCTATCATCTTAACTACCTGCAAAATCTGCATCTGAAAATCCAATTAGCTCGTTATCATTACTTCTTTGGTACCATAAGACAAGATTTGGTGTGCCCTTAAGATATCTCAAAATCCGCATTGCAGCAGTGTGATGAGATTTACTAGAGTTCACCTAATATCTAGCACACACACATGTTGAAAACATGATGTCTGGACTACTAGCAGTAAGGTAGAGCAAGAATCCAATTATGTTATTGTACTTGGTTTCATCAAAAGGTTCCCCTTTCTCATCGTTATCCAAAGACATAGCTGAACCCATTAGAGTCCTCAAAGAGGTTGCACTCTCTATTCCAAATTTCTTAATCAACTCTTTGGTGAACTTCGACTGAGAGATGAAAATTCTATCATCAGATTGTTTCACCTGAAGTCCTAAGAAAAACATCAGCTCTCTCATACTGCTCATTTCAAACTTCCCTTGCATAAGTTTGGAAAACTTCTTGCAAAGGTTGTCATCAATAGAGCCAAAAATGATGTCATCGGCATAGATTTGCACTTGCAAAATCTTGCCTTTTACTTGCCTAAGAAATAATGTCTTGTTTATCTCTCCTCTTGTGAACTTGTTCTCAAGAAGAAAGTTAGACAGCGTTACATACCAAGCTCGTGGAGCTTGTTTCAAATCGTATAGTGCTTTAAATAATAAATAAACAAATTTAGGATGATCAGGATCAACAAAACCTGGAGGTTGTTCCACATACACTTCTTCCTTTATGTCACCATTAAGAAAGGCTGACTTCACGTCTATTTGGTATAGAGTGAAGCCTTTGAGTGCAGCACATGATAGAAACAACCTGATTCCCTCCAGTCTTGCCACTAGAGCATATGTCTGATCGAAGTCGATCCATTCTTCTTGTCAATACCCTTTGGCGATGAGTTTGGCTATGTTCTTGATTATTGTTCCATCTTCGTCCATCTTGTTCCAGTAGACCCACTTTGTTCCAATCACATTCTTTCCTTTGGGTCTTGGCACAAGCTTCCACACTCGGCAACATTTGAATTGATTTAGTTCTTCTTCCATTGCCATTACCCAATATGCGTTCACATTTGCTTCCTCAAACTTCTTTGGTTCAACATGCGAGAGAAAACTCAAATACAAATTCTCATTAGTTGTACCTCTACGAGTTCTGACACCATCACGAGGGTCTCCTATGATTTGATCCATTGGGTGATCCTTCAAGTGTTTGATCTCTAAAGTCCTTGTATCTAGAGCTTCTTATAACATTGTAGTGACTTCATAAGCTTGAATGACATCTTCATCATGGTGATCAACCTCTCCAATTGGGGTTGGAGTGGTGATCTTGATGAACTCTTGAACATTTTCCTTAACTAGCACATCTAATCTTACTTCCTTTAGTCTTGAACCTGCATCTTCAACAGACACACTAAAAGAGCTGCTTTGTAGCAACCTTGTCTCATCAAATACAACATTAATTGATTCTACTACGACTAGAGTTTTCTTGTTAAAAATCCTATATGCCTTACTATGGCTATTTTATCCTAAGAAAATAATTTCAAAACTCTTTTCACTGAATTTAGTTTTGTGATACTTCCCATTGATAAGTATGAAGAATTTACTCTCAAAGATTCTAAATATGATATTGTCGGTTTCCTGCCCTTTAGTAGTTTGTAAGGTGTTTTATCATGGTTCTTATTTATGAGTGCTCTGTTTTGCACATGACATGCAGTGTTGACGGCTTCAGTCCAGAAGTATTATGGTAGTGAGGCATCACTCAACGTGGTTCTACAGGCCTCTATGAGTGTTGTATTCCTTCTCTCGGGGACTCCGTTCTATTGAGGATTACGAGGAGGGGAAAACTCATGAAAGATACCTATGCTTTCACAGAATTCTGTCATGGCACCAGATATGAAATCTGTTCCATTGTCACTTCTGATTTTGATAACTGAACTGTTGTATTCATTATGGATCTGCCTGACAAAATTAGTGAAAACATTAAAAGTATCTGACTTGTGTTTTAGAAAGAACACCCGTGCAAAATGAGTGTAGTCCTCTACAATAACCACTATATAATTCTTACCTCCAGAACTTCTAATTTGCAGGGGATAGAACAAGTCCTTATAAAGTAGGTTTAAGCACCTGTTAGAATGTTTTCCAATAATAATTTTTAAGGTATCCCTTGTTTGCTTGTCATTTATGCATGCGTGACAAGGTCTATGTTTAACGCACTTAATGTTTGGTACATAACATACTAAATTAAGAGAAAATAATTTATTAATAGTTTTGTAATTTATATGTGTTAATCTCTTGTGCCATTGGTCAGTAAGAGACACACTATCTTTTGTCAAAAAGCACACTGGTGAAGAAGAGTCTAAGCAAATAAAATTTTAAAAAAATATATTTCTACTATGAGTGCCTGATAGAATCATTTCTAAGTTATCTACCGATTTTATCAAGCACTTGTCTGCATGAAATTCTACTATGTATCCTTTATCATAGAGCTGGCTTATGATTATTAGATTATGCCCTAATCCTTCAACATAGGCCACATCTGAGAAGGATACACTACCGTTAGTGATCATACTGTAGCCTTTTGTGATTCCCCTGTCAGAACCACCAAAGATAACATTTGCCCGATTCACAACTGGAGAGTCTTTTGAAGAAGGCTTCTTGTCCCGGTCATGTGCCGATAGCATCTACTGTCCAAATACCAGATAGGCATTTTGTTGGCCTTTGGACATACCTGCAAAAATAGAATCAGTTCACCTTAGGAAGCCAAACTCATTTGGGTTCTTGGTCATTTGTCAGCCTGCTCCCCCTATGAGTGTTAACATTACGAGTGTTCTGCCTCACATGATTAACTAGAGGAGTTTTAAAACTTCTGGAATTAAACCAGCAATCTACGGCAAAGTGACCAACTTTACTGCAACACCAACAGTCAAACCTGTTGTACCTTTTCCAAGTCTCCTTCTTGACCTTTTGAACGTGTGGTCTTGCAGGGGTAGCTGATCTAGAGGTAGAAGCGTCATGATGATGGCATTCACAAGACATTTTCACATCCTTTTCCTTGGGTACAACTAGCTTGGCCTTTGGTTCCTTCTTCATATTATGGCCATGAACGTATTGACCATTGTGTTTTATTTGTAGTTCTTCATAAGGTGCCTTGAATACACTTTCACCAAAGTTTTGGGGACGGGTCCATCCTTTGTATTGTGACTTAGGCTCTACATAAGTAGGCCTAGAAAAATGACTGTAGGATGAATAAAAATCAAACTCGCTTGTTGGGAAGATGACCTTCGTAAACGATGTTTGATCTAGAGGAGCCTTCCCCATTTCCTTGGTTAAAGCTTTCTTTGAAGCCTTATTCTTTCTTTGAGCTTTATTCTTCCTAAAACAATTACTAGGAGCAACCTGATGGCCTAAGCCATCTCCTTTGGCCTAAGCGGAGAATTCTGCAATGAATAAAAGGACTGTCTTGGGCTTGGAGAAACTTTCAACCAGTTTCTTTTCAGCGACAAGTTTTTCTTCCAATTCCTTGATGATTTTCTCTTTCAGTTTAAGGTGCTCGAGGGCTTTATTGTATTCTTCGATAGCGGCATGGAATTCCTCTCCGAGTGAGTCCGTCATTGTGACTTCCTCTCTTAGAGTACTTTCCTCAGCCTTAACAGATTTGATCTCCTTAGCCTGAGTTCTAGCGAATCTTTGACATTTGTTGTAAGCCTTAATTAATTACTTTTATTGAGTCGTGAGTTCAGACTCATCATCAGAAGAGCAGTCCTTATGATCATGGTCTGAAGCATCGAATTCTGAGAGTGGGGTGTGAGAGTTTACCTTCCCTGTGTATTGAGGTTCTTCTTCCTCGTCTGTCTGTGCCATCAGCTCGAAGTAGGCTTCCTCTTCCTTACTTGACTGAGATGAGTCAGAGTCACTCAGACTCTTGGCCTTCTTGGCTACTAGGCTTCTTTAAGATTTCTTTTTACTATACGAGGACTTCTTTTCTTCTCTTCTTCCACCTTATTTCTCCTTGTGCAGGCAATCTGCAATTACTTGCCCTGACTTATTACAACAATAACAAACGATGTCAGATGAAATATGTTTGTTCGGTTTACAGTTATACATGTCATGGGTACTTGAGCCTTTCTTATGACGATCACCATCATGACGTGATCTTCTGGAGGAAATTTCTTTGACTTTCCATTTCTTCTTCTTACTTATGAACTTTTTGAACTGTCTAAAGAGTAGGGAGAACTCTCCTTCTGATAGTTCTGAGCATGAGGTGCTCAGCTCAGAGTCTTCTTCTTCACTTTCTTCCACTGCAAGAGTAGGTGATACGGCTTTAACCTTCCTTGTGCTGTCTGCCTTTAGTGCGACAGACTTCTCCTTCGATGAGGATCTGCTTCCCTCTTCTTCAGCATTTCTTGTATTTATTTAAAGCTCATATGACATCAGCTTCCTGAAGAGGTTCTGAGGAACAGTCTAAACTATCTTTCCAAACTCCCTTATGTCACATATTTTGTTGTCCCATTCCTTTGTGAAGGATCGTAGGAGCTTGTCGTTTAATTCTCCGTTGGTGAAGACTCGGCCATAGTTCCTTAGGCCGTTGACGATCTTGAAGAAATTTTCAAAAGTATCTGCTATGTTGCCTTTGGTACCTTTCCTGAAGGCCTCATACTTCTGGTTCAAAAGGAATCTTATATCATCCCTCACTTCTTCGGTGCCTTCCATCAACACGATCAGTGACTTCCACAACTCTTTGGCAGATTTTCAGTGAATGAGATTTTGGAGCATAGAATCATCGATTGCACTTGCGAGAATATTTTTAGCATTCTTGTCTAAAGAGACAAGTGCAATCTCGACCTTATGTAGATCCACCAGCTTCTTTGGTATATGCTTTGTGGGATCAATCATAGAGGCCATCATAGGAATGTAGGGGCCTTCTTCCACTATCATGAAGATCCTTGTATCTACTGCTTCCATGAACAACTTCACCCATTCTTTCAACATGGGGAAGTTTGGCTTAGTGCATGTTGGAAGCTTAGCAAAATACTTGACTCTGTCCTTGCTTGTATACACCTAAGGGAATTAGGGGCAGATCTGTTCGAGGTGTTAACCTTTTGATGAACAACCTCCCTCTAATACCAATGGAAAATGTTTAGTTTTCTACCTAAAACACCTAGAGGGGGGTGAATAGGTGAGATCTGTGTCATTTTGCGTAATAAAAATCGTACGAGTTATGAATAGAAAATAAACAAGCAAACCACAGACAACACCAAAAATTATAGTGGTTCCTCGACCTTGGGTACATCCACTATCCACCTCACCGATCTAGCAACTCACTAGACTCGGCTACTCCACTATTCTCTCGGATTGAAAACAATCCTACAACTCGGAACAAAGTTCCTACAACTTGGAGTAAAACCACTCATACAATAACTCGAAGAATAACTCCTACAACTCAGAGAATAACTACTACAATCTCGGAGAATAACTACTAAAGCAATAAAATGAATTAACATTTAAATAACAATATTGTCTTCACAGATCTGACTGAATCTCGGCTTCTTCCTTCTTAAAAAGCTGTAAGGCTCTGTCCGAAAAATTGAGGAAGAAATCGGAGAACTCTTCGATCTGAGAACGTTAGAATCACCATGATCAAGGAGAAGATTTGCAGTAGTCGAAAAACTTGATCGAATGAATCCTTCTTGTCTGAATCTTTGAGATGAAAAAAATCGGTGATGAAGAACAGAGCGGTGGTGCTTCTCGATTTAGAAAGTAGAAAATTATTCAGAATTCCGTAAGAAATCTTCTTAGGGTTTTGTCGAATCTGACAAGACTTTTTATAGGTCTAATATAACAGTCAAAATATCATTAATGACAATCAATGTGGACCAATTAAAAGTTAGTGATATTTGGAATAGAATCCACTAATACTTAATGAAAATTCAAAATCCTGAACTCCATTTCTCGAGAGAGAGATAAGTACTACTCGAGAGTAGCTTCTGTTTCTCGAGAACAGGAATGAAGTTCTCGAGAAGAAATACTTAAGGAAAGTGTAGAAAATGAATTCTGAATTCTCGAGAATAAATATAC
The DNA here is from genome assembly GCA_039583875.1 of Platanthera guangdongensis. Lineage (NCBI taxonomy): Eukaryota > Viridiplantae > Streptophyta > Magnoliopsida > Asparagales > Orchidaceae > Platanthera > Platanthera guangdongensis. The sequence goes on along the minus strand of CM077148.1, from coordinate 109,607,457 downwards.
TTAGTCGAGAAAAATAGATGGTCGTAACTCGAGAAATGTTCTTCTGTTACTCGAGAACATGAAAGTATCTCGCGAAAAGATTTATGTGTCTCGAGAAAATACATCTGGTTCTCGAGATCTATTCTTGGCCATCTCGAGAAATGTCTTCGGCTTTCTCGAGAAAAAGACTTAGAAAAATTCAGAGTTAGATTTTAAGATTACTTGAGAAGGAGTCAAGACCTACTCGAGCACTGCATGACTTTCTCGAGGACTACACTAGTCTTTCTCGAGAATGGCTTCTTCTACTCAAGTATCCGGCTAGGTTATCTGGAGTAAAAGCTTTAATCTTACTCGAGTAATGACTGTTCTTCTCGAGTAAAACACTTAAAAAATTTTTGTTAATTTAAAAGTGATTTTCTTCTATGAAACCAGCAACCAGCCTTTCTCCTATGCCTTTACTACTTGGAAATAAAGTGTGTCCCAATAGAGAGTTTACACATGATTCAACACCGTGGATCACACAATGAGGGATTACATTGTATGGCCCTGTGTTTGGTGACCCATTGTAAACTGACATTGCTCCACCCTTGGCAATTATAACCTGCGAACACTCAACTTGAAAAGACATCAAATACAAATTTAATTCATCTTATTTCAAGTGTGACTTCATACAAATCTAGGTTATTGCGGATACAATACCCAAAAATATCCGAGGTCGTTTGCTTGATTTTAGCATTTTGCATAAATAAGCTATTTGCAAAACACGTTATTTGAGCTTGTGCACGCGGTATAATTTCTTCAAGCCAACATGCTATCTTTGAGGCAACACAAGCTTTCTATTCAACTTAGGCCTTCTAGGCTAATGCTATCCTCAGCAGTATACCCACCACAAGCTGGACCCCACTCACATATACATAAGTAAATTCTGCCATGTCCGCTCGTTGAGTTCACTCGATGATTAGTCTAGTCCATTCAGTAATTCACTGAGTTTACTCAACCTCCCGGACCTACCTACAGCCCCATGACCTTGGGTTTTCTCACACAAATTTCTACCGATCGAAGCCACCCAAGATGACTCAATACACGCACAAGGGGTCTAGCTCGAATTGGGATGTTACAAATCCAATAAATGAAGAAATAATTTCGTCCCCGAAATTTAGATTGGGGCTACGAGGATTTTGCGGGTGAGAGTAAAGCATACTAAATAGTTATGATTTATACATTTAATCTAGATTGTATGAGCGCTCTTATCTTATAATGTCATACGAACAAATACTGACACACATTCGTCCAAAAATAACAAACTCAGCCTATGCTGATTTTTTTTTGTTGCGATTAATTCCAATTGCGTATCACTCATGAGGGTAATCCATGAAGACTTGATGCGTACGACATCAGGCAGTCTACTTATTTATAAAACCACGATTGCATCAGGCTAACACTATCAACCTCTCAATTGTAGTACAGGTTCCATGAACCAAATCAACTACAGAGTCAACAACTCGTTTAAACATGCAGGACTAGATCTCAAAACACTAGATACCTATAATAAGTGTCATTAATGATTGCCTTGAACCATTTTATGCCATGCTATCCATGAGTCTCTAACACAATTCCTCGATAATCCTATTTAGTTTATAATGTAATAACGTCGTATATGCAAACCAGAGCATTGACACAACTATTATGAATTTACAAGAACGGAGTCTGAATTGAGAATATCCACATACGTCTCAAAACAAGAAGTCTGACAATGTGGATAAGTCAACAAGGCTTCTATATTGGTTTAGTGTACATATAAAGTATCTTGATTACAGTCTACTCATCACATATTCACACCTTACATGGTTCGACATAAATCCCATGATTTCACATGGTCTGAAAATTTCACCTTACATTTATGATAGAATTAGATGGGTTTGTTAACCTAACAAACCACACAGAGAAATGTTAACGCAATGAGTGTTACGATTTTGAACCATTTATCCTTAATTTTTATGTTTTTGTAAACATACCTCTCTGATCAACAATCAATATAATTCCAACTTAAAAATTTCCAAGGCGTCCCCAAATATTTGTCATGCGATCATCAGACCAACCATTGATCACTGAGAGGCACCACAACATTATCAAAAGGGTTAAGTTTTCATTCCACTACACCCTCGATCTAAAATTTAAGGAGTTCAAAATAATTAATCGAGTTAACTGATGATGATATTATCTCCTAAGTGCTTGTCTGCCATAAGAGAAAGGTTAACTAAATGAATCAACATTCTGACATAACCACTAGAGATCAATATCGTCTGAGTGATCTTTGTGTTGTCAATGCACTAACAACACATGAAAGCTTTTTGGTGGGCAAATAAAATTATTGATTATAATGATTATATTTTAGCAATAAATTATCTGACTTCAAAGTTTCCCAATACAACAAAGAGGAATCTGAAAGTGCAGCTAGATCTGATATACTCTAGAGGGGGGGTGAATAGAGTATATGGTGATTTTAAAACTTTTACAACTGTTGTTGTATTTTAGGTGTGTGTGCAGCAGATATAATAAACAAAAACAACGGCAATGGACTAATCACATCACATTCACAGAGCAAGGCCAGAAAATAAAAGGAAAAGAAAGCAACCAGACGACACAAGAATTTTATAGTGGTTCCCCAAATCTGGGTAGTCCACTCTTCTACCACCCTGGTAGGAATCCACTCCAGGAAGGGGTTGATCAGTTGTCCTGGCACCAATGGGGTTTTGATCAGGTTCCCAAAAACCAAACCCTCAAGTCTTTTGGAGGGAGACTTGCAACCAGAATAATTTTGAAGGGAATTAAAACCCTGTACAGAGGTGGAGTGAGAGGGTGATGAGATCTTCTCTTTCTCAAATCAAATGAGAAGACTTGTGGAATGTTGTTTAGCAGCTTTGCTCCCCCTTAGATGTAGAAAGGATCAGGAAGAAATCTGGAGCACTGCTTCAGGGTGATAGGTCTTCAAAGACCTAGAATTCCATGTCCATAGAAAGTCTTCAGAAACTTCTTGCAACTGATATGAATGTATTGTTTTGAAGTTCTCCTGAGTAAAAGCAGATGAAGAAGACTCTTGATATTGATGTAATGTTCTTCTTCTTCTTCTTCTAGATCAATTTCTCTCTGGGCCATGAATGAATTCTTTTTCTTGTGTTGTCTGAATCACTGTCTATGATCTTCTTGTTGTGTCTGGTGTTCTGTACTTGTTGTATTTCTTTGGTTTCTATAAATGTCTGTCTGTCATAGAGAGCATTTGAATTTTTGAATGTCGAGCAGTAATGACAGACGGCCTGGAAAGGAAGCAGCAATTAATTATTTCCCCAATTGTTTCCATGGGAAAATGACATATAATAATCCATAATTAACTGCGCATCCTAACGGTAGTATACTGTGAAGAACTGCCATTAATTGTCTAGGAATCAGCGCCATGACATGAGACGGGAACGGAAGAAGACCTAGTCTGGAATCGTCGACCGAAGAATAGAATTCGTCGAACAGAGTCTTGAATTCGTCGAGCTGAGTTGAGTTCGTCGATCTGAGCTGAGTTCGTCGAGCTGACAGTCTTCATTCGATGAATAGACAATCTTCAATATCAGACAAACATCATTCGTCGAGCAGAGAACCAAATTTGTCGAGCTGAGAAAAATTCTGAACTTGGACGAATTACACTACATCTGCTGAAATCCTGTGTCGACACAACTTGGTGTCGACAGATTGATCTTGGTGTCGACACAACTCCTCTGGTGTCGACAGATTGGTCTAGGTGTCGACACAACTCCTCTGGTGTCGACAGATTGGTCTAGGTGTCGACACAAATCCTCTGGTGTCGACACAAGCTGGTGTCGACTGAAATCCTGCGTGTCGACACAAATCGCCTGGTGTCGACACAAGCCCTAAGTGTCGACACAGATTCTCTGAGCACAAAAATATCGTCGAGTACAGATTAGCATTCGTCGACCTGAGAAGCTGTGAACTTGAGGTCCAAGTTCGTCGAGCTCAGAATATAATTCGTCGACCGAAGCATGGAGCTGGACTTAGAGAAATTTGAAGTAGCCCTGAGAATGCTTGAAGCAGGATCTGGTGTTCGTCGAGCAAAGAACAAAGTTCGTCGAGCTCAGCACTGCGAATAGGCTCACGATCGTCGAGCGCAGAGCTCCCTTCGTCGAGCTGAGTTCGACGAACGTCGAACTCATTTCACTTAGTCTGAAAAACTGATAGATCTGGAGTTCCTGATGGTCTTGAAGAAGACTGGTCCATCTGAAGTTGAGATAGAGGACTGTCCTAGACTCTAAGACACAAACTTGACCCAGACTATACATGATGAGTCACATCCTAAGTCAGTGAACCTAGCCCAAATCAACTAGGGATCCAACAATCTCCCGCTATTTGGGTGAGGTCACTAACAGAAACTCCAAGCAAAGAACAAACAGAAAAACAAAGTAAAATTAAGAGATATATCTGGCAGAGAATTTACAACACATGCAATAGATATATATATACATACTAGCTTTGTTTTAATGCAAAATATAGACTGAAACAGAAGCAAAAAAGAAAAGAAAACACAAAATTACTTCTCTGATTTCTTCTATTTTGGCTTGACTTCTGGTGCTTTATCTCCTGGCTTCTTGAAAATGATTTCCCTATTGGGATCTGAAGCTTGAGCCTTGGTCATAGTCATGTCAGCTGCCCCTATGATGTTTAGTGAAGTGGCTCTGGGGACAACTGCTTCTGGGTGAAGATTCATGTATTCATCAACATTGAGTAGTTTGTTTGCTTTCCTAAATCTTTTTAGTTCGTCTCTCCTGTACTGAGACGTAGTAATTAAGCCTGTTGTGTCCTTGCCTTCAGCTTTGGCTTTGTTTATTAGAGATAAGCCAATGATTTCTTGGAATCTTGCCATTCTGGCTGTATTGGCTGTTTCTGGATCTTCAGGAGGAGAATAGGGCCTTTCAGCTTCATGTTCCTTAGATTCCTGGGGCTGCTGCTGTTGTTGTTGATGGTGTTGACTGCCTGAAGATGGTGGCCTTGGCTGACTACTACCAGAGGATCTCCCTGATTGTCTCTGATAAGTTTGAATAGGAGCAGATCTCTGAGAGCTTGAGCCAGAGGCACCTGCTGCTGGAGGAGGAGGAGGAGGAGGATCCTTTTTGTATCTATGAACTGGGGGAGAAGAGTATCTCCTACTCCTCTTCCTCTCTTTTTGCTAGCTCTTTGATAGCCACATCCATGCAGGCATCCCTTTGTAAGGAGCAACATTATGCAGAATATAGTATGGAGTGTCTACAGTGGGATTAGGCTTGGGAGCAGGAGGAGGAGGAGCCTTCATTTTCTTAGAGAGCAGCTTCTTTCTCTTTTTAGCAGCCTCCTCATCTGATTCATCATCATCAGAATTTGAACTCTGAGGGTTATCATACAAAGCATTCAACTTCCTCAGAGTGGAATCAGGAATGATAATAGGTTTTTCTTGAGGGGGAATAGAAGGTTCAGAGGGTAAGGGTACAACAGCAGTTGAGACAGAACTTGCAGCTGCTGCCTTGTTCTCTTCTTCAATGTCTGCCAGAATGAGCTCATCTAGATCAGGCATGGGAGAATCATCCATGACAAAATCTGGGATAGGGCAGATTTCTGGAATAGACACAGAAGTTGGAACAGCAGAGGGAGCAGCAAAGGATGCACAAAGTTTCCTGGCAACTGCTGGACTTGTTGGAGAGGTATACTGGACAATAGCCAAATATGGCTTAGCAATCTCTACTGAATGAAGCTTCATATATACAGGATCAAAGATCTGAAGTATCTCAGATAAATTAACTGTGGGATTTATAAGGAAATCACCAGCAGTTGTTATTGAATCTACTGACTGATCAAAGCTACTGTCAGTGTCCATGAATTGAATAAAATCTATTGCTGTGTCTGTAACTGCAAGTGCATTATCAAGCACTGAATCAACTATATCTGTAGTGTCAAGAACTGTATCTGCAGTATCTGTATCTGTATCAACTGTATTCACTTCTGCAGCTGCTGCCCCAGCTTCATCATGGAGCATCTCCCCCTGCCTGGGTTCAGGAGAACCTGGAGCCAGGCCCCTGAATGAAGAGGGGGCAGCAGAGAGGGCTGAGATTTGGGCAGATAAAGAATCAATGGAATTCACCAGAGGTGTAATTGCCTCTGTGATGAGTGATTTAATAAGAGGAGTCAGAAGAGAGATGATGGTGGGAATGGTGGAAGAATCCATAGGTGGAGAAAGAATAGTAGAGGAGGAAGGAAGAATATGTGGAGGGGATAAGGGAGGTAGAACAGGTTGTGGTTCAGTGGGTATGGTGTAGGATGGAATAGAGGAAAGGTGTGGTGGAAGAGGGGAGTGAGGAGGTGAGGGAATATGTGTTTCAGTGGGGGAAACTGGAGGTGTAGGCATATGTGTAATATCAGGCGGTGGAGATTGATGTTGAGGTGGAGTCAATTGAGGTGCAGGAGGAGTGGGAAGAGATTTGGTAGGGAGAATGACCTCTTCAGAGTCAGGGTGGGGAGTGACCTTGACGGTCCTGGTGCTCTCAGAAGCCTTGATGGAGGAGGAGGAACCCTTGGAGGGTTTGGAGATCGTCCTCTCCCATCGGCCAAACAAGGCGCAGGTGAGGAGCTTGCTGGCGTTGATGAATGTGGTCGGGGAGACCAGACATTCACTGGCCTTTTCCTGGAGGAAAATCCCCAGGATTCTGCCGTAGCAGACTTCCTTCTTGCTAGTTCTTTTCTTGATAAGGTCAAAGAAAACCATGCCCCAATCAACCTGACACTTGTTGAGCACTGCACACATGATCAGGAATTGATGGCGAGTGATATAGTCGTGTGCCGAGTGCTTGCCCAACAGAATTTTCCCTACAATGTCAGCCAAAAATTGATAAGCGGCGGACAGTTGTTTCTTCAGAAGCTTATTAGGGTTGTTGCCGGAGAAACCCATGACTTTCAGCATATCAGCATATTCCTCAGCGTCCATTTCCAAGTTGTCTTCCCCATTGATCAGACCAAATATTTCAGAGAGTACTGCTGGGGACAGGGAAACGTCAGTGTTTCCAATAGTTCCTGTCAGATTTCCATCTTCAGAAATTGCGGCAGTATACACCCATTCTCTTATCTCTGTTGAGTGTAGCTTGATGTTGCGTGTCATGAAGTTCTTGAGATGCAATTCTTCAAGTAATTCAAGGATATACAGAAAAATTGGATCGGAATGCTGGAAGGACTCAAAATCCATTGAGAATGCTGCATCAAACTTCATCGCTGCAAGTGCTCCTGGAGGAATCGCCATTGATGACCTGCAAAGAAAATTACAGAGAAAACAGCGATCAAGAGCAAAGGAACTGAAAGCGCGGGACGGAGGTCGAAGAAAACCTAGATATAAGATTTTCAGAATATGAATCGACAAGCTCCGTTTCACGAAAAAGAGACAGATCTTCGAACTGAGATCGACGAAATAAGGTATAGGAGAGTAGTTCGTCGAACCCATTCAGAAGAATTGAAAACAGTTCGTCGAACTCCGTTCGACGAAATGGTTTCTGAAGCAAGGTTCGTCGATCTCCGGTTGACGAACATTGTTTCCACACAGAGAATTCGTCGATCTCCGTTCGACGAGAATCTCTCGAACTTTCCCTAATTCGTCGAACTCCGTTCGACGAACTCTGGAAAATTCGTCGAATGCAGACAGAAATTAATTTAACTCTTCTCCATCAATCATTCCCAGTTGATTTATAAAGAATGGATGGGTTTTCTCATCCAAAGGCTTGGTGAAGATATCTGCTCTCTGTAGATCAGTGGGAATGTGGATCAAGTTAATTTTCTTTTTGTCCACATTATCTCTAATGAAATGATGTCTTATTTCAATATGTTTAGTCCTAGAATGATGAACTGGATTCTTAGCTATAACAATAGCACTTGTATTATCACAAAATAAGGTTGAATTATTTAAGTTGATACCATAATCTAGGAGTTGGTTTTGTATCCATAGCATCTGTGAACAGCAGCTGCTAGCAGCCATATATTCTGCCTCAGCAGTTGATGTAGACACAGATGTCTGCTTTTTTGCAAAACCAAGAGACAAGTCTCATACCCAGGAACTGGCAAGTTCCAGAGGTACTTTTCCTGTCCACTCTACATCCAGCATAGTCAGCATCTGAGTATCCAGTTAACTCAAACTCTGACTCTGCAGGATACCAGAGTCCTAAACTAGGACAACTCTTTATATATCTCAAAATCCTTTTTAGAAAAATAAGATGAGATTCTTTAGGATTCACTTGGAATCTAGGACAAAGGCATGTGGCAAACATTATGTCAGACCTGCTAGCTGTTAAGTATAATAGGGATCCAACAATTGCCCTATAATGTGTCTGATCTACAAGTTTCCCTGCTGCATCAGAATCCACAACAGCATTGGTAGCCATAGGTGTTTTCATTCCTGAGGCATCACCCATCCCAAACTTTTTAATGAGCTCTTTAGCATACTTAGATTGGGAGAGGAAGATACCATCAGGGAGCTACTTCACTTGGAGACCAAGGAAGTAGGAAAGCTCACCCATACTACTCATCTCAAATTTGGAATGCATGAGGTCAGCAAACCTCTGACACAATTTGGGATCAGTAGACCCAAAAATAATGTCATCCACATATATTTGTACCAATAAGATTTGGTCCTTATGATGTCTAGTGAAAAGGGTTTTATCTATGGTTACTCTTGTAAATTTATGCTCTAAAAGAAAGCTAGATAGGGTCTCATACCAAGCTCTTGGAGCTTGCTTTAAACTATAGAGAGCTTTATGCAACATGTAAACATAAGAGGGTTGAGTTAGAGAGATAAAACCTGGAGGTTGTTCTACATAAACCTCTTCTTGAAGTACACCATTCAGAAAGGCACTCTTAACATCCATCTGGAATACTTTGAACTTTTTGTATGCTGCATAGGCTAGGAATATTCTAATGGCCTCCAACCTTGCAACAGGGGCAAAGGTTTGGTCATAGTCTATTCCTTCTTCTTGCCTATATCCTTGGGCAACCAGTCTAGCCTTGTTCCTTACAATATTCCCTTGTGCATCTAATTTGTTCCTATAGACCCATTTGGTTCCAATAACTGGGTAGTTATGGGGTCTTGGAAGCAAATCCCAAACTCTACATCTCTCAAACTGATTTAGTTCCTCTTGCATTGCAAGAATCCAGTGGGGATCTTGCTCAGCTTCATGGATGGTGAGAGGTTCAATTTGAGAGAGAAAACAGGCATGCATCAAGTCTTGATTGAGCTGATGTCTTGTCTGTACACCAACTGAAATGTCCACAATCACTTGAGATCTGTGGTGATCTCTAAGTATGACAAGATCAGTTGGTGAAGTTGGTTGAGCAACAGCTTCTGCAAATAATTCCTCTTGAGGAATGGTGCTGGCTGTTGATGGAAGTTCAGTTACTTCCTCTTAGATTTCTTCTTCACTATCTTCAGCAGCCTGTGGAGTGGGATGAGTTGGAACCTCTTGGGTAAGGTTTAGTCCATCCATAGACTCACACATTGGTGAAACCTGCAAAGGACTATTGGTAGAAATGTCTTTATCCTTATAAGACATGTTAGCTTCATCAAAAGACACATGGACAGATTCTTCAATTTTAAGGGATGATTTGTTGAAAACCCTATAGGCCTTGCTTACTTGGGAATATCCTAGAAAAATCCCTTCTTCAGCCTTAGCCTCAAATTTTCTGATGTATCTTTTGTTATTAGTGTGGATGTAACATATGCAACCAAAAACTTTAAAGTAAGTGATTTTAGGTTTCTTTTCTTAAAGTAATTCATAGGGGGTCTTGTGTTTTAGTTTATGTATAAGACATCTGTTCAGGACATAGTTAGCTGTGTTTACAGCTTCTGTCCAAAAGGATAGAGGCATGTAAGCATCTGCTAACAATGTACCTACATCTTCAATGAGTGTCCTATTTTTCCTTTCAGCTACCCCATTTTGTTGGAGAGTTCTAGGAGCTGAGAAGCACTGCCTGATACATTCCTTCTCACAGAACTCATGCATAAGAAGAGACTCAAACTCTGTGCCATGATCACTTCTGATCAATGCAACATGAGTAGAGAACTCAATCTGTATGGTCTTGAGAAAATCTGTAAGAACTTTGAATGTATCTGACTTAGCTCTCAGGAAGGCTACCCAACTGAATCTGGAGAAATCATCAACAATAACTAAGGTGTAAGACTTCCCTCCTAGGCTTTGTACTGCAATGGGTCCAAAAAGATCCACATGAAGCAGATACAATATCCTAGGTGAATCACTTTTATTAATGGATTTGAAGCTAGTTTTAGTTTGCTTGCCTAGTTGACAAGCACTGCATAGGCTTTCCTTCTTGTAGGGACCAGAAGGTAAACCTCTAACAAGATTGTCTTTAGATAACCTAGATATGTTCTTAAGGTTTACATGTCCTAGCCTTTTGTGTCATAGCTCATTTTGGTTACTAGTGATATTGAGTAAACAAATATCTGTTGTGCCAGAAATGAAATCTACAAAATATATGTTTCCTTGTCTAAGTCCAATTGAAACAGTTTGGTTTTTATCATTTATAATAGAACAAGAGGTAGAGTTAAAGCGTACCTAATAACCTTCATCACATAATTGACTTATGGATATAAGGTTATGTTTAAGTCCACTTACATATGTCACCTTTTTGAAGGTCACTGCTCCAATGCTTACTCTTCCATATCCTTCTGACTGACCACTCTTTGAGTCTCCAAATATCACCTTTGGTCCTAGCTTGGACTTATAGTTGGTGAGATTTGCTTTGCTGCCAATCATGTGCTTGGAGCAACCACTGTCCAGGTATCATGTCTGACTTATCCTTGGACAGTTCTTCACCTGTACCTGCATCAAAAAAAAAACAAAGCTCAATTGTTCTTGACCCAGGTTACCTTGGGTCCTTGGTTTGGCTGAAAAATAACACTAGAAATGACTGATAATGCAGGTTGAGACTTATACCCTAGAGGGTGATATCTCCTAAGTGGGATTATCCAATCAGCTACTGGATTAAATGTCTTGTTAGCTGTTTTAACATTTCTATAGGAGAAATTATTTATATTTGGTCGTTCTGGGATCGACGAATTATTGTAAGTTCGTCGACTAGAGTTCGACGAATGGGGATGAGATCGTCGACCTCCACTCAGAGAATGACCATGGTCATTTTCTGCGTCCCACGTTCGTCGACCTCTGCTCGACGAACCATACACAGTTCGTCAATCGCAGTAAGACGAATAATTATTTCTGAAGTTTGCGTTCAGCGTTCGTCGATCGGGGTTCGACGTTCTTGCAGGATTTTGTCGATCTAAGTTCGACGAATTCTGCTGAACTTGGTTTTTAACAGTTTTCTTCTGTTTTCTGTTGCTATTGTCTAGGGAATTTGACTTGTTTTCTGATCTGGGTTTTTCAGTTAGTTTCTCTTTACCCTTAGCAGTGATAAACTTTATGGGAGTGGAAAGTATATTTTTCTTTATTATGGGGGGTAAACCTGATGAAGCACCCAAGTCCAGCCTGCCATTTAATCTGGCATTTACTGTGCTTGTGATATCCATCAGCTTGAGGCTTCTCCAATTGAGAGATTGCTCAAGTTGTTTTGCCTCACATAATTCAGATTTTAACTTGATTATCTGTTCATTAGCTAGAGTCAATTGGTCAGATAGTTTTCTATTTTCTGTGCTGACAGATTCAAGGTTTTCTAGTCTAGTCCTCAGGGTTTTTATCTCTTTTTCTGAGTATATTAAATCCATGCACATAGTTTTAAATTCTACTTTAAATAAGTCAGAATTGAAATCAAAACTAGAAATCACCTGATCAGCCTCTGAGTCTGAGGCACCTTCATCTTCAGAATCCTCTTCTGATCCACAGTTGCTTCTGGAGGCATCTATTGCCATTAGACACACCTCCTTGGATCTGGCTTCTTCCTCTTCTTCACTGGAGCTAGAGGAGGATGTTTTCTCTTCTGTGTCACTCCAGGACTCAGCAACAAATCCTTTGTCCTTCCTTTTATACTTGTTGGAGGAGGGTCTGCTGCTTTGTTTTCTTCTGGAATCCTTGTCCCTGCCCTTGTCCTTTTTCTGATTCTCTGAGCATTCTGAAATATAGTGCCCAGGCTTTCTGCATCCAAAACACACAACCTCCTTAGTTGGTGTCTTGTCATATTTGGGTTTATCATCCTGCCTGGATGATTTTCTTCTAAAGTCCTTTCTTGCCATTTTGTAGAATCTTTTGGCAAAGAGGCTCATTAATTCTTCATTGGAGGTAGATGTTTCACTGTCTTCAGAAGCTTTGAGGGCCAAGTTGTGCTCCTTCCTAACTAGGGTAGTTGCCTTCTATTCTGCTGCCTCTCTTGATTTGACAAGCTTCTCATATGACTTCAGCTTGCCTAGCAGAGATTCTGTTGAGATCTCATTGAGGCTTCTGGCTTCTTTGATTGGCCAGATTCTGGAGTCCCATGAACTGGGGATACACATCAGTATCTTATCATTCACCTCAGTTAAGGTGATGTCCTTGTCAAGAGTCTTGAGTTCACTAATGATTGAACTTAATCTATTGTACATCTCAGCCACTGATTCTGTCTCATCCTTTTTGAAATTCTCATAGAGAGAAATGAGACTGGATCTCCTATCCTTTCTTTCATCAGCAGAGTCTGCTACCATTTGATTGAGAGAGTCCCAAATGGCCTTGGCTGAGGTGCACTCAGCCACCTTCTGAAATATGTCATCTGACATTGTTTGGGCCAGAATATTCATAGCCTTTGCATCAGCCATCTTAGCTTTCTTGTAGGCTTCAGTGTTGTCTGGAGGTGGTACTGCACTCAGATTAGTTGATGTGCTGATAAAAGTTGTAGGAGCTGGAGGAACACCTGTTGAAATGACAGAAAAAATATCCTCATCAATGGAGTTCATATATAATCTAATTCTTGCCTTCTAGATGGCAAACTTGTTAAGATTGCACACTGGAGGTCTGATGCTTGTACAATCCTTGTTTTGGGCCATGTCTGTGAGAACAAAATCTAATAACAGAATAAAAACAAAGAGATCTAACTAAGGGATCTTTGGGTTCAGGTGTTAGCTTGTACAACCAATCAGGTATGGTATGTTTAGCCAACCTCCCTCTGATACCAATTGAAAGTGCAGCTAGATCTGATATACTCTAGAGGGGGGGATGAATAGAGTATATGGTGATTTTAAAACTTTTACAACTGTTGTTGTATTTTAGGTGTGTGTGCAGCAGATATAATAAACAAAAACAACAACAATGGACTAATCACAGCACATTCACAGAGCAAGGCCAGAAAACAAAAGGAAAAGAAAGCAACCAGACGACACAAGAATTTTATAGTGGTTCCCCAAATCTGGGTAGTCCACTCTTCTACCACCCTGGTAGGAATCCACTGCAGGAAGGGGTTGATCAGGTGTCCTGGCACCAATGGGGTTTTGATCAGGTTCCCAAAAACCAAACCCTCAAGTCTTTTGGAGGGAGACTTGCAACCAGAATAATTTTGAAGGGAATTAAAACCCTGTACAGAGGTGGAGTGAGAGGGTGATGAGATCTTCTCTTTCTCAAATCAAATGAGAAGACTTGTGGAATGTTGTTTAGCAGCTTTGCTCCCCCTGAGATGTAGAAAGGATCAGGAAGAAAGCTGTAGCACTGCTTCAGGGTGATAGGTCTTGAAAGACCTATAATTCCAGGTCCAGAGAAATTCTTCAGGAACTTCTTGCAACTGATATGAATGTATTGTTTTGAAGTTCTCCTGAGTAAAAGCAGATGAAGAAGACTCTTGATATTGATGTAATGTTCTTCTTCTTCTTCTTCTAGATCAATTTCTCTCTGGGCCAAGAATGAATTCTTTTTCTTGTGTTGTCTGAATCACTGTCTATGCTCTTCTTTGTTGTGTCTGGTGTTCTGTACTTGTTGTATTTCTTTGGTTTCTATAAATGTCTGTCTGTCATAGAGAGCATTCGAATTTTTGAATGTCGAGCAGTAATGACAGACGGCCTGGAAAGGAAGCAGCAATTAATTATTTCCCCAACTGTTTCCATAGGAAAATGGCATATAATAATCCAGAATTAACTGCGCATCCTAACGGTAGTATACTGTGAAGAACTGCCATTAATTGTCCAGGAATCAGCGTCATGACATGAGACGGGAACGGAAGAAGACCTAGTCTGGAATCGTCGACCGAAGAATAGAATTCGTCGAACAGAGTCTTGAATTCATCGAGCTGAGCTGAGTTCGTCGATCTGAGCTGAGTTCGTCGAGCTGACAGTCTTCATTCGATGAATAGACAATCTTCAATATCAGACAAACATCATTCGTCGAGCAGAGAACCAAATTCGTCGAGCTGAGAAAAGTTCTGGACTTGGACGAATTACACTGCATCTGCTAAAATCCTATGTCGACACAACTTGGTGTCGACAGATTGATCTTGGTGTCGACACAACTCCTCTGGTGTCAACAGATTGGTCTAGGTGTCGACACAACTCCTCTGTTGTCGACAGATTGGTCTAGGTGTCGACACAAATCCTCTGGTGTCGACACAAGCTGGTGTCGACTGAAATCCTGGGTGTCGACACAAATCGCCTGGTGTCGACACAAGCCCTAAGTGTCGACACAGATTCTCTGAGCACAAAAAAATCGTCGAGTACAGATTAGCATTCGTCGACCTGAGAAGCTGTGAACTTGAGGTCCAAGTTCGTCGAGCTCAGAATATAATTCGTCGACCGAAGCATGGAGCTGGACTTAGAGAAATTTGAAGTAGTCCTGAGAATGCTTGAAGCAGGATCTGATGTTCGTCGAGCAAAGAACAAAGTTCGTCATGCTCAGCACTGTGAATAGGCTCACGATCGTCGAGCGCAGAGCTCCCTTCGACGAGCTGAGTTCGACGAACGTCGAACTCATTTCACTTAGTCTGAAAAACTGATAGATCTGGAGTTCCTGATGGTCTTGAAGAAGGCTGGTCCATCTGAAGTTGAGATAGAGGACTGTCCTAGACTCTAAGACACAAACTTGACCCAGACTATACATGATTGTTCACATCCTAAGTCAGTGAACCTAGCCCAAATCAACTAGGGATCCAACAGAATCAACCTGGGATTAAATGAAGGTAAACAAACTTAGATTCATTGACAATGTGTG
Organism: Platanthera guangdongensis; assembly: GCA_039583875.1. Classification (NCBI taxonomy): domain Eukaryota; kingdom Viridiplantae; phylum Streptophyta; class Magnoliopsida; order Asparagales; family Orchidaceae; genus Platanthera; species Platanthera guangdongensis. The sequence continues at coordinate 109,592,287 of CM077148.1, read as the reverse complement.
CAAAAAGACAAAATTATTTATGAAGACTATGACTCTTACACCTTCAGATAACAATTCAAAGGATTGGTTTGAAGTTATACTATCCCTAGGAAAATTGAACACCACTGAACTATAATCATTAATATGTTATCTCCACAAGCATGTAATTCCTATTTGGTGAGTATATCTTCAAGTCCCTTGCTATAATGTTATTCAATTAATCATTGATTACACTTTTGATCTAAAATATTTTAAGTCCAAAAATCATTATACACATGAGATTAGTATTCCTATATTCATGTAATAATTAGACTTCACTTACAAAATCATATCATGATCTTAGATTGTGCAATATTGGTTCTTCTCATACAATACATCGTGATCCAAAGCAAAATTTAGTACAACAATGTCAATATGCCCCGGATAAATATAATTTTCCTCCATGACGAAGATCCTCATTGTTTTGTACATGTAACGACTTGCGAATTTATCAACTTGATCAAAATCTTTATCTCCCTCAAGTACACATGTGTAGTCAATCAATACATTCAATCGTATTCTTACGAAACTTAGCATTTAATATGGCTCGTCACAAGGACAATAGGGCCATCAAATTTAAAAAATTCAAGAAGTCACATCATTAAACATCAGATTATTTTTCCAGTAATAATTCTATTAGTGATGTCCAACAAAAAAGGACTTCCAATCATTTCCCAATTGTCAATATCTAGTGTTTTCTCAATGGGCGATCTTTTGATAACAAGCCCTATTATGTTTTTCAAAAAAGCATGATCTCCACTTGATCTTAAGTTTTCTGGGATCATTATACCTCCAATGTCATGATATCTTAATCACCGATCAAATATAATCATCATCATTTGCGTGATATGTGAATAAACAAAACCTTGATATCATACGTACATGACACATTATTTTCAAAATAAGATCTTGGGGAAAACCCAAGTTGGTACATAACTGGCCTAATAAATTAAGAGATAAGACCAAGTACATCCTGCGCTGAGTTTCCTCCACCCCCAACACGGTACATTCATCTCATGTATGCACACAATCCTAAGGGGCATATAGTCTTTGACTTGGGGTTCATACCCTATAAATCCTTGTATCGAAGCACATCTATATATGACCTTGAGACCTATTTACATAATACATGTTCTAGCTCCTCAGTGCTATCATTTACAACAACCTTTTATGGGTCGAAATGTTCCCCACCCCAAAATGGTCACTTTATAGACTCGCAGTCTTATCTGACGTAAACTACAGTGGGGAGCATCACATCATGGATACAAACATCAGACCTTACGAGTCTCACACTGTTCCAACAATGGATTACCAGTACTACTTCTCCTTGAGTTGCTCCCAACTTCCCGGAGAAATTATATGATGATAATCGGGTGTAAGACTTGGACAATTATATTTGCATTCAACCCTATCATTTTGTTCATTGTCGGGAATCTTACCGCCTTGACATATCATAGCCGAGGTTAATTTTAGACTAGGGTACAACATAAAGTGTCTTGGTCAGCCAAATTAAGGTGTTATCCAAGTTAGGTTGGCACTAGATCTAAGGGTTAGTTGACAAACTTAATGTGAATCCCACATGGGCACACCACCGCTTCCGCTATGTCAGTTTGTCCTCAAAATGACCTATCGAGCATGGTGACCAAGTGGTTTAATGGGCTTCTTTATCTCAGGATTGTTTGCAAGCTAATTCAATTTGTAAGACCACCCGCCCTTCCGGAACACAATACACGGCCGAGGTGAGTCTTATGCCCAGAAAAGCCGCCTTGCGGTAGCGTCAGCACACAAGCTAACCTGTACCACAAGACACCAATTCTGTCGGCTAGTCTCAAATATCATACTGCCAACCCATCAATAAAAAAATAAACACAGAAATCGTGATCCACATAATGTAAAAACTCAAGAAAAATAGGAAGGTACACAAAGGCTCCCGAAAATATCAGAGTATATAAAAACTTTTCCCAAAGTAGCTACAAGATGAGTTTCTCAAATAAATACACATATGTAACAGACTACAACGAAGTTATCGTATCAAGCCCTGTCACACTGTCATGGTTGCCCTCCTACACAACATGTTGCTGCGGCTCTGTCTACTAGATGTCAACCTAAAATGGTAGTCGTAGTAACGATTAGTCATAAAGACTAAGCGGCTATCACATCCGTTCCCCCGGCGACTACTCGGCACCGGGCGGAGAAAAGGATAAGGTACAATATACATATACACAGTAGTATAAGCAGGTGGTATAGAGTTAATCAATATCAATGAATATCAGAGTAAGTACAACAAATGAGTAAACAATCTACTCTAGCAGTCCTGACATCAACAGTAATATATAGCATAAAACTACAACAAGAAGTAACTTAACATATATGAATGCTCATACAAACATATATGTTAAGGACCGGCTCAACAGTAAAGTAACTCATCATATAAGAGCGCTCATACAAACTTATACGTTAAGGATCTTCTATCTGTAATGTAATGTGATGATATGAACGCAATGTAATGACTCACCCATGCTCATGCACAAGCAATTGTTATGTCTACACAGACTTGTAGTTCCGACTTTTTGAGCAGGTAGCTTACCTCTCAGGCATCACCCGTCGTAGCAAGACGGTGACAATGGATGATGCAGGCCCAAGGTTTCTACGGTTTAAACACCATGCTCTCACGTTCGATAACTAACTTAAATATGCAACGAGCTATATTTATCTAAATTAATACTAACAATGACCAACCAATATAGCAATGCACAACGCAAAGGGACGCTACCCATTTTTTTAGATTGAACAAGGGATATATGCCAATGTTCGCTCAAGTGAATAGGACCCACACAATTCAGACTAAATTAATGATTCAAATTAAAGGACCAATCAATCCCAGAAATAATTAATATGAGGGTATACCAAATCTCTTGAACTCGAGGGAAAATCACGGGGTGATGACACCAATTTCATCAAGTGTTCACGGGATCTACCCGCTCTAAATTAAGCGAGAATATTCGGAAGTAAACACGCTTAAAATTCAGATTTAATTAAGCACAAATTTCAATATAAATCAGGACAATTATCTAGCCTTCTATTCCAAAAATTATCACAATTATATAAAAGAAGCACACAAAGAGTTGGTTTAGAAATCGTTACCCAAATCCGAAGAAGTCCGTCCATGATTTTGAGTGGAGGAAGCGCTCATGACGGTGGTTGATTTCTATTTCCACGCAAACCACGGATCTGCACCGGACGATACAATCACAAGCTGTTATCCTTTTTGTAAGAACCCTATAAGAGGGGGTCACCTTGAACGGCCCAAAATATGTATTCAATGGTGAGAGTAATGGTGGTGGAATAAACCAATGAGTGAGGAGGGAAACAAGGGGGTCGGGTTTTGGTGTTGTTGAAGGTGGATGGATTTGTGGAGATGATGGAGGTCGGTTTTTCTTTTCTTGAGTTGGGGTAGCTCGTGTTGGAGGGGAGTTGCGGCTAGAGGGTGGTGGAAGGGTGGCTGGAATTAAAAGAAGGGGAAGTGGTGGTTGGCGGCTAGGAGGGAGGGGCTCGGATTTGGTGATGAAGGTGGTGGCCGGTTTTTTTGAAAAGGGAGAGGAGGGGTAGATTAGTTGGAGAACTTGTAGAGGGAGGAGGAGGAGGAGGAGGAGGAGAGGGAAGAGGCCTAGAAAAGGAGAGGGGGAAGGGATGTGGCCGGCGTCCAAGAGAGGAGGGGAAGAGGGTGGCCCGAACTAGGCTAGGAGGAGGAGGAAAATCTCAAATAGATTTAAGGTTTCAATTTTTATTCATTCTCTACATTACTCTTCATAACCATGTCTATATATAGCCTACACCACTCAATCTCCACCCTTGAAAATTAAACCACTCATGATGGTTATATGCATCCTTCATGAAATAAAAAAAATACAAAATTTAAATGCATGAAATTAAAAACACTTTTGATGGTTATAGGAAGTCATCATTACACATGAAATGAAATTATAAAACATGAAATAAATACTAAATATAAAATTGCTTAAAATATAATTTGCTATATATATAATTATAATTATTTAATTTATAATTATATATTTTATTTAATGGCGGCGGATGACGTGCAAAACATGTAGTGGCGATGGCGAGGATGTCGTGGCAGAATTCCAACCTCGAGCTTGTGACAACGATCATCCGAATCCACAAGTCTCTTTGACGGGGATCAACGACCGCATCAGCATCATTGCCATATGTGGAACTGGATTTCCACTACTAGGCGGGTATCCACACTACCTGGCCTAGGCCTCCATACGCCTCAACTCTAAGAACACAACAACGGAGCTCACATCCGTACCACGGCTCAGAAGGAGCCTCCGGTAGATATGCACCGAGGACCAAGCAGAACTGGCCTATGTCGTGGCATAGAAGGAGCCTATGGGAGCGTATCACCACAAGATGAAGCCCAACTATCTACTTGGCACGAAAGGAGCCCCAGGAATGAGCACCGAGGACCAAGACCAACCATACAAGGGTTATCCGTCAACTCTTGTTGGTGTGACTACTTGCGAGCCCGTAGACCTGCAACACTATACTTAACCCAGGATTACGACAACGCGTGTCGACTCACACTACATGCAGTTTCACTTCATCGGGGCACAGACAGAGCCTATGGGAGGGTATCACCAGATGATCAAGCCCAAATGTCCACTTGGCGTGGAAGGAGCCTCGGGAATGAGCACCGAGGACCAAGCCCAACTGCCCAAAGTCTCTTTTCATCATTACCATTCCAGTGCGGCCAAACACACGCATTTACACCCCTTTCACATTCTTGTGCCCAAGACACTTAAGGGTTCATCATCAACATAGGTGGTAAGCCACCTCACACGACATACAATCCCACACTGCTACCCATATGGAGACACACGCCAAGCAGTGGACTATGCAACTTATCCCATCAAATACTTGAGATCACGATTCAACAGATTTCATGGCCATGAGATTCACATCATCTAATTCCTTCTTATGATCAAACATTCACAACAATTATAATAGTTCATCATGTATTCATCAAGCATAATTTCATGAGTATAGATTACACATTTTATTACCGGGCATCACTCCCTCTTTCAAAATCTGTTTCATTCACCGTATTATAACCACTCACATCCTTATCGGATATCACAAGTGTGTCGTTTGTACAACCAAATCTCATCAATTCATTTTTTCACCAAATTTCTCCAAATCATTTGTTTAATAACTCATCTTAACCATTTGTTTATGACATGCACATCGATCAAAGTTCGCTAAAACCTTGACATTCATTTTTCAGTCTCTCTCTCACAAACAAGCTCAATACTTCACTAACCCGAGAATGTTAAGTTCATAGGGCTTGACTATACAACCAATTCGACGGACACTATCGAGTCTACGAGACTCATATGAAGACATGCAACCATCCACTGCAAAATTATTTCTATGTACTACAACTTTGGTATTTTGTCCATCACCCAGATCAGGACTTAATGTACCTGAAATCAGCCTCGAAGTCTGCTGCGTACAGAAACAAATTTTTGCATGAATAAAGTATCAGACCATCAAGTTCGATTGGGCTTTCCTATGGCTAAAGACCTCGCATGAAAACGTGAAACAATCCATAGGAAAGGTATTTCCAAGGGCTATGACTATCGTGTTTAGACTAAAACCTAGATCTGGCCGCATCATGTACGAAAACGGCCAAGAAGTTCGATGCGCGGAGATAATAGATTTCTGCGGGCATTTTAAAGCGAAATGAACGACATCGGTTCATATTCCTCCACCAACCGATAATCCCAAACCATACACAGAAGTCCTCCTCCCTTATTCACCCTCAAAGTTCAACTCTTTTCGTGAAACCAAGTCCTCATCTTTGCATAGAAGGAAGGAGTGGTCGAAGATGTCTTATCTCTAGGACACAAGTCCTAGCCTGACCTCTTCCTAGGAAAATTATACTCATAAATCAAGATTCTTTTGAATCGATATCTCTAATAGGAATAACTATAGACCTAGCATAAAGGGAGAGGGTAGGAAGATCACCGAGTGTCCATGTATGCTACCCAATAACCGCGTATGCGGCGTTTGCACGTTGTTCCAGTCCATAGACGGACATTGCCTATCCAACCTCATATGACGCTTTCCAAAGGAGTCGACCATGGATCCACTGCCTGAAGTATTGAAGCTCCTATAGAAAATGAATGAGTCAACACCTCCAAAACTTGAAAGCTCCAATAATCACTCCACAATAATTCCTCCAAATTTCATCTCCAATGCTATCATCTGAGTTGCTTCAAGAACAAACCAAGCACTGAGGAAGGTCTTGAAGTGAGCTGATTAAAGAAGCGGTCAGACTTGTTTGTAGGAAGAGCTAGATATAGGTCAGGTATGGTGTTGTTGGGTTGGAATTGGAGGGATTCCGGCCTTGCTTGATGAATAGTTACAGTTTGGAGATAGGATGTAGGTCGGATCTGGATCAGATCTGGAGGGAGAGCATGAGAGAGAGATAGAGGGCTTTGCTTGAAGTTGTCGTCGCCGACAATGAGGGAGACAGAGGATGTGGCCTGGAATGAAACTTGGAGCCAGAGTTCGCCGGAGTAGATCTTGCCATGGTTGGGCTTGCTATGAAGAAGCGACGCCGGAAATGTAGAGAAGAACAGCTTGGATGCCATGGAGGTATTCAGCATTGGCTTTAGAAAGAAAAGCTAGAGAGATCTCATGGAGGAGGTGGGGTTTTCGGCCATGAGAGATTGTCATCGTTGGAAAGGATATGGACAAAGTAAATCTCATAGAAAATGGAGATGTTGATGAAGGTGGTCGGAACTTGAGAGGGGCGGCCGGATCTCAAAAAAGATCAAAGATCTCGCCGGAAAAGCTTGAAGAGGTTGGATTGGGAATGGAGAAATATGTGAAGGTGCCTCCGTCAAGCGAAGCAGGGGTCGAGTGTTCTGCTTCAAACCTAAATTTTATGTATATAAATATCTAAAGTCATGTATTATTATATTTATATATTGATATATTGATATATTGATATTATTCTTAATTATTACATCATTCAAATGCCCATATATTGCTCTAAAGAACTCGTATTTCACCCTGGATGAGTTATTTACGACCGTATAGCTGACACACATCCACCGGAATGATCTGTTATCCAATCCATGTTAGTTTGCTCATTTTACGCTCCCCAGAGCATTTGCGTCCAATTTACATAAACTTTAAACTGTCCAAATGACATAAAATTCGCAAACGAACGACTCCATTGTGCTTGTATTATCGTCATGAGTCTAATAAAATTATCTGAGATCATACCCGAGGCCGTTTGCTCGATTTTAGCATTTTGCATAAATATGCTATTTGCAAACCACGTTATTTGAGCTCGTGCATGCGCTCTAATATCTTCAAGCTAACACGCTGTCTTTGAGGTTACACAAGCTTTCTTGGAAACATAGGCCTTCTAGGAGAGTGCTACCATCAGCAGTATACCCACCACACACTGGACCCCACTCACAGATGCATAAGGAAATTCCACCACGTCCGTTCGTCGAGTTCACTCGATGATTCGTTGAGTCCATTAAACAATTCATTGAGTTTACTCAACCGCTTGGACCTACCTACCTCCTCATGTCCTTTGGTTTTCTGTCCCAAAATTTCTATCGGTCTAAGTCACCCACAATGACACAATACACGCACGAGGGGTCTAGTTCAAATTGGGATGTTACATCTTGTCTGTCGTCTCCGCGGACGACATCCACTTCTTGAAATTGGTCGATTTAAGAAGCTCAATTCCAAGACCTCTTGCAAGTCCACCTTCTATTGAACTAACCCTGGTTCACTTAGACTTCCAAAAGCAATAAAGCATGTTCACCTTCCATAGCCACTTTCACTTCAAAAAATTCAACACTCCCCCTTGAAGTAAGAAGTGGAAACCAGAACTAGCAGTACCCGTAACTGAGTAAATGGCCACTTCGACAGAGGCTTCGTGAAGATGTCCACGATGTTGTCCTCGCTTCGTACATTTCCAACCACAAGAGTGTTGAAACCGGAAACCGGCCTCTTGTGGAGTTCGACCCTCGGGGAAGGGGTGGTCTCGCGCTGTAACGCCCTCACCTGTCACATGACATATAACGGTGGGTCCGGCCGGGGCCCCACGCCATATCTCACAGACAAGCGAAGGAATCACGTGTGGAAATCAAAATCAACGCGTATCCTTAACTCATCCATTCTAGCGCAGCATTTCTTTTTGGTAACATGAACTCCAACCAGAATGTCCACCACTATATAAATACCATATTTATATATCACAAACAGCAGGAATGTATACAACTCACACACCCTGGCCTTATGGCCTTACAGGTTCCTCTTTTGCACAACAATCATTTCGTACATCGGCACGCAGGCCGGCCACACATGAAATCTAAACACCACTCTTCGCATGGCCTTCAAGGGCCAACAGCAGCAAGCTAGCCATTCCACTTATTCATTTCAAGCCGCGGCACCTGCAAGGAGACATCCACCAAAAAGCGGCAAAACAAAGTAACGGTCAGCATTTGGCTGACCCATTATAACGACCCTACCCCCTACCCGGGGTAGTGGTTCCTTCCCTGTATACAGTGCTCATCAAGTATCATCAAACAGCATATCTATATCATTCTCTTTATCCCGCTAGCAAACACATAACATCACAAACGCTGGAATCCACCAGACGTTCCGTGCACTCAGGGCACCTTCTTGGCGTACCGGAATCCACCAGTCATACACCGCCGATCCGAGGTGTTCACTTGTTGGTTGACCGGCCCTAGTCCACCAGTCTCGCAAGCTGGCGACATCCCGCCCAACCACACAGAGGTACAACCTCACAGCAACAACCAGAGTAGGTCGACCCACAACATGTGGTGTAGCACGCCGGGTTTATCCAAGCTCCCCAGACAATGTCTACCCATCGACCCCCCTCCTAATCCGATCGACCCACACTATGTGGTGCAGCAACCCGGGTTTAACTCGGCTCCCCAAGCATTGCCACCCATCGATCCTGCTAACTAACTAGATTAACCCACCCTAGTGGTGTAACAGCCGGGTTTATCACGAGCTCCCCAGGCGTGCTACCAATTGATCATATCACAACCAGGAGCTTTGCCAAAGCCTCCTCACAGTCAACAGCATATCCATACATTCAGCACAAGAGAAACCCATTTCCATCTCATCAAATCCACGGAGTCTCCTCCGGTTTACCCATGAACATCACCAATCCAGACTACCGGTCCAGATGGGCTTCACACAACATGCCTATGCTGTACTCCATATTTCCGGCTCTAGATGCAGACTCAACAAAGAAATCACTTCCGCAAATCCACCTCTTGGTGGAGGATTCCAAGCACATGCATAAAGGAAGGACTTCGATGTCCAAGAAGGAGATCGTTACCCTTGAAGACCGCTTCGGCGCCATGAAGTAGCCGGATGGAAATCACCGCCTCGGCTTCGCCTTCACGAATCCGCTCTCGGATCTTCGCTCCGCACTCCGCAGCTCCTACAGCAGCTGGAAGACTTCTCCCTTCTCTCTCCCTTAGGCCTTTCTCCTCTCTCTCTTAGAATAAGGATGCAGAAGAAGAAGAAGAAGAAGAGAAAAGAGGGTTTAAATCCCCTTTTTCTCGACCTTCAACACACCTGGATAGAGCCCAGCCATTGGATCCAGGAAGAGGGAAACAAATGGCTCAGATTTGGCCAGAAAAGCTAAAACACGGCCTGACACGCCCTGTGACACGCCCGTGTCACAGGCCGTGTCCCTCTAAGCGGCAGACAACCGACTCAAAACCAACAGTACACGGCCATGGGACACGCCCGTGTCACGTGCCGTGTACCCGACACGCCCTCAGACACGCCCGTGTCTGAGGCCGTGTGCCTCAACGAAAATAATCCCAAAACAACCCGAGACTTCACACGGCCTGGCACACGGCCTAGCACACGCCCGTGTTCCGGGCCGTGTGCACAAGGACACACCCGTGTCCCGCAAACACGCCCCGGCTCGAATCATCGAGTTGAGTTCGACGACCACTAACACGCCCTGTGACACGCCCGTGTCACAGGCCGTGTCCTCACTCGATACTCGACACTCGACGATCGTCGAGAAAATTCGTCGACATCCAGGCCGATCGTCGACACGGCCTCGACACGCCCTGCGACACGCCCGTGTCGCAGGCCGTGTCCGCTGTGTCGACCCCAAATTTCGTCGACTGCACGACTCGACACTACCCAGGCCTGACACGCCCTGGGACACGCCCGTGTCCCAGGCCGTGTCACCCAGGCCTGAACCCGATTTTGCTCAAATTGATCCGATTAACTTCGGGGTGTTACAATCCTCCCCCCCTTCAAATAATTTCGTCCTCGAAATTGACTCCAATCAATCACAACATCAGCAAAGCTTACTCCCAAGCCTCCGCAAAAACGAACAAACATACAACACAAACAAACATCCCTAACTTCCACTTGTGCATCATCAGCCACATAAGATCTCAACACAAAACAACATAATTTATATATCTCTTCCCAAGCACAAGTGCATCTTTTATTCATCACAAATATAGATATACACATAGTTGACATACATCACCATGCTCATCGACGTGCTTCACATCACACGTCACTTTCGCTCAGCCTCCAGATTTTGAAATTCACGATTAAACGACAAATTAAACACCCGAGGCTGAATTTCGCCAACTGAGCTTTGTGGCTCTTGCACGTCCATAGCATGCAATCGTGGTTGCGTCCGGGGTGTAGATGACTCGGGCACTGCTTTTCCCTTTTCTTCATATGGCGCACCTATCTTTTTCTCACTCCCTGGAGGGGCATTCCGACAGAATTTTGCTATATGTCCTTGCTGCCCGCATTTATAGCATATACGTGTAAGACCCCCTCCCTCCCCCTTACCAAGGAGGGCAACCGGATCTTATGCCCAGAACCGTCGTCTTACGGTGGCACTAACTCACGGGTTAGTCGACACCGCAACACGCCGATTCTGCCGGCTAGTACGATCATTAACCTGTAGGCCAACATGAGAAGAAAGAAGTAAACTATATATAAGAACCATCAGTCCACAAGTCACAGTACAATCATGTAAAGAAATGAATAGTACAATAGTCCACAATAGAGTACAAATGAAAGAGTAAAAAGGGCTTATGCGCAGTACATCAAATCACTCTCTCACAAAATCATAAATGCGGAAGCTACACTAGAACATCAAGACTCGTCCCACCTGAGGACGCACAGTAGTGGTAGTAGCCTGCTGAAGTGGTATCTGCTCCTCATGTCCTGCCTCCTCGACGTGCTGGTGCTCCATCTCCACGGGCTCCTAAAAATAGTTGGTCACCGACCATTAGTCAAAAAGACTAAGTCGTTTCCTCCACACCTCGCCCCGCAGCTCCTAGGCACCGAGCGGGAGGACGAAGCGGAGGACAACAAGGGGTAGCAAAATAGAAGCCGGTGACAATATCTATCTAGAGTGGTACTAAGTAATGAAATTCTACTCTAGCAATGCTAAGTACAGTACAGGTAGTAAGTAAGAGCGGTGCAGTAAAGGAAAGCAAAGAAACAGCAGTGTGAACAAGTAAATAAGCTAAGCTACCACTAAGCTATCATCACAAACGTACCCTAACTTATATAAATGCCCATACAAATATATAAGTTAGGGTTTGCAGGAAATTTAACTTATCATATAAAAGAGCTCATACTAATTTATATGATAAGGATCTATGAAGCGTATGACCTAATATGAATGAATGATATGATGCAATTTTATGCGCAGGCAAGTGCAACTCACACACAACGACTCTGTGATCACAGACCTTTAGTTCCCACTTTTTGAGAGCTAGCATCACTCTCGGGTACCACCGCTGTGGCTACGGCAGCAGCGGAGCGGGCGTCTCCGCTTCTAGACCGGTATGCACACTACCAAGCCTTAGACCCCTCTCATACGCCTCTGTACACGTCCAAGGTGCACTCTAGAGTCTCGCGTACGTACTTTGCTGACAAACCCGTCAGTCTTGTTGGGTCGGATGTGTGTTATCGGGGGTCGTCCTCCAGACCGCAGTGTAAAACAACCCACTGGCCCCTCTAACTCCCACAACCGCCTGGTGCACCGTACTGCCATCGGTGTGACGAACGGCCAGTACCGCATGCCCCACCACGATATTTATGCACATGCAAGTAATTCATACCGAGCCTTCCGCTCGCAGGACCAAAACCCGTCCTGAATCCCTCAAACCCAAACCCGGGTGAGAACGCACATCAGTGCCTTTATACCAACTCCCTCCAACCCTAGACGGGTGAGCATATATCATAAATCTCTCCAACCCCCACACGGGCGAGAAGGTACAACAATGTCCTAACCTATTAAGCTACTCTTGTCTACGGTTTATTATACTTAGAGATTTAAGGTTAATCTCAGGACTGCCCCCGGTATTCCCTGTGAAGGGCTCTCAAGGGGCACTAGGAACTGTGTTGGGATTACGCCCAGCGTTCCCTTTCGCAAGGATACTTATTTTAGTTGATGACTACCCATGTATCTCCCCAGCTCTCCTTATTGCTTTAGTATAACCCTAGTGACTTAAGGTATTATCGGGAAACCGACGGTCTTCCGCCGATCCCCGCTCCAGTTGCTAGCTAAGACTTGCACTTTTAATCCCTCACTAAGACAACTCTACCCACCAGGGTTACTCATGTTGAACTCTCTCTTATTTCTGCCGATAATCAATACCCTGGTAATCCCCTAAGGCAAGACCTATTTGTGTTATATGCAGACCATGACCTATGGTTACCCTAGAAATGTGATCTTCCAAACCTTAAGGCATCTTGCCCTTAAATATTTATCCTAAGGTGTTATGGACTAAGGGAACTACCCTAGGAATTCTCGTAATTTTCCTTGGTCAAATAGTCCTTTAATTAATTCTTTTAATTTAAATGTTAGGTCACTTTACACATGAAGTAGCTTGATTATGTATCCACTGACCTAGGGAATTTTTCCTGAGATGTATATTGACAAAATATTGCTGCCTACAGAATTTCATAATTTTCCTTAAATTATTTATTATCATTTTCAATTTAATATCAATTCCACACAAATTCCATTTTCCAAATGATGTATAGGCATTATGTACTCAAACATTCCAGAAACATTACAAAGCTTTTAGGACACTAATTTATGACTATTGGCAGAGAATCATCAACATTCATTGTAAGATGGCCTATAAGATTCCATTATAAGATATTTACCAAAATGCCATTGTACTAACTTAACACAAATAATGCATCCATTAAATTCTGAGAAATTTATGCAAGACTAATAATAACATTTTATAACAATAGAATAAATTCCAAATTTTCAGAAGTATATATCCATCATTTCAAGAATTTACAAGATAAGGGTAAAATGGGGAATTTAGGGTATCTACTCCAAAAGTTCTTCAAAACAGAGAAATCATATTTTTCCTAAGTCCAATGTGATCTCATATATGCCTTGGCAAAATTGTTTGAGTTTGTACTTGAAGAAACCCTATTTTCCAATTTTATTTCCAAAATAGCTATATTTAAAATAAATTCCAATAAATTGAATTTGATTCCAAAAATTCCATTATTAATTTGAGGGATGAAATTTACCCTAATGAACAGCTATAAATAATTTCATGACCCTTGCATGTCACCATTGGGCTAAATACACCAATTTGCATTTTTGCTATTTGCACACCAAGGCTTAACATAGGCTAGCACATGCAAGTGGATTCTCCAACATGCATTGAACCCAAGGTGCTGAAAATTTTATCATGCACCAGGGATGACCCCACTGACCTACCACCAAAGTTTGGGGCCATGGGGAGGAGTAGAACTCCATATATGTCATTTATTTATATTTTGATATTTTACCAAAAACTATAGGAAAATATTCTCTAAAAATTCCTAAATTTTGGCAGGAGCTAAGTATGTCCTAGTCATGCATGTGCCCAAAGGTTGGGGCCATGGTGACTAATATTGTGACCAGGGCATCCAATTTAATTTCTGCCCTACTCTAGGACCAGGCGTAGGAGAAATGTCCTACAGGACTGTACACTACACCAAAATGTATGTTTAGGGTGGAATATTAAAGGTACGACACTAGGCTACATTTTTCATTAAGGGGCTAAGTTCTGGAAATGCCTCTAAGAGGCCTAACTTTAACATGCATAGTGACTGAAAAAGTGTGACAGAATCATACACTATTTATCAATAATTAAATTAAATCATTTTTTTCTGTAGCACGAATCTTAAAGTAAAACCGACGGGATCTGGTCATCGTCCCCGATGATTTAACGGCCACGATTTAATATTCCTGGACGAGGTTGGCTGGCCTTTTCCGGCCAGTTGAGCCACCACCACCACCGGCGGATATCGCCACCACCTTCGTTAAGGTGGGGGCTAGCGTTTCCCGGCGGTGGGGTCGCCGGAGTTGGCTCCTCCGGCGAACCCGAGCAAGAAAAGAAATGCTCGATTTTCACCATTTCCTCTCATGGCATCGGGCTCGATTGAGCCCGATATCTCCCTAGATCGATCTAGAAAGTTAGTACGGGAAGAGGTGAGGTGAAACACACCTGAATCGAGGCTTGGCTGCGGGTCAGGCGGCGGTTTGCCGTGGTGGTGGTGCGCCGGCGAGCTCCACCCCGAAAGCTCAATTCTCCACCGTTCTCCATGATTAAGCAGTCGAATTCCACTCACTCTCGGCCTTCTGAAGCTAATGGTGAGCTCTGTTTGGACTGAGGTGGGCTATAAGTGGAGTTAACTCCAATGTTAGCTCAGTTTTGAGCTTTGGAGGTTTCACCCAGCTGCCATGTGGCTCACAGCCCTGGTATTCTGTTGGAAATGAATAGGGGAGGTCGGCCACCTGGTTTTGGGCAGCCAAAACCAGCTGATGGGGTGGCCATGTGGCCATTATTCCCTTCATTCCCCTTTCTCTCTCCTCTTCTCCTAAAAATCCCAATTTTACCCCTTTGCATGTAATCTCTCTCCTGATTTAGAGGGGTAGGACTGGTCTTGTTCACTTGGGCTGACTATGGGCCAATTTTGGTGGGCTTGGTCCAAGGGGAAATGGCTTGGCCTTCATTTCACTCTTTAGGTCAATTTGTTGACCAAATTGACTTTTAGGATTGACTGGTCAACCATGGTGGGTGGACTGACCCCACTTGGTGGAAATAGGTCTAGTGGCACCACCCAACTTGGTTTGGGTCAAGGGGGTGCCCCACTTAGGTTAATTAGGCCTATGAGTGTGGGTTTGACCAAATTGAGCCCAATGTTGACTTTGGTCAATTGGGGTCAAAATGTTGACCCAGTGAAATACCCTAGGGTCCACTTAGATTGTTTTTAGGGTTAGGGCAATGTGGTGGGGTCATGGTGTGGCTAGGGTCCCCACTTAGGCTAGTTTGACCTAGTTTGACTATGGTCTTATAGTGGGCCCCACATGGCTACCACCCACTTCCTAGGGTCAAACTTAGTTGATCTCCTTAAGTCTCACCCATGCCTAACCCAATCTAAGTTGAGGGGTCTAGAAGTAACATGGGATGTTACAAATTCCAATAAACAAGAAAATAATTTCGTCCCCGAAATTTAAGTTCGGGTCTACGGGGTTCTAATTGCAAGAATCATCAAGAATTTTAAAGACATAACTTAAATGTACCTGATGCGAATAGCTCCGGGTGTTGCTCCAGCATCAGATCCCTCGGCTCCCAAGTGTGCTCCTCCCGTCCATGGTTGTACCACAGCACCTTCACAAGAGGGACCTTCTTCTTCCGCAACACTCGGATGGCTGTATCGTCAATCCGGATCGGCTCCAATCTCACTGATCTGTCAGGCTCTACTGGTCCGGCTGTAGTAGTGATGTGCTGCTCCGGCCGGAGGAGAGCTCTTCGCAAGGAAGAGACATGGAAGACGTCATATAATGCACCCAACTCCGGTGGCAGCTGCAGTCGGTAAGCCAAGGGGCCGATCCGCTCCAGGATCAGGTATGGCCCCATGTATCGTGGACTGAGCTTCTTGTGCCTCCGCACCCGAGAAACACCGTGTACTGGACGTATCTTCAAGAATACCCTGTCTCCAACCTGGAACTCCACCTTCCGGTGCCGAGCATCATAATACTTTGCCTGCCTGCTCTGGGCCTCCAGTAGCCGATCCCTGATCAATCGAATCTGAGCCTCAGTGTCCTCTATATAATCAGATCCCAGAGCCCTGGTATCCACATCCTGAACCCATGATAGCGGTGTCCGGCATCTCCTCCCATAAAGCGCCTCGTATGGAGCCATCCTGATGCTAGCCTGGTGGCTGTTATTATACGAGAACTCAATCATTGGCAGCAGCCTCTCCCAAGGCCTCCCCGTATCCAATATGCATAATCTGAGCAGGTCCTCCATGGTCCGGATGGTCCGCTCGGTCTGTCCGTCGGTCTGCGGGTGGAAGGCAGTACTAAAAGTAAGCCGAGATCCCAAGTAAGCATGTACGGCCCTCCACTCGCTCGAGGTGAACCGACCATCACAGTCCGAAACAATGGTCCTGGGGATGCCATGATATCTGACGTACTGCTCCACAAGTAATCTCACCAGAACTGCGACTGGGGCATCCTTCCGAACTGGAATAAACCGCGCTACTTTGGTCAATCTGTCCACTATAACCCATATAGAATCATGCCCAGAGTGGGAGCGAGGCAATCCGTGTACAAAGTTCATAGCAATGTCCTCGAACTTCCACTCTGGAACTGGCAGTGGCTGTAGTAAACCTCCCGGGCTCTTGCATTCTGCCTTCACACGCTGGCAGGTCTCGCAATGGGTCACAAAGTCCGTGATCTCCCTCTTCATCCCGGGCCAATACATAGATCTCCGCAAATCTGCCCACATCTTGGTGATGCCGGGGTGCACTGAATATCTCGAGCAATGTGCCTCTCGGAGTATGTCCTCCCGGATACTGCCTCCTGCTGGTATGTAGATGCGCCCCCGGAACCGAAGAAGATCATCCTGTAACGTGTAGTCCTCGACCTTGCCCCTCTCTAGGGCACTGAAAATCGGCTGTAACGCAGCATCCAGCCTCTGATGTGCTCGGATGCGCTCCTGTATATCATCTCCGCTGATCACTGAGCTCAAATACTCTCTATAAACAACTGGCTCAGTCTCGGACACCATGGTAATGTGCATGTCCTCCATCATCTGTAGCAGCTCTATAGACATCAATCGGGGCTCCGGTCCAGAAGTGCCGGCCCTCCTGCTCAAGGCATCCGCAACCGTGTTCGCTTTCCCCGGGTGATAGTGGATCTTGTAAGCATAATCACAGAGGAACTCCAGCCACCTCCTCTGTCTCAGGTTTAGGTCCTTCTGTGTATCGATATACTTGAGATTCTTGTGATCTGAAAAGATGTCACAATGAATCCCATATAGATAATGCCTCCATATCTTTAGGGCGAAAACCACAGCCCCGAGCTCTAGATCATGTACCGGATAGTTATGCTCATGCTTCTTCAACTGTCTCGAAGCATAAGCAATAACGTGTCCATGCTGCATCAGGACTGCACCCATCCCCTGATAAGAGGCGTCCGTGTAGATCTGGAATCCTTCGCTCCCTGATGGAAGCGCAAGAATGGGGGATGAGATGAGTCGGTCCTTCAGCTCCTGAAAAGCAGTCTCACACCGCTCTGACCAAACAAAATCTGTGTCCTTCTTCGTCAAGGACGTGAGGGGGAGTGCTATCCTCGAGAACCCCTCCACGAACTTGCGGTAATACCCTGCTAGTCCCAAGAAACTGCGGATGTCAGATGCGGTCTTCGGCCGTGGCCAATCCCTCACCGTCTCTATCTTGGCTGGGTCCACAGCTAACCCAGCCCCACTGATCGTGTGCCCCAGGAAGGCCACCTCCTGCAACCAGAATTGGCACTTCGAAAATTTTGCGTACATCTGTGTCTCCCTCAACCTCTGCAGAACCTGTGCCAAGTGCTTCGTATGCTCCTCCTGAGTCCGAGAATATATAAGGATGTCGTCGATGAACACAATCACGAAGCGGTCTAAGAAAGGCTCGAATACACGGTTCATTAGACTCATGAATGCAGCAGGAGCATTCGTGAGCCCAAAAGGCATCACCGTGAACTCGTATAGTCCATAGCGCGAACTGAATGCCGTCTTCGGTATGTCCTCTTCCCTGATACGGAGCTGATAGTAGCCGGATCGCAAATCTAACTTGGATAACCAGAATGCTCCCTGTAGCTGGTCAAATAACTCATCTATCCGAGGCAGAGGATAGGTGTTGCGGACCGTCAACCGGTTCAGCTCCCGATAATCTATACATAATCGCAGTGATCCGTCCTTCTTCTTCACAAAGAGAACTCGCGCTCCCCATGGCGATGAACTAGGCCGCACAAATCCTGACTCGACTAGCTCCTGTAGTTGAGTCCTGAACTCTGCTAACTCCCTAGGAGCCATCCTGTAGGGTGCCCTGGACACCGGCCTCGCTCCCGGTACTAGCTGAATCCTGAAATCCAAGTCTCTAGCAGGTGGTAGCCCGGACAATTTCTCCGGGAACACGTCGGAGAAATCCCGGACCACCGGAATATCTGAGATAGTCGCCTCTGTTCCCACCATCTCGAAGCAGACAATATAGACTTCTTCGCCCTGCTCATGGGCCTTCACAGCCTGTATAGAAGATAATAGTAGGTGGCAGATAGGCTGGATACCTTCAACGATAACATGAGAGTCGCCATGTCTTAGCGTGATCCTCTTGGACGGGCAATCTATCTGGGCATGGTTCCGATGCAACCAGGCCATGCCCAAGATCAAGTCAAAGTCCTGCAGCTTCAGAATAGTCGCCGGCGCCTCAAATGCCTTGCCGCCAATCTCGGCCTCCATATTACAATGTGCAGTGGTCCGCAGCTCCGACCCATCGGGTAGACGTACCCTCATCTCTAGTCCAGGGAACCTCTCCACGCCTTCGAGTCCGTCGATGAAGGCCTCGGATACGAACGAGTGCGAAGCACCCGTGTCGAAAAGAGTATGAGCGGGCTTGCCGCTGATCATAACTATGCCTGAGGTTGGTTTATGGGAAAGTTAATTGTTATCCTATAGTTCCAGGTACTAAATATATATCATTGGGAAATCCAAGAAAATTCATAATTAACTTCAAGTACCTGTGATAACCTCCTCGGGATTCCTCGGCTCTGTGAGGTCCAAGGCGTATATCTGCTCCTGCTCGCGCCTCCTGCCGTGATATCCCCGACCTCGGCCTCGTCCTCGGCCTCGTCCTCGGCCCTGCTGTACAGGGGCCACTGGAGGTGGAGGAGGAGGAGGGGGATGGAATCGGTGCGGGCACTCCGACCTGATGTGCCCGGGCTGGCGGCATCCGTAACAAACCACTTGTCGGTGGCCTCGGTCATCCTGTCTCCTCGGATCATGTATCTGTAGAGGTGGGGGAGCCAATGCTGGAGGAGGTACCTGCTCCTGCCTGAAGTTGGGACGACGACGTCCCCCACCCCTCCTGTATCCGATGGTCCTGCCTCTATGAGAGCCCCTACTGCTCTCACCTGATGTCGATCCATCAAATGGTCTCTTCCCTCCGGCTCGCACCATCAGCTGGTCAGCCTCCAGCTTCTTCGCCATCTCGATGATCTGCCTGGATGTGCCATGAGAAATGAATAACAGAGCCTGCCTCAAATCATCCCTGAGGCCCCGGTAGAACCTCTTCGCATACCTCCTATCGTCGGTGTCCTGAATCCCCGCGAACCTGGCCAAGTGGGAGAACTCTCTCTGGTACTCTATCACTGATCTAGTCCCCTGCTTGAGGTTCAAAAACCTCTCCTCCAAAGCATCCCTGTCCGTAGCAGAAACGAAGTGCTCCAGAAACACATCGCAAAACTCCTCCCAAGATATCTCTGACAGCTTAAAGTCCGCATAAGTAGACGCCCAGACTGATTTCCACCATCTCTTTGCAAGAGCCTCTAGCACAGAGGTGGCTAGGGGTACTGGCTGGCCGACTGGGCAGCTGATGCCCGCTAAGATCTCGTGTATGGCCTCCAGCCATTCTTCCGTCTTCACCGCATCCTCTGTCCCACGGTACGTCGGTGGGGACAAGCTCTTGAATGCACTCAGCCAGCTCGACCCCAGATTTGGCTGTGGAGCCGGGACTTGCTGGGCTCTAAAGGCATCCAAAATCACCGTCAGGGTCTGCCCCATCTCCGTATATAGGAATGGAGTGGCAGCTGGAGGGGGAGGAGCCACATTTTGCGGCGCTGCGACCTGTGGAGGTTGCATAAAGATAAGGTTAAAGTAAAATTGGCCTAACACATTGTACTTTGTGGACCATTTTATGTGACTTTACACATGGGCACACCACTGCTTCCGCTGCATAGTTTGTCCGCAAACTAATGCTCGGGCGGGGGTGGTCCCATGTTGTGGACTTCTTTCTCATATGATCGTTGTTCAAGTGATACCGGTTTGTAAGACCCCCCCTCCCCCTTACCAAGGAGGGCAACCGGATCTTATGCCCAGAACCGCCGTCTTACGGTGGCACTAACTCACGGGTTAGTCGACACCGCAACACGCCGATTCTGCCGGCTAGTACGATCATTAACCTGTAGGCCAACATGAGAAGAAAGAAGTAAACTATATATAAGAACCATCAGTCCACAAGTCACAGTACAATCATGTAAAGAAATGAATAGTACAATAGTCCACAATAGAGTACAAATGAAAGAGTAAAAAGGGTTTATGCCCAGTACATCAAATCTCTCTCTCACAAAATCATAAATGCGGAAGCTACACTAGAACATCAAGACTCGTCCCACCTGAGGACGCACAGTAGTGGTAGTAGCCTGCTGAAGTGGTATCTGCTCCTCATGTCCTGCCTCCTCGACGTGCTGGTGCTCCATCTCCACGGGATCCTAAAAATAGTTGGTCACCGACCATTAGTCAAAAAGACTAAGTCGTTTCCTCCGCACCTCGCCCCGCAGCTCCTAGGCACCGAGCGGGAGGACGAAGCGGAGGACAACAAGGGGTAGCAAAATGGAAGCAGGTGACAATATCTATCTAGAGTGGTACTAAGTAATGAAATTCTACTCTAGCAATGCTAAGTATAGTACAAGTAGTAAGTAAGAGCGGTGCAGTAAAGGAAAGCAAAGAAACAGCAGTGTGAACAAGTAAATAAGCTAAGCTACCACTAAGCTATCATCACAAACGTACCCTAACTTATATAAATGCCCATACAAATATATAAGTTAGGGTTTACAGGAAATTTAACTTATCATATAAAAGAGCCCATACTAATTTATATGATAAGGATCTATGAAGCGTATGACCTAATATGAATGAATGATATGATGCAATTTTATGCGCAGGCAAGTGCAACTCACACACAACGACTCTGTGATCACAGACCTTTAGTTCCCACTTTTTGAGAGCTAGCATCACTCTCGGGTACCACCGCTGTGGCTACGGCAGCAGCGGAGCGGGCGTCTCCGCTTCTAGACCGGTATGCACACTACCAAGCCTTAGACCCCTCTCATACGCCTCTGTACACGTCCAAGGTGCACTCTAGAGTCTCGCGTACGTACTTTGCTGACAAACCCGTCAGTCTTGTTGGGTCGGATGTGTGTTATCGGGGGTCGTCCTCCAGACCGCAGTGTAAAACAACCCACTGGCCCCTCTAACTCCCACAACCGCCTGGTGCACCGTACTGCCATCGGTGTGACGAACGGCCAGTACCGCATGCCCCGCCACGATATTTATGCACATGCAAGTAATTCATACCGAGCCTTCCGCTCGCAGGACCAAAACCCGTCCTGAATCCCTCAAACCCAAACCCGGGTGAGAACGCACATCAGTGCCTTTATACCAACTCCCTCCAACCCTAGACGGGTGAGCATATATCATAAATCTCTCCAACCCCCACACGGGCGAGAAGGTACAACAATGTCCTAACCTATTAAGCTACTCTTGTCTACGGTTTATTATACTTAGAGATTTAAGGTTAATCCCAGGACTGCCCCCGGTATTCCCTGTGAAGGGCTCTCAAGGGGCACTAGGAACTGTGTTGGGATTACGCCCAGCGTTCCCTTTCGCAAGGATACTTATTTTAGTTGATGACTACCCATGTATCTCCCCAGCTCTCCTTATTGCTTTAGTATAACCCTAGTGACTTAAGGTATTATCGGGAAACCGACGGTCTTCCGCCGATCCCTACTCCAGTTGCTAGCTAAGACTTGCACTTTTAATCCCTCACTAAGACAACTCTACCCACCAGGGTTACTCATGTTGAACTCTCTCTTATTTCTGCCGATAATCAATACCCTGGTAATCCCCTAAGGCAAGACCTATTTGTGTTATATGCAGACCATGACCTATGGTTACCCTAGAAATGTGATCTTCCAAATCTTAAGGCATCTTGCCCTTAAATATTTATCCTAAGGTGTTATGGACTAAGGGAACTACCCTAGGAATTCTTGTAATTTTCCTTGGTCAAATAGTCCTTTAATTAATTCTTTTAATTTAAATGTTAGGTCACTTTATTCATGAAGTAGCTTGATTAAGTATCCACTGATCTAGGGAATTTTTCCTGAGATGTATATTGACAAAATATTGCTGCCTACAGAATTTCATAATTTTCCTTAAATTATTTATTATCATTTTCAATTTAATATCAATTCCACACAAATTCCATTTTCCAAATGATGTATAGGCATTATGTACTCAAAAATTCTAGAAAAATTACAAAGCTTTTAGGACACTAATTTATGACTATTGGCAGAGAATCATCAACAGTCATTGTAAGATGGCCTATAGGATTCCATTATAAGATATTTACCAAAATGCCATTGTACTAACTTAACACAAATAATGCATCCATTAAATTCTGAGAAATTTATGCAAGACTAATAATAACATTTTATAACAATAGAATAAATTCCAAATTTTTCAGAAGTATATATCCATCATTTCAAGAATTTACAAGATAAGGGTAAAATGGGGAATTTAGGGTATCTACTCCAAAAGTTCTTCAAAATAGAGAAATCATATTTTTCCTAAGTCCAATGTGATCTCATCTATGCCTTGGCAAAATTGGTTGAGTTTGTACTTGAAGAAACCCTATTTTCCAATTTTATTTCCAAAATAGCTATATTTAAAATAAATTCCAATAAATAGAATTTGATTCCAAAAATTCCATTATTAATTTGAGGGATGAAATTTACCCTAATGAACCACTATAAAAAATTTCATGACCCTTGCATGTCACCATTGGGCTAAATACACCAATTTGCATATTTGCTATTTGCACACCAAGGCTTAACATAGGCTAGCACATGCAAGTGGATTATCCAACATGCAGTGAACCCAAGGTGCTGAAAATGTTATCATGCACCAGGGATGACCCCACTGACCTACCACCAAAGTTTGGGGCCATGGGGAGGAGTAGAACTCCATATATGTCATTTATTTATATTTTGATATTTTACCAAAAACTATAGGAAAATATTCTCTACAAATTCCTAAATTTTGGCAGGTACTAAGTATGTCCTTGTCATGCATGTGCCCAAAATTTGGGGCCATGGTGACTAATATTGTGACCAGGGCATCCAATTTAATTTCTGCCCTACTCTACGACCAGTCCTAGGAGAAATGTCCTACAGGACTGTACACTACACCAAAATGTATGTTTAGGGTGGAATATTAAAGGTAAGACCCTAGGCTACATTTTGCATTAAGGGGCTAAGTTCTGGAAATGCCTCTAAGAGGCCTAAATTTAACATGCATAGTGACTGAAAAAGTGTGACAGAATCATACACTATTTATCAATAA
Organism: Platanthera guangdongensis; assembly: GCA_039583875.1. Classification (NCBI taxonomy): domain Eukaryota; kingdom Viridiplantae; phylum Streptophyta; class Magnoliopsida; order Asparagales; family Orchidaceae; genus Platanthera; species Platanthera guangdongensis. The sequence goes on along the minus strand of CM077148.1, from coordinate 109,568,432 downwards.
TTAAATTAAATCATTTTTTTCTGTAGCACGAATCTTAAAGTAAAACCGACGGGATCTGGTCATCGTCCCCGATGATTTAACGGCCACGATTTCATATTCCTGGACGAGGTTGGCTGGCCTTTTCCGGCCAGCTGAGCCACCACCACCGCCGGCGGATATCGCCACCACCTTCGTTAAGGTGGGGGCTAGCGTTTCCCGGCGGTGGGGTCGCCGGAGTTGGCTCCTCCGACGAACCCGAGCAAGAAAAGAAATGCTCGATTTTCACCATTTCCTCTCATGGCATCGGGCTCGATTGAGCCCGATATCTCCCTAGATCGATCTAGAAAGTTAGTACGGGAAGAGGTGAGGTGAAACGCACCTGAATCGAGGCTTGGCTGCGGGTCAGGCGGCGGTTTGCCGTGGTGGTGGTGCGCCGGCGAGCTCCACCCCGAAAGCTCAATTCTCCACCGTTCTCCATGATTAAGCAGTCGAATTCCACTCCTCTCGGCCTTCTGAAGCTAATGGTGAGCTCTGTTTGGACTGAGGTGGGCTATAAGTGGAGTTAACTCCAATGTTAGCTCGGTTTTGAGCTTTGGAGGTTTCACCCAGCTGCCATGTGGCTCACAGCCCTGGTATTCTGTTGGAAATGAATAGGGGAGGTCGGCCACCTGGTTTTGGGCAGCCAAAACCAGCTGATGGGGTGGCCATGTGGCCATTATTCCCTTCATTTCCCTTTCTCTCTCCTCTTCTCCTAAAAATCCCTATTTTACCCCTTTGCATGTAATCTCTCTCCTTATTTAGAGGGGTAGGACTGGTCTTGTTCACTTGGGCTGACTATGGGCCAATTTTGGTGGGCTTGGTCCAAGGGGAAATGGCTTGGCCTTCATTTCACTCTTTAGGTCAATTTGTTGACCAAATTGACTTTTAGGGTTGACTGGTCAACCATGGTGGGTGGACTGACCCCACTTGGTGGAAATAGGTCTAGTGGCACCACCCAACTTGGTTTGGGTCAAGGGGGTGCCCCACTTAGGTTAATTAGGCATATGAGTGTGAGTTTGACCAAATTGAGCCCAAGGTTGACTTTGGTCAATTGGGGTCAAAATGTTGACCCAGTGACATACCCTAGGGTCCACTTAGATTGTTTTTAGGGTTAGGGCAATGTGGTGGGGTCATGGTGTGGCTAGGGTCCCCACTTAGGCTAGTTTGACCTAGTTTGACTATGGTCTTATAGTGGGCCCCACATGGCTACCACCCACTTCCTAGGGTCAAACTTAGTTGATCTCCTTAAGTCTCACCCATGCCTAACCCAATCTAAGTTGAGGGGTCTAGAAGTAACATGAGATGTTACAATACATCTATCCACACGTCCTGACCCATAAGTCGCCCCCGAAGAAACAGTCGACGGAGCTGATTCCACCGGCCTAAATCTTTTCTTCTCTTGTCATCGAAACTCCGATTGATCCAACTGCGACACTTTCAACTCTAACTTTTCCTGTCGCTTATTCGCTTGTACTCGCTTCATATCCTTCTCCAATGCACGAGTTGTATCGACTAATGCTTGGAAGCCTTGGCTCACTGAACTCGGAAGTGTCAACCTCAATTCATCCCGCAAGCCTTCATAAAACCGATTTGTCTTTCGTGCTTCCTCCGCAAAGTTCGATCCCGCATATCTCCCCAATCTTGTAAACTCATGCAGGTAGGTATCAATATCTCGCTCACCCTGCACCAAACGGAGAAACTCATTTTCCATGGCAATCCTCTGCGATACCGGCACATACTTGGCTAAAAATATTCGGGAGAATTCATCCATGGAAACGTCAGTTAATCCTCGACCAGCCAAGTGATGCACTTCAATTTCATCCCACCATAATCTCGCATCGCCTTCCAACAAAAAAGTGGCCAACATCACTTTCTGTTCCTCGACCGTCCGGATTGCGGTCAGGATCCGTTTTACCCTTGCCAACCAATCTTCTGCCTGCGTTGTGGAAAGCGCTCCACCAAACGTCGGTGGATGAAAGTGCATAAAACGTGTCAATGACTAGTCACTTGCTTGCGCCTCCACCACCACTGCAGCATGCTCTTGACTTGCACCAGGCCTTGCCTGTCCAGTAGGTTGTGCTTGTAACACTGCAAGCACTGTCTCCGTCACCACCCGTATGGCTTCTGCCGAGGGACGCATAGGCACTTCCACGGGTGCTGCACTCTCATCCGACCGCTGGGGCTCAGACGGCCCAGCTCCATCCCTCGCCACCTATCAATGTACAGAACACCATTAATACTTCCAATCATAACGGTACTGCTACATTGACTACACACTCACGCACATCATGTGCATGACATACATTCCTAGTGGACATTCATGAGTTCATTTATGTTCTCTCCTCCCAAACACTCTAAACCTGGCTTTGATACCACTTTGTAACGCCCTCACCTGTCACATGACATATAACGGTGGGTCCGGCCGGGGCCCCACACCATATCTCACAGACAAGCGAAGGAATCACGTGTGGAAATCAAAATCAACGCGTATCCTTAACTCATCCATTCTAGCGCAGCATTTCTTTTTGGTAACATGAACTCTAACCAGAATGTCCACCACTATATAAATACCATATTTATATATCACAAACACCAGGAATGTATACAACTCACACACCCTGGCCTTATGGCCTTACAGGTTCCTCTTTTGCACAACTTTCGTACATCGGCACGCAGGCCGGCCACACATGAAATCCAAACACCACTCTTCGCATGGCCTTCAAGGGCCAACAGCAGCAAGCTAGCCATTCCACTTACTCATTTCAAGCCGCGGCACCTGCAAGGAGACATCCACCAAAAAGCGGCAAAACAAAGTAACGGTCAGCATTTGGCTGACCCATTATAACGACCCTACCCCCTACCCGGGGTAGTGGTTCCTTCCCTGTATACAGTGTTCATCAAGTATCATCAAACAGCATATCTATATCATTCTCTTTATCCCGCTAGCAAACACATAACATCACAAACGCTGGAATCCACCACACGTTCCGTGCACTCAGGGCACCTTCTTGGCGTACCGAAATCCACCAGTCATACACCGCCGATCCGAGGTGTTCACTTGTTAGTTGACCGGCCCTAGTCCACCAGTCTCGCAAGCTGGCAACATCCCGCCCAACCACACAGAGGTACAACCTCACAGCAAAAACCAGAGTAGGTCGACCCACAACATGTGGTGTAGCACGCCGGGTTTATCCAAGCTCCCCAGGCAATGTCTACCCATCGACCCCCCTCCTAATCCGATCGACCCACACTATGTGGTGCAGCAACCGGGTTTAACTCGGCTTCCCAAGCATTGCCACCCATCGATCCCGCTAACTAACTAGATCAACCCACCCTAGTGGTGTAACAGCCGGGTTTATCACGAGCTCCCCAGGCGTGCTACGAATTGATCATATCAAAACCAGGAGCTTTGCCAAAGCCTCCTCACAGTCAACAGCACATCCATACATTCAGCACAAGAGAAACCCATTTCCATCTCATCAAATCCATGGAGTCTCCTCCAGTTTACCCATGAACATCACCAATCCAGACTACCGGTCCAGATGGGCTTCACACAGCATGCCTATGCCGTACTCCATATTTCCGGCTCTAGATGCAGACTCAACAAAGGAATCACTTCCGCAAATCCACCTCTTGGTGGAGGATTCCAAGCACATGCATAAAGGAAGGACTTCGATGTCCAAGAAGGAGATCGTTACCCTTGAAGACCGCTTCAGCGCCATGAAGTAGCCGGATGGAAATCACCGCCTCGGCTTCGCCTTCACGAATCCGCTCTCGGATCATCGCTCCGCACTCTGCAGCTCCTACAGCAGCTGGAAGACTTCTCCCTTCTCTCTCCCTTAGGCCTTTCTCCTCTCTCTCTTAGAATAAGGATGAAGAAGAAGAAGAAGAAGAGAAAAGAGGGTTTAAATCCCCTTTTTCTCGGCCTTCAACACACCTGGACAGAGCCCAGCCATTGGATCCAGGAAGAGGGAAACAAATGGCTCAGATTTGGCCAGAAAAGCTAAAACACGGCCTGACACGCCCTGTGACACGCCCGTGTCACAGGCCGTGTCCCTCTAAGCGGCAGACAACCGACTCAAAACCAACAGTACACGGCCATGGGACACGCCCGTGTCACGTGCCGTGTACCCGACACGCCCTCAGACACGCCCGTGTCTGAGGCCGTGTGCCTCAACGAAAATAATCCCAAAACAACCCGAGACTTCACACGGCCTGGCACACGGCCTCGCACACGCCCGTGTTCCTGGCCGTGTGCACAAGGACACACCCGTGTCCCGCAAACACGCCCCGGCTCGAATCGTCGAGTTGAGTTCGACAACCACTAACACGCCCTGTGACACGCCCGTGTCACAGGCCGTGTCCTCACTCGACACTCGACACTCGACGATCGTCGAGAAAATTCGTCGACATACAGGCCGATCGTCGACACGGCCTCGACACGCCCTGCGACACGCCCGTGTCGCAGGCCGTGTCCGCTGTGTCGACCCCAAATTTCGTCGACTGCACGACTCGACACTACCCAGGCCTGACACGCCCTGGGACACGCCCGTGTCCCAGGCCGTGTCACCCAGGCCTGAACCCGATTATGCTCAAATTGATCCGATTAACTTCGGGGTGTTACACGCGCCTACTTTGCTCCTGCAAGAAAAACAACGGAAAAGATAAGAAAGAACAAACCCAAGGGCTCGGCAGGGAGGTCCCACCACAAACCCGGAAGATCTCTGAGCGCTTCCCCTCCTTAGCCAGAAGCCGATCTAAGGTACTCTCAGAGAACACTGGAGAATGAGAGTAAGGAGGCACTGAAAGCGTGTCCTCTGAGGTACCCCTTGGGTCTTATTTATAGCTTTTTGGAACCTGAACTGCCAATAACCAAAATAACTGACCTGAAAATACCAAAAGGCCCTTAGCTGGGTCTGCCAACAGCCAAACTCCGCTGTTCTGATGGGCTATGCGCAGTCCAACCTGGTCTGCCAACAGCGAGACTCCTCTGTCCTGAGGGGCTATCCGCAGTCCTGGGGAGTCAACTCGCCTCCAATCCTTCTTCGAGGGAGGCGGGCGCGACCTGACTTCGGCTGCCCGCCCATGCTCCCTGGGCGAGCGCGAGCCGGGGGTCGCGATCTGCCTTGCTTCTGCCGGGGCGGACCGGAGGCCAGGTCGCGTGACGAGGCGGACCGGCGGCCACTGCGACTCTCGATCGGGTCGCCAGTCGCGGGTCGCCAAACTCGTCTGCTTTGGCCAAGGACTCTTCGCGCGACCCGCTCGCTTGAAATGGGCGGGAGCGGGCCAGCCCTTCTGCCGCATATCTGTTTGCCGCTCGGATGCGGGACGCGGGGCAAGTTCTGCTAGCCTCCCTGGTGGGACCCGCTCGGCGAACACGGGGTTGTACACAATCCCCGCTCTTTTTGAGCTTGATTCAAGCTCGGAAAGAATCATCCAACCCGCGTGTTCGGCGAGTGCTTGTGCTGAGCTGGCAGGGAATCTTCTGGTGGGCCCCCACTGTCCGGCTATAAATATACCTATGAGCCCAGGAGGGGGGCTCCCCAGATCCCCTCATTTTTCTTGAACAAACTGGTCTCTTGATGCCGGTCAGCGAAGAGGTGCGAGCTCGCCTGGCGGCAGCGGGCCTGAAGACTCAGGAGGAGGCACTCGAGGCCGCCCCTTGGCTAGCGCGTGGGTCTCCCGGCCCTCTCTTTAGGCCGGCGAAGGGAAAGATCGTTAGGCGGTCTCTAGCGGGTGAATGTCCGGGCTCCAGCTCGGCGGCAGCTGTTGAGGTCGTCCCTGGGGTACGTGACCTTCCGCGGATTATCGCTGTACCTCTGACCTTTTGTTTTGCAGGCGATTCCTCGTGAAGAGGTGGGGAACGGGGGAGAGGATCGCCCCCCTCGCTTGTCGCCTGAGAAGGTCGCTAGTTCCCCAGGTCCGGACCGCCCACCTCCGGAAACCCCCCGTCCGCAGGTTTCCCACGGTCTGGGAAAATCTCTTGAGACCCTCGAGGGAGAAGCCTTTCAGGGTCGGCCGGGCTCCTCTCGCCCATCCGTCGGTGCGGGCGACATGCCAACCCCTGGTGAGTTGATATTTACCGTTGGCTTTGTCCTTGTTCGCGGCTTCTGACTCGCCCATTTGTAGGCTATCACAGGGCCTCCTCCGAAACTGAGACGAGCGAAGGGTTTTCGCCCCCGCCCGACGTGGACAGTGTCTCTGATTACCTGGGCGACCCGACCGATGTGGTGGGGATGAAGAGGCAGGTGATGCGGCTGTTCCAGAAACACACTCTGTTGATCCAGGAGCTCGCGAAGAGGGTCGATGAAGACAAGGCCGAGACCGCGGCCCAGCTCGCGGCCTTGGAGGGGCCTCCGCGCGCAGCGGAAGATGACGATGTCACTTCACCAGGCGTGCATATTGCGCGAGCCGAGGGACATCTCAGGAGCGCTACAGAGCAGATCGGCCTGGCTGAGCGGGAGCTGGTGGCGGTTCTCGATTACCAAGACCCTCGCGTGCCGCCGCGGTCGGGAACGAAGCGGCGGCACAGGTGGAAGTGGGTCGAGTACTGATCCAGCCTTCTGCCCCTCGCTCGCGGGATACCGCGGGGTTGCTGTTATTTCCAAGTTATCTTTCATTTGTAATCACTTGTGACTCCTTTTTGCACGCCTATGGGCATAACTTGTTACTGCTGAGGCTCATTGAAAATATCATGCTGTTTCTATTGCTTTCTATGGGCGGGTTAAGGGAAAGGTCCGTTCTTTCTCTCGCGCTGATCGGGGCGAGGGCGAGCCGAGGAGCTCGCCAGACGGGAGTCTCCCGTCTCGCGCGGAACCCCGCGCGGGTGCGGGTCGAGACTCGCCCGCTCAGGTCTTCCGCGGACGCGGCCGGGCGAGACCCGCGCCGGATCGGCCTTTGGGGTGCGGTCGCGCGCGGGGAAGTCGAACCGTCGGGCTGATTTTTGCTATCTGCACCCTCTCTTTCGGCGGGAAGTTTCCCGCCCTTTCTCTTTCCCTATAAATAGGCCTTGCCGGCTCTTATTTCCTCACTGATTCCAAACATCCTCTCGCTTCCTTTTTCCCGCGAAGTACGATTCGTGCTCGCCTTCTGGATCTGTCTCGCTCGTTCGGCGGCGACTCGATGGGAATGGGCGGAGGCGGCGGCGACGTGGACGGACGAAGTAAGTGTGCCTGGACCTTCTCAGAGCACGACTTTCCTCACGCTGTCACCTCTGAGCGCGAGTACTTGGATGCTCTTAGCGACCACGTGCCGCCGAGCTTTTCTGCGAGACGGCCCGGGGATGGGGAAAAGATCAACGACCTATCCAGGGATGAGCTCGCCATCCCGCTAGCTCACTTTGAGGTGGGCCTACGACTCCCCCTGTGGCACGAGGTGCGCCAGGTGCTGAAATACTTCGGGGTTGTCCTGGGTCAGATGACCCCGAATTCCATAGCCGTCATGGTGGGGTTCTCCTGCTTCCTGCGAGAGGAGCGAGTGGAGTTCAGCCTCGCCGTTTTTCGGAAGCTGTTCTCCTTCCGGGCGAATCGGGACAGGACCGCCTACTTCTCCAGTGCCCACCTCAAGGTGCGGGAGACAGTCAATAAGAGCCACAATTGGCTCAAGAAGTTTCTGTTCGTCAAAGGGGACTTCGGCAACGTCCCCTTCTCGCTGGTGCAGCTTAGCGAGGCGAGCTATCGGCCGCCCAGCCTAGGCGGTCATGAAGCCGACTTGTGTGAGTTCTTCGTCGGGAAGAATTTTGAGGTCGCGTACCTGCGCCGCCATCTTGACGACCTCGTCGTCGTCCCGCCAGGGGGAGGTTTGCCACTCGCCGCTGTTATGCCTTACCTTCCGATTTTTCCTTCATCTCACCCCTCCTTCTTTGCAGGAGAACGCGACATCCCTCTTCACCCCCTTATGAGAGCGCTAGGATCCCCTCCGGGGTTCTTGCCCGAGCTCAAGCTGCGGATGCCGCTCAGCGCGACATCCCGTCAGTCCCGGCCAAGAAGCGGCCGGGTGGCGGACAGCCCGCCCCTCCGCCGAAAGTGGCGAAGACCGCGGATCAGCAACCCACCGCGAGCCAAAGGAAGGGCAAGGCCCCTGCGGTTCTACCGGCCGAGAGCCCTTCGCCCCCACTGGTCGCTTCGACCAGCGACTCCCGGGCGGGGCGGCGGGCACCTCCGCGCCGCCGGATGGATCTCAAGCTGCCGCGAAGCCGGTGCCGAGAGGTCACCGCAACTTCGGCTACGGCGAGAGGTATCTGGATGAGCTCGGCGCGCCGCTCCTTTCGTGGGATAAGGAGTCGAATCGCGCCGCGATCTCGACATTACTGCCGAGCTGGATGGAGCAGGACACCATCGGCGGGGAGGCCTACAATTTCTCCTTCGGCCTGTATTCGCGAGAAGACGTCGCCATCTACGACAAAGAGGCGACGCGAGTATTGGTTCACGAAAGCGCGCGGGCTCAGCTACGCGGCCTGGAGCTAGCTCACATGGTGGGGCGGCGCTGCACTCAGCTGGAGCGGAATGCCACCTCCCTGAAGAAGCTGGCGGACGAGAGGGAGGAGGCCCAGAAGCTCGCTCAGGAGGACGCAAACCTTCAGAGGAGGCGGGCCGACGCGGCAGAGGAGACCCTCGCGCAGTACCTGGGCGGGGTGGTACGTACTCACCCTGAACTACCGCCCCTTTTTGCGAATACAGCTCACGATTCTCCTCCTTCCTTTCCTCAGGATGCGGCGACGGCGGGCCGGATGGGTGCCGAGATCGCCTCCCTTGGTCAAGACAAGACGGCGTTCGAGGCGCGTGTACGCGAGCTGGAGGCCGCCGCTGTCCCTCCTCCAAACAGCAGGGTAGTTTGTTACGGATGCCGCCAGCTCAGGCACATTAGGTCGGAGTGCCCGCATCGATTCCATCCTCCTCCTCCTCCTCCACCTACAGTGGCCCCACTACAGCAGGGCCGAGGCCGAGGCCGAGGACGAGGCCGAGGCCGGGGATATCATGAGAGGAGACGCGAGCAGATATACACCTTGGACCTCACAGAGCACAGGAACCCCGAGGAGGTTATCACAGGTACTTAAAGTTAATTATTAAATTTGCTTGAATTTTCAATTATATATAGTACCTGGAACTATAGGATAACAGTTAATTTTAACGTAAACAAACCTCAGGCATAGTTATGATCAGCGGCAAGCCCACTCATACTCTCTTCGACACGGGTGCTTCGCACTCGTTCGTATCCGAGGCCTTCATCAACGGACTCGAAGGCGTGGAGAGGTTTCCTGGACTAGAGATGAGTGTGCGTCTACCAGATGGGTCAGAGCTGCGGACCACTGCACATTGTGATATGGAGGCCGAGATTGGCGGCAAGGCATTTGAGGCGGCAGCAACTATTCTGAAGCTGCAGGACTTCGACTTGATTTTGGCATGACATGGTTACATCGGAACCATGCTCAGATAGATTAAAAGTCCACCTAGTGTCAACTACCTTCACCTATGGGGGGGGGGGGGAATAGGTGACGTGCAGCGTTTTTGCGGAATTAAAATTGTACCTGCACACGAAAATAAAACAGCACAACAAATAGAGTACACAAGCTATTTATAGTGGTCCCCGATTTGGTACATCCACTTTCCCCCTTCGACCTATCTCCCAACAAGGGACGACTCGGTCACTTCACCAACAGGATTGAAATCCAATCCTTCCACTATCGGAAGGAACCCTTCCACACGTAGGAGACAACACTCGCACAACACGGGTTGCACCCAACCCTTACAACTAGAAACCAACGTTCCTTTACAACAAAAATGAAACTAGAATGTATAAGAAATACAAACAACTTTTGGAGACTAAGGTGTCCCTCTTCGTTCGATGACGGTCAACGAAGAGTCCACAACTCTAGATCTCTCTTGGAGAGAGTCTCCCCGAAACCGGCGGCGGCAAGAAGGGCGGCGGCAAGATTCTCGGGAACGGCGGCGACAACGGAGTGCGGCTGCTGTACTTTGGAGATTCAAACTTCGTAGCAAAGCTAGCTAGGTCTACCAATAGTCGCAATAGGATCGATCGTCTTGATCGATTCGGACGGGGAAGGTTTTCCCGATCAACAAATCAAGAGACAAAGGATCTCTGGTTAGACGCGTGAGACTCTACGCTTGGCTAAGCTTCTGTCGCCGGAAGATCTAGAAGAATCAGGATCAAACTGCCGGCGATCAACTACCACGAGCGGCGACGGCGGCAGCGGAGGTACCGCGATCTAGGTCACGTCGGCGGCTCGGCTTTTTCAAATCTTTTTCGCTCCCCTACTGTTCAAAAATACGTGTGTATTTATACAGTAAAATACTCTTTTATGACTGTTATGGGTCCCACCAGAAGAAGCCCTAATTCCGGTTCAAATTAGTGCCAGCGGCAGAATCCGGTCCAGCGGTTTCCAGAAAATTGCCCAAGTCAAAATCAGCGAGAATCGAAGGTGATTCTCGTCGAATCGGCGAGAATCAAAGGTGATTCTCGTCGATTCGGCGAGAATCAAAGGCGATTCTCGTCGATGTTGACTTGTTTGCATGCTATGATTTAGCCTGATAGAGACGGCGAGAATCAGCCAGTGATTCTCGACGATTCAGCGAGAATCACTTGGTGATTCTCGTCGATTATGACTTAGCGCCAGAGTCGCATGCTTTGATGTAGCCGGATAGAGACGGCAAGAATCAGCCGGTGATTCTCGACGATTTGGCGAGAATCACTGGTGATTCTCGCCGAATCGGCGAGAATCACTTGGTGATTCTCGTCGATTCACACTTAGACGATTTTTCGTCTTTCCACCCATGAGCTGCTCTTTGACTCATCCTTGCTCCTTGTCTGCTCTTGCATGATCACAGCCCTGTACTTGAAAATAAGTACACTCCAATAGAGAGAGTGCACGTAGGCCAACACACTGATCTACTAAACGAGGGATTACGTCGTGCAGACCCGTGTATATTGACCGACTTGAAAGGGGAAACTAGATCTGATATACTCTAAAGGGGGGGGGGGTGAATAGAGTATATGGTGCTTTTGAAAACACAAAGAACTTTTTGCAAAGCTTTACAACAATTGTTGTAATGAGTGTAAGCAGGGAAGCAGAAATAAAACTAGCTATGCAGATATTAAGCACAAGAAAATCTAGGCCAGAAACAAAAGAAAACATGCAGAACCAGATGACACAAGGAAATATAGTGGTTCCCAACTTGGGTACATCCACTCTTCTACCAGCCTAGGTAGGAATCCACTGCAGGATGAGTTGATCAGGTGTCCTGGGCACCAATGAGCTTTTGATAAGGTGCTCAAAAACAGATCAGATTTTTTGATCAGGTGTCTTGCCACCAATGAGCTTTTGACAAGGTGCTCAAAAACCAGATTCAACTTTTGAAGGGAGTTTGAAAAACCCTTTACAGAATGGGGTTGAGAGAGTGATGACAGTCTTCTCTTTCTCAAGCAACTGAGAAGACTATGTGGATTCAGTGATGTTGTCAAAGCTCCCCCTGAGTCCTTGAAAACTTCAGGAAGATGAGCTTTGCTGAGGGTGATAGGCCTTCAAAGATAGATCTCCAGCAGAAGATGATTTCAGCAAGCTGAAATGTTGAGTGTCTGGAGTCTTGAAATGATATTGGCCTTGAACACTTGAGAGCTGAAGAGATCTGAAGAATGTTTGAAAGCTTGATCTCTTTTTGATGAGTGTTCTTCTGAATTCTTGTTGACAGAAGATTGAGAGAGTCTCTGTGTATAGAGAGGTGTCCTCTACTTGTCTTTTTCTATTCTTTGTTCTTGTCTATCTCTGTCTGATTCAAAAACATTCTATCTTTTATTCTCTGAGTCTGAATAGAAAATTGCTCTGTCAAAGATAGCCGTTGGTCTGAATTAATTACAGCCTTAATTGCATAAAATGTTCTGAAGGAAAGTCCTCTGAATTATTCCTTGAAAAGTCCTTGAAACTTGCTCCAGAAGTAAATGAAAACGGCTGGCAGATCTTCTGAATTAAATGCAGAATAACTTCTATCTGATTTGAATTTGAATTCTGAAAGATAACTGAAATCGTCGAACTGAGCTCTGCTATCGTCGAGCTGAGCTCAGCGAACTGGAAAATGCAAGCAGCAAAGAAGTCGTCGATCTGAGCTCAAAGATCGTCGAACTGAGCTCAGAGATAAGGATCCAGTGCAGAGTCACAATCGTCGACCTGAGCTCAGCGATCGTGAATGGAGTTCGACGATATTGAGAGGTTGAGCTCAGCGATCGTCGACCAGAGCTCGACGATATTATGAGGATTGAGCTCAGCGATCGTCGAATGGAGCTCGACGATCTGTCAAAGTTGAGCTAGACGATCGTCGACCGGAGTTCGACGAAACGTCGTGCTGAGCTCGACGATTTGGACTTAGTCTCCAGAAAAACTTGGGTCTTCAGGGCAGCTTCCAACCTAGACTCCTGATCCCTTAGACTCAATTCTAATTGACCTATAATCTATACAGAAGGTCAAGTCATAAAATCCTAGAGACATAGTGATCCTGACCCAAATTAGTAATAGGGTGTTCCAACAATCTCCCCCTATTTGGGTTAGGAAAACTATTTACAGATTTTGAAAAACAAACATCATACAGTCAGAACAACATGAAAACAACAATAACAAGACACAGAGCAGAACCATCACAGAGATATATATTATATATGTGTGATATCCAGATAGCAGTTAGAAGAACCAAAAGTTGTCACCTTACAGAGTTACTCCTTTTCTTTGCCTTTTACCATTTTAATTTCTCTGTTGGGATCTAAAGCTTGTTGTTTGGATCTGGTATCATCAGCTGCACCCAAATAAATTTGCTTTGAAGCCCTGGGAACCACTGCAGCTGGATGCAACTCCATGTACCTGTCTGCATCAAAAAATTTGCTGGAGGCATATCTCTCTAATTCTTTTTGCCTTTGTTCTGACATTGTAGATATGTTGGAAGTGTCTAGCCCTTGTTCTTTTGCTTTCTTTATCTGATCCAAAGCAGCCAGTTCTTTCATCCTTGCAGTCCAAGCCATAGGATTTTTCTCAGGATCCTCAAATGGAACAGGTGGCTCATACCTGTTGGAAGTAGTTTCTTGAGGGGTCCTGGCAGTCATTGTATCTTTGAGCTTGTAGGGAAAAGGACCAGAAGATGTGTCTGATGGAACATGTCCTCCCCTAGAATAAGGATGCTGCCTGGAGTGTCCTTTAGAGTAAACCTGAGTTTCTCTTTGGTTTCCCCTATATCCTCCCCTTCTAGAGTAAGACCCCCTAGACTGGCTTTCCCTTTGATAAGTTCTTGCATGAGGTTGGTAGGGAGCCTGGCTTCTAGCAGGGCCTGATCTTGCAGAGCTGCCACCTGCACCTGCATCAGGTGGAGGTGGTGGAGGAGGATGAGGGTGCTTGAACTGAGTGGAATCTTTTTCATATTTCCTCTTCTTTTTCATAGCCTTCAACTGGTTCTTAGAGAATTGCATCCAATGCTCAGAGATTGGGCAATTGTGCAGGTATAATAAGGGACATCATTGTCATCTCTGACTTTGGCAGGAGGAACTCTCTTCAAGGCCTTACTTCTTGCCTTTCTTTTCTTTGCAATTGTGGCAGATGAGTCATCAGAAGCAGTATTATAATCCTCAGATTCAGAACTTTGTGCATCATACAATGCATCAAGCTGTTTCATCAAATCCTCTTTCAGTTTAACAGCAGCTGATGGGGCAGCAGAAGATACAGAAGCAGGAGGAGCAAAACAGGAGCAGCAGCAGATGAAACTATAGGTACTGAAGCAGCAGAAGTTACAACAGATATTGCTTCAGAAACAGCACTAGCAACTTCAGGAGAGACAGCAGCAGCTTAGAAACAACAACTTCTACAGCAGGCTCAAAATCAACAGCCTCTGTCATCAAAACATCCTGAGATGAGGGCTCAGCAGCAGCAGATATAACTTCAGAGGTAGACACAGCATTGTCTTCAGCAGCAGCAGCAGTCACTGACTGAATAAAATCAGAGATGATTCTGGGGTCACAGCAGGAGAAGGGCACTAGAGCCCTGGACAAATCTTCTGACTGGGCAGCAAGAGCCTCTGGAGGCTGGACAGGATATGGCTCTGGGAGGCAGCAGAAGTAAGCAGTGTCAAAAATAGATAGCAGAGACCTTAGGTCTATTGCTATGACTGGAATGGCAGCAGAGTAGCAGAAGCAGAAGCAGCAGCAGTAGCAGCAGAAGAAACAGCAGGGGCAGTAGCAACAGCAACAGCTTCATAGGGCATCTCCCCCTGCCTGGATGCAGAACCTGTGCATCAAGGCACACTGCTGGGGGTGCTGCTAGAGGAGTAAGAAAGAGGACAGCCTGGCAGAAAGAGCTGCCACTGATTGTTGTAGAGGAGCTAAAGAGGCCTCCATGAGAAGGGAGAGCCTAGGTGCAAGGAGCTCATACAACTGATCAGCAAGGGCTGGGAGATCTACATGCTCAAGGGGAGCAGAGGTAGAGGGTACAGGGATGGCTGAGGGAGCTGGAGGAGGAGGCTGAAGGGTGGAAGGGATGGCTCAGGAGAGGGTATGGTAGAGATAGAGGGTACAGGGATGGAAATGGAGGGAGTGAAGGTGGTTGATCAAGAATCTGGTGGAGAAGGTCTTGGAAAGATGTGGAGGAGGATGGCAAATCTGGAGGAGAAGAGGGGGAATCATCCATGTAGGAGTCATCCAGGAGTGTGAAAGTGGAAGGGATGGGGATGAGGTGACATCTGGAGGTGGATAGGAGAAAAGGGGATGGAGGTGGTCTGCTGGTGGAGAGGAAATTGTTGCTGGAGATGGAGTAGATGTTGGAGATGGGCTGGAGATGGTAATTGTGGAGGTGGCTGGAGAGGTGGATGGAAGTGGAGGTAGGGTTGAGCTTGGAGGAGGAGAAGCAGCAGCACTAGCAGGGGTCCTCTGCAGGGGCAGAGGCTGGGGTGGGGAGTGACTCTTAGAGTCCTGGTGCCTGAAGGGCCAGAAGAAGAGGGCCTGCTGGGCTTGGAGATTTGCCTGTCCCATTTCCCAAAAAGGGCACAGGTGAGTCTCTTGGAGGCATTGATGTGCACTCCAGAGGAGACTAGCAGGGCAGGGCACTTAGCCTGGAGGAAGATTCCCAGAATTCTTCCAAAGTTCACAAATGTCTTGTTGATCTTTTTCTTCAACAAATCAAAGAATACTTCTCCAGTTCAGGCTTTTGCTATCTACCAGAGCTCCCATAAGGCAGAGCTGATATCTGGAGATTGTGTCATGAGCAGAATGCTTGGCCAAGAGAACCTTGCCTACTACATCAGCCTAAACCTGTATTCCACAGACAGGTTCCTCTTAAACAGCTTGCTAGGGTTCCCCTCAGGATGACCCATCCTGGCAAGTACATCAGCAAACTCTTCTCCAGAAAGGTCAGCAGAATCTTCACCATTCCTTAAACCAAAAACTCTGTCAATACTGCAGGAGTCATAGGTACCTGGGTGCCACCAATGGAACCAACTATGGTATTGTTGTCAGGTTGTGGGCAGTGTATACCCATTCTTTAATCTCATCAGATGCTAGTTTGATTCTGGTTGTCATCAGGGCAGATAATTGCTGATCTTTGAATAATCTGAGAATATCCTGGAAGATTTGATCGGTTGTGTTGAAGGAATCGAAATCGATGTCAAAGCCGGCATCAAATTTCATGGCGGCGAGCACAGCAACAGAAACGGCCATGGTACCTGAAAAAAAAATCAACAGACAAAACGACCAAGTGTAGAACTGCTTGGAGGGAAGAAAAGTTTGCAGAGAAATTGAAAGCGCAAGAGAGAACGACGACGAAAAAGAGTTTTATATTAGGGTTCGACGCAGAGAAAAGGAAAGATCGTTGAACTCAGTTCGACGATCGAGGCTTCTAAAGGAATCTGAAGAGACTCCACAATCGTCGATCTCCGTTCGACGATCTGGAAAGGCGTCGAGCTCCGTTCGACGATCGTTCAGTGAACAAAATCGTCGAGCGCCGTTCGACGATCGTTGACCAGGGAGATAGTTCATACTATCTGAGGAGCGCTGAACTCAGTTCGACGATTCTGGAAATCGTCGAACTCCGTTCGACGATCTGTGGGGAAATCGTCGAGCGCAGTTCAGAGATCAGAGAAATCCTAGACACTAAGGAAAATCAGAATTTTGCCTAGTCTTGGTCCATTTTGAGCTTTCAAAATCTTGAGTATTATTTAAGACTTCCTCCATCTAACATTCCTAACTGATTTAGGAAGAAAGTATGTTTCTTTTCATCCAAAGGCTTGGTGAAAATATCTCCCCTTTGTAAATCAGTTGGGATATACTGCAATTCAATTTTGTTCTTTTCAACATTATCCCTTAAGAAATGATGCCTAATCTCTATATGTTTTGTCCTACTATGGAGGACTGGATTTTGAGCTATGGAGATAGCACTTGTATTGTCACAAAGATTTTTGACTTCTCTAAGTTGTAACCATAGTCTAGGAGTTGATTTGAATCCACAGTATTTGTGAACAACAACTGCCTGCAGCCATATATTCAGCTTCAGCAGTTGAAGTTGACACAGATGTTTGTTTCTTGCAAAACCAAGAGACAAGTCTATCACCAAGGAACTGACAAGTTCCACTGGTGCTTTTCCTGTCAATTCTGCATCCAGCATAATCAGCATCAGAGAATCCAGTTAACTCAAATGCTGAATCTTTTGGATACCAGAGACCTAGATTTGGACAACTTTAACATACCTGAGAATCCTCTTTACTAATGTGAGGTGTGACTCTCTAGGGCTAACTTGGAATCTAGCACATATACATGTAGCAAACATTATATCTGGTCTACTGGCTGTAAGATACAGTAAAGAGCCAATCATTGCTCTATATGTGGTCTGATCAACAGGTTTCCCATGTTCATCAGCATCCAATACAGCATTGGTAGGCATGGGTGTTTTCATACAAGATGCCTCAGACATGCCAAATTTCTTAACCAGCTCATTAGCATATTTGGTTTGAGAAATAAAGATGCCTTCAGCATGTTGTTTGACTTGCAATCCTAGGAAGAAGGATAGCTCACCCATGCTACTCATCTCAAATTTAGAATGCATTAGGTTAGAAAACCTTCTGCATAGTTTTGAGTCAGTAGAACCAAAAATGATATCGTCTACATAAATTTGTACTAGTAGGGTATGGGACTTATGGGTTCTAATGAAAAGAGTTTGGTCTACTCTACCCCTTATAAAACCATTTTCCAAAGAAAGCATGCTAGGGTCTCATACCATGCTCTAGGAGCTTGCTTGAGACCATATAATGCTTTATTTAATCTAAAAACAAAATCAGGATGAGTTGGAGAGATAAAACCTGGAGGTTGTCTGACATAGACTTCCTCTTTGATGTCTCCATTTAAGAAGGCACTCTTGACATCCATTTGATAAACTTTGAAGCCTTTGTGAGCTGCATAAGCTAAGAATATCCTGATGGCTTCTAATCTTGCAACAGGTGCAAAGGTCTGGTCGTAGTCAATTCCTTCTTCTTGAGAATATCCTTGGGCAACTAGCCTTGCCTTGTTCCTTATTATTACTCCTTGATCATCCAGTTTGTTTCTGAATACCCATTTTGTTCCAACAATGGAATGATCCTTAGGCTTTGGCACTAGTTCCCATACTTTGTTCCTCTCAAATTGATGCAACTCCTCTTGCATGGCAATGATCCAGTGTGGATCTTGCTCTGCATCTTGAATGGACTGAGGTTCAATTTGAGAAAGGAAGCAGGTGTGCAACAGGTTTTGGTTGACCTGATTTCTGGTTTGCACACCAGCTGAGATTTCTCCAATTATTTGGGTAATTGGATGGTCTCTTGATGTTACTAAATCAACGGGGGTGTTGATTGTTCACCAACCTGTGTTGTTGTTTCCTCTTGTGGTACAACAACTGGCTCTTCAGGTTGTGCTTCAATATGTTGAGCATTGCTTTCATCTTCACTGCTTTCATCTTCTTGAGCAACCTGTAGCTTGTTCATATCTTCAACTAGAGAGTGTTCCTGCAAAGGTTCTATGGTAGAAGAAATCTTCTCCTTGAAAGACATGTTAGTTTCATCAAAGAAACATGAACAGATTCCTCAATTTTTAATGATGATTTATTATATACCCTATAGGCCTTGCTGATCATGGAGTATCCCAGAAACACTCCTTCATCAGCTTTGGCTTGAAATTTTGCTAGATGTTTCTTATCATTATTGTGAATATAACAATGCAACCAAAAATTTTGAAATAGTCAACTTTAGGTTTCTTCCCTTTGAGTAATTCATAGGGAGTCTTTCCCTTCAGTTTATGTATCAGGCTTCTGTTCAGCACATAGTTGGAGGTGTTCACTGCCTCTGCCCAGAAGGATAGAGGTAGATGAGCATCTGACAACAATGTAGTGGGCAGATTCAATAAGGGTTCTATTTTTCCTTTCAGCTACCCCATTTTGTTGAGGAGTTCTAGGAGCTGAGAAGTATGCCTGATCCCTTCACTCTGACAGAACTCTTGCATAAGAAGAGAATCAAACTCTGTCCCATGATCACTTCTGATCAGGGCAATGTGAGTATTGAACTCAATCTTTACACATTTGAGAAACTCTGTCAGACACTTAAAGTTATCAGACTTCTTCCTTAGAAAGAACACCCAAGTGAATCTAGAGAAGTCATCTACAATCACCAAAGTGTAGGATTTCCCTCCTAGGCTTTGTACTGTGATGGGTCCAAATAGATCCATGTGTAACAGATACAATATCCTAGGTGAATCACTCTTATTAAGTGACTTAAAACTGTTTTTAGTTTGCTTGCCTAATTGACAGGCCTTGCAGAGTCCTTCCTTCTTGTAGGGGCCAGAAGGTAGTCCTCTAACAAGATTGTCCTTGGAGAGCCTAGCAATAGTTCTAAGGTTTAGGTGTCCTAGTCTCTTATGCCATAAAACATTTGGTCTATAAACTGAATTGAATAAGCAGATATCTATAGAAGTTGAAAGAAAATCTACAAGGTAGATGTTACCTTTCCTTTTACCTGTCAACACAGTGGTGTTGTCCTCTGACTTGATCTTGCATAGAGTTTTGCTGAAGGTCACCTGGTAGCCTTCATCACATAGCTGACTGATGCTGATTAGGTTGTGCTTCAGTCCTTCCACATATGCTACCTTCTTGAAGGTTACAGAACCAATCTGGACTGCTCCATATCCTTTAGTTTGTCCAAAGTTGGAGTCACCAAAGATAACTTTGTGTCCAAGCTTGGCTTTAAAGGAATTGAGGTTGTCCTTGTTCCCTGTCATGTGCTTTGAGCATCCACTATCCAAATACCATTGCTGGTTAGATGTTGGATAGGTCTTCACCTGCACATTAAGCAATTCACTTGTTTTTGACCCAGTTTACCTTGGGCCTAGGTTGATAACCTTTAAATTCAGAAATGAAAGACATCCCTGGCTGACTCTTATATCCTTCAGGATGATATCTCCTTGGAGGTAAAATCCATTCAGTATAAGGGTTATGTTTGGGATGAAGAACCCTCAGGATTCAATTTTGACTTGCCATTGAAAAAGTTTCCAGAGCTCTGACCTCTGTTCGACGATCTTGGAGCTGAGTTCGACGATCTTGGGTCAGATCGTCGAGCTCCGTTCGACGGTCGACTATGGCTGAGGTCAGGTATATGGGATCGTCGACCAGCGTTCGACGATCTTGGCTTAGATCGTCGATCAGCGTTCGACGATTTGTCCTGAGATCGTCGAGCTGCGTTCGGCGATCGTCGATCTTCATTCGGCGATCGTCGATCTCGTTCGACGATTTGTACTGGACTTTAGTTTTCTGAGGCAGATCAGAATTTTTCCTGGCAACCTCTACAACTCCCTTTCCCTTGTCAGAAATGAACTTGATAGGGGTTGTTAGAACAATAGGTTGGCTGGATGAGGCCCAAGCCCAGTGTACTGTTAATCTTGAGTTCACTGTGCTTGTGATGTCCATCAGCTTGATGCTTCTCCCATTGAGAGATTCTTCAAGCTTCTTGGCCTCAGAGAGTTCACTCTTCAGTGAAGCTATCTGTTCCCTATGGTTCTCCAACTCCTGAGAGAGCTTGAGGTTTTCTGATTTTAAAGCATTGTGTTCAGACAATTGATTTCTGAGAGAGATGATCTCTTTCTCAGACTTTAGCAGGTCTAAACATAGTGCTTTAAATTCAAGTTTAAATCTTCTGAAGTGAAATCAAAAGAGTTGATTACCTGATCTTCTTCAGGTTGAGTTCTGAGTCTGACTCTGACTCCTCTTCCTCTGAGTTGTGTTGAGAGGCATTGATTGCCATCATGCAGAATTCTTTTTCCTCTGCATCATCCTCATCATCACTTGAGCTGGAAGAGGCCTGTGACTCCTCTTCAGTCTCACTCCAGGATTCAGCAACAAATCCTTTCCTTGTGTGCTTATTTTTCTGGTGGGAGGTTTGTTATTTCCATGCCTTTTGGAGTCCTTCTCCTTTCTTCTTTCTTTTCTGTCCCTCCTGTCCTTGTTCTTGTTTTCTGGACAGTCAGGAACCATATGCCCTGGTTTCCTGCAACCAAAGCAAATAATGTCTTTGTTATTGCCAGTGGACTTGTCATACCTTGGCTTGTCTTGCTCCTTGTATGATCTTCTTCTGAAGTCCTTTCTGGCCATCTTATAGAATCTTTTGGCCAATAGGCTGAGAAGTTCATCATTGCTTGTGGCCTTTTCTTCAGGCAGATCCTCAGCTGCCTTGAATGCAATAGTCTTCTCCTTCTTGTGGCTGGAGAAGCAGCCTTTTGTTCTTCTTCTCTGTTCTTGATGAGTAGCTCATAAGATTTGAGCTTACCCAACAAGGCTTCAGTGGTAATCTCATTTAGGCTTCTGGCATCTTTAATTGGCCAGATTCTTGAATCCCAAGTGCTGGGGAAGCACATTAGGATCTTGTCATTGAGTTCTGTCAGTGAGATTTCTTTGTCTAATGTCCTCAGTTCACTGACAATTAGACTCAATCTATTGTACATGTCTCCCACTGACTCAGTTTCTCCCTTCTTGAAGTTCTCATATTGGGAGATGAGATGAGATCTTCTGTCCTTTCTCTCATCAGCTGAGCCAGAGACAATTTCTGAAAGCTTGTCCCAGATCTCCTTGGCTGAATTACATTCAGCTACCTTCTGAAAAATGTCATCTGACATTGTCTGAGCTAGAATGTTCATTGCCTTGGCATCAGCTACTTTCCACTTTTGATGTCAGCATCTGTTCCTGATGGGGGTGGAACAGTTAGTGTGCTTGTGCTCTCTGGAGGTCTTGGACACACTGTCAAGACAGAATTAAAAATATCTTCGTCAATAGAGTTCATGTAGAGTCTAATCCTTGCTTTCCAAAGTGCAAACTTTGACAGATTGCACACTGGAGGTCTGGTGCTAGCATAGTCTTTGTTTTGGGCCATGATTTGTGCAAGCTAAATCTAATAATAAAATATAAAAGAAGGATCTAGTTTGGGATCTTGGGGTTCAGGTGTTAGCCTGTACAACCAAACAGATATGGTATGTTTAACCAACCTGGCTCTGATACCAATTGAAAGGGGAAACTAGATCTGATATACTCTAAGGGGGGGGGGGTGAATAGAGTATATGGTGCTTTTTGAAAACACAAAGAAAACTTTTTGCAAAGCTTTACAACAATTGTTGTAATGAGTGTAAGCAGGGAAGCAGAAATAAAACTAAGCTATGCAGATATAAGCACAAGAAAATCTAGGCCAGAAACAAAAAGAAAACATGCAGAACCAGATGACACAAGGAAATATAGTGGTTCCCCAACTTGGGTACATCCACTCTTCTACCACCCTAGGTAGGAATCCACTGCAGGATGAGTTGATCAGGTGTCCTGGGCACCAATGAGCTTTTGATAAGGTGCTCAAAAAAGATCAGATTTTTGATCAGGTGTCTTGCCACCAATGAGTTTTTGACAAGGTGCTCAAAAACCAGATTCAAACTTTTGAAGGAGTTTGAAAAACCCTTACAGAATGGGGTTGAGAGAGTGATGACAGTCTTCTCTTTCTCAAGCAACTGAGAAGACTATGTGGATCAGTGATGTTGTCAAAGCTCCCCCTGAGTCCTTGAAATCTTCAGGAAGATGAGCTTTGCTGAGGGTGATAGGCCTTCAAAGATAGATCTCCAGCAGAAGATGATTTCAGCAAGCTGAAATGTTGAGTGTCTGGAGTCTTGAAATGATATTGGCCTTGAACACTTGAGAGCTGAAGAGATCTGAAGAATGTTTGAAAGCTTGATCTCTTTTTGATGAGTGTTCTTCTGAATTCTTGTTGACAGAAGATTGAGAGAGTCTTGTGTATAGAGAGGTGTCCTCTACTTGTCTTTTTCTATTCTCTTGTTCTTGTCTATCTTCTGTCTGATTCAAAACATTCTATCTTTTATTCTCTGAGTCTGAATAGAAAATTGCTCTGTCAAAGATAGCCGTTGGTCTGAATTAATTACAGCCTTAATTGCATAAAATGTTCTGAAGGGAAAGTCCACTGAATGTTCCTTGAAAAATCCCTTGAAACTTGCTCCAGAAGTAAATGAAAACGGCTGGCAGATCTTCTGAATTAAATGCAGAATAACTTCTATCTGATTTGAATTTGAATTCTGAAAGATAACTGAAATCGTCGAACTGAGCTCTGCTATCGTCGAGCTGAGCTCAGCGAACTGGAAAAATGCAAGCAGCAAAGAAGTCGTCGATCTGAGCTCAAAGATCGTCGAACTGAGCTCAGAGATAAGGATCCAGTGCAGAGTCAAAATCGTCGACCTGAGCTCAGCGATCGTCGAATGGAGTTCGACGATATTGAGAAGTTGAGCTCAGCGATCGTCGACCAGAGCTCGACGATATTATGAGGATTGAGCTCAGCGATCGTCGAATGGAGCTCGACGATCTGTCAAAGTTGAGCTAGACGATCGTCGACCGGAGTTCGACGAAACGTCGTGCTGAGCTCGACGATTTGGACTTAGTCTCCAGAAAACTTGGGTCTTCAGGGCAGCTTCAAACCTAGACTCCTGATCCCTTAGACTCAATTCTAATTGACCTATAATCTATACAGAAGGTCAAACATAAAATCCTAGAGACATAGTGATCCTGACCCAAATTAGTAATAGGGTGTTCCAACACTACTGCACACCCGAACCTGAAATGGAGTGCCCTTAGCATGGAATTATGAAGCACAACTTAAAAGGTTTTATCAAATACATCGTGAATTCAATTTAGTTGGACAGGTGCTCGTCAAATCCAGGTAATTGTGGATACAATACCCAAAATCTGCCTCTATTTGACGGAGCCAAAAATCCACTAGTAAGATGAATTACCACCAATCCAGATAATATATGCAACTATATAATTTAAAGATATGGCACAAGGAAATGAGGCAAAAAGGTCAAAGCTTGAGTCAATATAATCCAAATTACATATACATATATAGATATTCCCAAGATCGTTCATTTTCATTATAACAATATAAAGGATAAAAATGTTCATGAGATAATGTCAAGCTATCAAATTCTGTCTATAGCTCTATGGCTAGGTATCCTTATGTTTTTGATCCAAAAAATTCTTTCTTTGCCTCTCAACGTACTCCTTGGGCTTGGGAATAGTATTTGGAGGAGGAGCTTTATCTGCCGCCATGTTGGTCCTGAAGAAGATGTTCCGTTTAGCTCATATGTCTTGTGCAGCTCCCACTCATGCTGTTGTAAACTTCGTTCCGATTGATTTCCCTTTTTCTTGTAGCCAGAATGTGTCCAAGATGATACTCTTTGATACTGGACTCCACCTTTCGTTCCTTACTTCATCTCCTTCAATCTGATTCTCTTTTCAGCTTGTGTTTCCTTAGAAGTCCTTCTTGAGATTTTTCTTGTCCTAGCTTTTGCTAGGGCTCTTGGATAAACATTGCCATCAGTTTTGCCTTGGAGGTGCCCTAGCAGCCTATGAGGAATCAGCTTCACTAATGGAACTTCTTCACACTTGGCCTCATCAGCCGCAGTATTAATTTCAGGAGCAGGAGTACCCAGGATTTTCAGGGATGTTAGCGCCTAGCGCTTGTTTGAGCATCCACCAGCAACTGTCATAAACATATATGTTTGACTTCTCAAAATTTGTGATTATGATTTTTTTTTCTTGAAGCTCGACCATCTTAGCTGTATATTCTTTCTCCCCCTTTTTGGCTTCGACTGCATGGAGTTTGCATAAGAATGCAGTAACTCATCAATGTGCTTTGTAGTCCTGGAGAACTCGGTAACCAAGGCTTGTTGATTGGTGTTAAGAGTCACCATATTGCCATCAAACTTTGAATGTTATTTGCTACGACATGAGCATTTGATTTACTACTGCGAGAGTATCGGTGTTCTTTTTTAATCCGTCCATAAGAAGAGTTACAGCTTGGCCGGCCGCTGTATACTTGTGTCAAAACTTCTTTTCCATCACATCCAGTTTGTGATTGATCTCCACCATGTTCTTGAGCACGAGATTTTCAGATTTCTTAATTCGATTTAACATTTTATTTTGAGCTTTTAAAAGATGCTTTGAGCTCATCCACGATACCTTGAATAACATTTACGGTGTGATTGGCTAGATCAGCTCGTAGTGGATGATCCTTGAGGCATGTCTTGGCCTTGCTCTTCAGCAGATGCACTTGTAGAGCTGGACACTAGCAGTCTCTAAGGGGGAGTACTTTAGC